>CM024812.1:2912500-3304453 GCA_014281875.1 Nibea albiflora | reverse complement strand
TCAGTTGTCAGGTTTCTGCTACTTCCTGCAGACGAAAAAAGAAGTCAGTTAATGGAAAGAGTTTTTATGTGTGGTTTCAGTCTCTGGAGCTCTCAGCTTGTCTTCGGGTTTGACCCAAAGCTTAAATAAGACCCAGTTTTCAGAGACTCTGAGTGATGAACTCCAGCTTTTTTTCTCCACAAAATGGATATGTAGCGTGTTGGAGATTAACTCCTGAAGCTGCCTTTCATTTCATGAGTGATTGGTATGATGTGTGTGTGTGTGTGTGTGTGTGTGTGAGGGCGTGGTGGGTCGTGTGCAGTATCAGCAGAGGCACCCGAGGGTGACCTGCCGTTCAGACAGAGGAATGTAAACGCTGAGACGTCTCCACCAGACTCAGCCTTATCGTAGCATGCCAGGGGTCAGAGGTCTGTCGGAGGAAGAGCAGGTTCAGGGCTGGAGCAGTGTGTGTGTGTGTGCGTGTGAAGCATGAATATGAGTACACCCTGTGTGTGAACATGTATTTACCTGTCTTTATACACAGTTTGACAGATTTTCCCCATAAAACGCCTGCAGCTAACTGACTCCACAGCCCAAAGACACAAAATCTAAGGTCGACACCTATTCTCAATAACAAGGTTGCACGTTACGCCGGCGGTGTGTAAGTGTTCCTCCGCTAATCGTCGGGACGCAGGGGTTGTTTACCCTTTTCTGTCGGCTCGCCATTTTGGGTGTGGCCATCAGTGAAATAGTTGCGGTTATCAAAGTGAAACTTTTTACCGCAGAGCAGGAAGTCGAAGTAACAACAACCGTGGAGGAGACCAGAGAGAGGAGAGAAAACAAAATGATCATCAGGATGAGTGAGGGGTCTCAAAAGTAGGATGAACTGACAGAATTGAGCATTTAAAACCTCTTTTCTTCTTCTTTTCTTGAACTGACAACAGTATGTTGACCAGTCTGTAAACTAGTTACTCAGCAAACCAGTCAGTAAATAGTCAGTATGTTTACTGACTGTTTACTCATTTAAGTGTCATATTTTGTGTGCATTAAATATTGTATTTAATCCGTGACATTAACAGATAAACTATACAATTAACCTTGAGTGAACGCAACAACTGCAGGAAGTTTTAGAAGTCTAAATATTTAGTTTCCCTGGTATTTTTAGGAACGATTTATACAATTCTCTCTCTATATTATGTATTATTTTTTTTAACAATCATACATACTTACTTTTTTTTACTAAATTCAGTGTTTCTTCTCACTCTTCTGTCAGGTTTAGAAGTAAATCTAATTTATATTTGTAATTTATATTAGTTACACAGTTAACTATTTACATATTTACATTACACGTTAATATTTACGTCTAAATCTTTACAGCTGCTGCATCTTTAAAACTCTCACCTTTACCTCAGTCTAAGTCCTAGCTTCTGGTTGGTTAGTTCGATCATGTGATGAATTCAAACAAGGAAGTGAAGTCGTTATGAAGGGTGGACATGCTTGAGTGAGTTATCCATCTTCCTCCTGCCGTTTCTTCACATCAAGAGTGACCCAACCAGCATGTATCTAACCCTTACATTACAGTTCTATGAGCTTTTTGGTTGTTTTAACTGCAGATTAATGCAGGACAAGGCTGAAAAAGTAACAATTTTATTTTAGTTTTCTTCACAGGAATGAATTAAACCAACTGTTTGTATGCTGCAGAACATTTACAGTCCTACTTTTATATCATTTATTAGAATCATTTATAATTATAACTAACAGCAAGCCTGGTATGACGAGATGCGTGTTAATTTCACATTAATAAGTTAAGGGGAATCACACCCTTTTGTAGCACCCCCTAATGGACAAACACTGTCAGTTTGTGGTGCAGATTACATGTGGTGTGTGCTGTGTATGTGCTCAACAAAATGTCACTGATCAAAGGGACAGTAACATAACAGGAAACTACACACATTAGACACCAGATGATACATGTTAAAAACACGGGGAGCGGATTTGAAGCCAGAGAGCAAATGGAGAAGCACTCAGAGGGAACTTTGAATATGAAACCCGTCTCGATTTCCAAACCAGACAAGGCCTTTTCTGTACTCTCGCAAAAGTCCTCGGCGTTCATGTCCAGACCTGCACAGAGAGGATCAGAGAGGGAGCGAGCGAGAGAGCTAAACTAAGAGTGAAAGGCAGAGAGAGAGAGAGAGAGAGAGAGAGAGTGTGTGTGTGTGTGGGTGATGCTGATCTCCTGTCACCCTCCCTCCTCCCCTCTCCTCCATCCTGCAGTCCAAAGGGATGAAGAACAATGACTCCATTCAGCTCTTGGGTTTCAAAGTCGACAGAAACCGCAAAGTGCTTCAGAGCGGGTGTTAGGAGACGGAGGGATGGTGTACGTATGGGGGGCGGCGGTGGTGGCGTGTTCGTAAATATGATAGAGAAGAGTGGTGGAGGTGGTGGGGTTGCACCAGCCTAAAATGATTTCATATACTGTGGGTTCGATGACGGGGTCAGCGAGTGCACAGGGTGGGTTTTTGTGGTCGGGGCCCACACCCTGAAAAAAAAAGAAGCTTCCTCAGAGGCCTTTCTTGTCAACATAAAAGATCTATAGGAATATTTTTAGAGCTGTAACCAACATCTTTTTCTTTTTTTAACAGATGAATTATTCTGAGTTGTCAGTTCAGTAAAATGTCAGAAAATACATGTGATAACTTAAATAGTTTGTTCTGTCCAAACAAAAGGCAAATATATTCACTTTATTACTTTTGAGGAGCTGAAACTAGTAAATCTTAAGCAAAAATTATTGAATATATGAAGTTTTGAATTCTGCATAACAGTTTAACTGTTTTTTGTACGAGGCTGTTAACATGTTTATTCCTGCTGTGAAGTTGAACATTTTAACATGGGGGCTATGGAGGTTGCTGCTTGACAAAAACAAGACAATTAAAGACACAACTTTACTTTTTATTGAAAAAAACAGCACCTGACAGAGTTGTTTTTTTCCATGAATGGCACATGCAGATACACTTTTAATGTCTTTGTTGCACCATAAAGTTATTGTCAGACCATCTGAGCACTATATATGTTCAACATATAACCACATGAACATAAGAAGATGGTCTTTGTTGTTCCAATGCAGACCCTTTTTTTGGTGAGTGCATGGCCCTCAAATGAAGTTGGGAGAGGGGTTTTTTCAAGCGCCCCCTGGGCCCCACTTCATTACACACTGACAGAATAAAAACGAGGTGGAGGTGGTTTTGGGGAGTTTCTCCTGTTTTATGAGGGTTTGGTAGAAGTCAGCTGTTCCTTGTTAAAACCTCAGCGTTGGGGGTAAAAGGGGTGAATGAAGTGGGTTTTTACCATGTCAAAAACAGAGCGGGGAGTTCCCCAGGGCACCTACAGCGGTCCTCTGTGATTTTATTTCCTTTTGTCAGTTGGTACGTTTTTGTTCTTGTTTTTCTCAGGCTTGTATCTCTTCTTCAACTATCACTTGTTTGAGTCTTGATCTTTTGTCTTTTGTTCTTGCTCCAATTTCCCTCTTTGTTTGTGCACTCTTACACTTTATCTATTTATACATCACATGCTTGTTTCATTTCTTCTTCCCTATCTTAATCTATCTTTTGTCTCATCCTGCTCTTTTTGATACTAAAATAGCTCATTGTTGCTGTACTGAGACGCTGAACCACTAAACCAGATCGCCTCTGGCTTTGAGTGTGTGTATATTGTGTGTTAGAGGCCCTAACTCTGAGCATGCCTGGACAGACCCCCCCCTCCGCACACACACTTACACCAAAACCACACTAAGGCAACAGTGAAACCGAAGACAAAGACGTACACTCTTAAAGAATTCTTGTGTCTAGTTTCGAGTAACATACATCTTTACTCAATATTTGTTGACAACCCACACATAACGCATATTATTTGTGTTATGTTTATGGACAACTGGTCCAAATTTGCACTTTTAATCATTATGTTATTATAATGCTAGTGCAGAAGTGTCTCATATAGTGAACAAAGAACGCAAGTTTCATCATGTCATCGCATTTTATTCCCGTAAATGTTCCGTTTGTCAGGTGGTGGTTGTCTAAATTTAGAGCCCCAGCCTTCATGTGTCATGTTGAGAAATTATATTTGTGTAAGACGTAAGCGCCACCTTCCTCATCATCATTCCTGCAATGTGAGGGAATGTTTGTGTGAGGTCAGGTTACAGAAAGGATGTCAAGCCATGAGAAGTCTACAGGTTTTTATTGGCAAAGCGTCGCTACGCCAGGTGATTTCACTGCTCAGCGCACTTTGAGACGGGGAGCTAATGTGTGAAATTCCCCCTGGTGGAGTTTTGGTTGCTTGAAAAATCCTGAAAAACCGCACTGGGTTGGACATAAGATGACTACGAGACACTTCGGTCTTGGCTCAGCTCGTGGCAGCAGAACGCGTAACAGAACTCCTGCGGGTCGAAATATGCTGCACACTTTTAAGGCCGCATAACTTTAAAGTAAACATGACAAACAGATGTGAAGATGCTCGCTAGTCTAGCAACATTCAGTCGACAAATAGGCTTTCATCCAAGGCCACTTGCAAAAAAAGAAACACAAGGACAGGGACATGTAAGTGCAGCAATAAGTACTGTGACAGCTCTAGATTTAGCATGTCCAGTTGCCGGTAGTGCTAGGAGAGGTGGAGAGAGCTGGAGGTCTTCAGGAAGTTTTTGGAGATGGATTTTGACCAGGAAGTTGTTCGTCTGTGGAGATGGAGAACTTTGGCATGGGATCATAAAGTCTATCTCATCAAAAGAATATTGATCTGCAACTATTCGTATAATTTACTTCTCGTTTAGCGAAGCAAAACCGTCAAACCGCTTACTGATGTGGCAGCAAGTTAGATATCTTTGTGCTTTGGACTGATTGATGATAGCTTTGCATGCCCACACTGGCACACATATCCTGGTTTTTTTCTCGTGAATCATCACCTTTGCGAGTAACTGCTGAGTAACAGCCTTTAAGCAATGCTTTTAGTTGGGAGACCAACTGCTCCACTAAAGCTGTTGTCTGTGGTCATACTGGGAAGCTCCCAGTGGTTAAAAGCAAGAGACTGTGGCTGTGGCAGCAAGCTGCCAGGTGGGGATCTTTACAATGGTGATGATGTGAAGCAGGGCGTCGCTGGGAAGGAGTGCTTGTGCTCGGCTAATCCTTGCTGGATAAATAAACACTAAAAAAAAAAAAAAAAAAAAAGCAGTGCTTGTGTGCACCTAAACGCTGCTGTAGGCCTCCAAAACAAAAGAGGACTCAGTATTTAAATTCATGAAATGTGAGAGCGCATGAAATCAATTGGCGCTGTTGCGTTTCTCCATAAATCATGTTGAGCGCTGTGCAGAGCATGCCGTGGGAGCAGCAAGCATTTGGCATGGCGCAGAGGGGGGGGAGGCGGGATTAGAAATGAGAAGAAGTCTGTTTTAACATGAAGCTATTATTTAAGATCACATGTTGACACATTTCACAACGCACGATGTGAAATCACCAAAAAGGCTCGGCATGACAGCAGCCAAGGCCTGTTGTGTACGCGCTTTGGACAACACTCTCAGCTGGAGCATCCTCTTTCTGGTGTGAAAGAGCGAGTGTGCAACACAAGTAATTAAACGGGGACGGTGCGCGTGAATCAACGCTGTTGTAAATGCAGCAGAATCAGCCCGACATGCTTTTCTTCTTTTAGCAGATGTTACATATTTACTTGAAAGGAATGTGAGGCTGTTGAAATAGGATATACAGGACAACATGCAGGAAGATGTGCAGAGTTAAATGCAAACAAATGCATACATGAAAACCGAATCAAAGAAATCTGAGATTCTAAATTATTATAATTTTTTTTTTTTAAACTTTGATTTTGTGTTCATAACTTTAATTTTAACTTTAACTTTAACCTCCACTCTGGCAGGAGGCTGCGGTCCGTCAGGACCAAAACCGCACGCCACAAAAACAGTTTTCCCCGTTACGGACGGATTTTCTGAGCACCTAGCCATCGTTCAGCCCGCCTCGGGTCTGCAGACGATCCACGTCTTTGGTGATTTTTAGATTAGCGGTGAGGCAGCAGAGGCAGGACCACCAACTTGGCGGTAGCCAGAGCCACCAGCGCTGGCTCTTCAGAAACCTGTGGGTGACATCAGAAATACGCTGTCCATGTTTTATGTCATGTGGTCATTTGGTTACGGAAGGGATCCCTATGCAGGGCAAAGCAAGGCTTTCTTCTGCTGCGACAGAGCAAGTTTGTTTAGCCAAAATGCCAGGTAGCTGTTGTCTGATCAGATGCACTAAACAACAAGGAGATAAGTCTGAAGTCCGTACTATGGAAATACTGTGGTCAGTGTTGTATGTGTTCAAAACTTGCAGTTTGTTCATGAACTTCACAGCCCTCTTCTTCCCAAGGCTCCATGGGTGTTACACGAATTGATTCTAACCTTTTAAATAACATATGTTGGATCACTACGTCTTAAAAATACCTTGCACATTTAAATATTCTGCACACTGTAAAGGTTTCTAATGAATACTTCACATTCCTGCGCAAACTGTGCAGTAAAAACATACATTATGTATATATTTATATCGTCTAGCACTTGATTTTTATCTTCCTTGTATCTTTACCTCATGTTTGTTATGCAACAAAACACAAATTTCACTACTTTCGGGGTGGCAAACCTCCAATATGTGTGAAACAAGTGAAATGCTGCTTTGGGAATATGAGCAGTTGGCAGCACCATTAATCAAACTAAATAAAACAGGCAGAGTAAGAGGCGGCGGTGTAAATCAGCACAATAGGGCATCTCGCTGCCATAAATAAAATCAAAACATCGCTCTTTTTTTTTTTTTACTTTCTTCTGTTTAACTGACGATTTATGGCTCCGACTAAACTAAATCTGTGTTGCCTCTCTCTCTGGTCTCTATCTCCTTGGCTCTTTGGTGTGTTTTTTGGTATTTGCAGCCGCTGTTTTACAACCCAGATTTAAGTGTTCTTTTCATATTTTTATAGCTCATGGTGTGTTTCTGTTTCAAATGGTTTGGTTGCTAATGTTGCCTCAGTATTTAAAATTCCTGTCACGGATCAAGAATGTGTCCTTTGATATAAAGCTTCAGAAATGTGATGCCACCTGGTCTTCCTCAGGAAAGTGACGCAGATATGCTTAAAGAGTATGTGCCCAGCTTTACCCAGTTTTAGCCACTGGGACATTTCCTTCCTTTTGTGCTTTAGTGTGTTTAACCAACCCATCTGGTTCGGTTGTCCCCTGGTATGTTCTCGTCTTTGTAGCACGCTGTTATGGCAAATCTCAAATTATCTGACTCCTGTGGTGCTTTTATGGATCTAACCAAGCTGCAGTCTTTCCCCCTGGCTGGTCCAAGTGGATGTACAAAGTGTTTGATGACATTAAAGGGTCCTGCTGCATTCACTGGACTCAGCTGTGGATCAACGAGAATGATGGTTCTCTTCAGAGAAGTTAAAGCAGCAGTTGAAGCATTTTAGCGAATTTGCTAAGCTAAACCATGAGAGTAGTATCTTCTGATCTAATTAAATGAATTGGCTCGATAATTTGCTTTAAAAGACGATGATCAATGTATGAAATGTGTCTTTATATTATATAGAAGTGGACCAAATGAAGGTGTGAGCAGTAAACTTGAACATTTGAATCCCAAGAACTGCTGAGTGCCTCCGTGATCACGTACGATTAGAAATGACAGATCGTTTAGGGCTTCGAGTCGTTATGCTTTGAAAATAATAAGGTTTCATTCCCAAACGCAATGCTATAAATCTCCAAAAGACTTGGACGCCTCGCCTCCATCCCCACTGATTGGATGAGCACCAAACCTAAAATAACTAATAAGTTGAAACACTCGAACGTTTTCCACTTTTTCATGTCAGCAGTCATTTTCTTCAAAGAAATGGAGTTAGAGATCTTTAAAAAACTTGAAGTTTTGTCTTTGTTTAGCTGTTTTTACTGCACATGCATCGTCTCAAAAACTCATTTTGTTGGTTAACAAAGTATATAAAGCTGTCAGGAACCTAAAATTAAAGAAATATGACAAATTTATGTATAATTCTTTGGTAATAATCTCTCTAAATACTTTAAGGTTGTGAAAACTGTTGTTTCACTCTTAATACAGCTGAAATGTTCAACAAATACTATAATACAGTTTAAATATCCATAATCCACAGACTATTTAAAACATTTAAAGGAAATGTTATGATCTACAGATGTAAGTCAACTGCAAAACCCAAAATATTATGTACTTCACGCCACATTCGATGACTTTTGAAGTTTTGTCTTTTAGTTTTGTACCTCTAAACTTTTTACCACCACATGCACGGTCTGTTTTTTTTTTATTGTCAGGAACTCAGCCAGGAACTGAGCAAACAGGAACAAAATAAAATAAAATAAATTTGACACAAGGGCACATAAATATGCAGGAAGTATTTATTGACTATCTCTCAACATACTAATATAGAACGGTTCAAGGTTGTAAAAACTGTTGTGAAAATGTTGAAGAAATAAGACAATCAGATAGTATATTTGCATGCAAAGTGGTCTTTGCATCACTGAAAATGTGAAGAATTCACAAAGAAATCTCAATCTTCAGACATAATTGAGAAAGCATGGATTGGACGCACACAAAAACAACTAAATTTAAAGAGTTCGATGTCCCTTTTACAAAACAAACCTCACTGAAAGTCGTTTTTTTTTTTTAAAGATCCTATTTCAGCGCCGAGCCTGTCACATATAATCACCGTAAAGAAACAGGAACATTTCTAATTTCAAAATAACTTTTTTCAGGCAGTTATAACTTGTAATCAGAGGGTTATTATCCAGTATCGCGAAATTATACATGAAATCCTTTTCATAATGGTTTTGTTGGAGAAGACGCTGCATGTTTCCATCGAACCTCATTTAGGAACAAAAACTCAGCTGCACACACGAGCGCTATTAGAGCAAAAAACCCAACTCGATCCAGATCGATTCGGAGTCCCCCCTCCCCCCCCGTCAGCGTCTGAGGCCTTCGTCGACCACTTCACATGATTCTCGTCTTCCAAAATGGCCGCCTCCCTGCTGAGCTCGGTCCGCAGGGGAAAACGCAGAGGCCAACGGGTAATTTTGTGGCTCTGCCTGTTATCCTCATTTGGCCCGGAGTTTAACAGGGACTGGGCTGAGCCAGCCTCCATGCACTGTGTGTGTGTGTGTCACTGTCTTTGTAATTGTGTCAGCTTTGAATTGCAAAGTCTGGCTTTTGGCGATTAGTCGACTAGTCGTCGCAGCTTCAACAGCAAAAATCATCGTTTCGAAGGCACAAACAAAAACTCAAAACTCTTATCAAGCAGTTGAACCTCACATGGCTGCACGCTCTGGCCTCGTCCTGCGACTCGTTTTCAAGGCTTGCTTTGCCCAACGCTCCAAAAAGAGGCACCACGAAGCAAGAAATAAATCAGCCGGATGGATATTTACTGATCGCTGGTGCAATTTAAGCTCCGGTTAGACCGCAAAAAGCTTCCGCACATGTTAACAAAGAAATACCACCAGAGATAATGTAATGTGTGGAGTTCAACACCCACGTTCAAATACTTTGGTGACTTTCTTTGCGACATCAAAACCTCAGCGACATAAAATAGTGAAAAGAGTTTCATCACAAGCGCAAGCAGACTGTAATGAGGAAGACCGGCCAAGACAACACATTTACTAAATCTCTGGGGCGTATTTGATGTTTTGAGCTATGTTTCCAGTTGAATGTGAACTCAAATTCTTTCGAAATTACTCTAAAATATGTCAAAAATCCAAAGGAAGGTGACCGTATCCTTCTCTTTCTCCTCCATCAGTTCGTCCGTCATCATTCTTTTAACTCCTTTCCTCCCAAAATCCACCTGCTTCCTCTAAGAGAGGATATTTTAAGGTGCTCAGCCCGGTTATTTTTCTCTTGAAAAAGCTGCTTGATAAGCCAGAGGAGGAAGAGGAAGAGGAGGAAGAGTTAAGTGACGGTGTTGTAAGACGACAGGAAACATCAGGCGCTCCACCCTGATGAGATGTTGTGTTCCTCTTCTGTTTTTCTCACTTGCCGCTTCTCCTTTCTCCAGATAGATACATAGTTTTGTAAACACAATCAGCTGTTTGTAGCCGGAAGGGGTGCTGCAAGGCCCAAACCTTTTTAAATCGTGTCTTGAAATGTTGTCCACCGGGTGGAGAGGAGTAAGAGTTGTTTCTAAAGTTAGTTTCAGTTCCTGTCTGTGGTTTCTTCTTCTGTGTTTTTCTCAGAAAAGGGTCAAAGTTGAACTGAAAGATGCAAATAAACAACGCAAACGAATCAAAATAATCGTATCTGTCCTTTAATTTGTCCATAGAGGTTTTATTTCTTCTCCTGTGTATTAAAAAAAAGCTGACCGGTCTTCTGCCGTCTTCTCCTCCAGCCACCATGAAGAAAGGCCAGAACGGCACCAGCTGGACCAGCGAGCGGAGCCTCATGTACTGGGGGAAATGTCCCAAGCGCGCTGCCTTCGTCCTCCACAACCTCCGCCCCAGCCGGCTCCTCCCAGGTGACCTCCATCGACGGAGTCAGCTTCTCTGAGGGACTTCTGCTGCTTCAGGTAACACCTAAGACGTTTGTGTAACGGGTAGCAGACTACAAGAAACAAGCCTGTAGCCTAATTGTTTTTTGGTCTTTAGGCGCTGAACGGTTTTGTGTTGGTGGTGACAGCCGAAGGCTACGTCTTCTACACATCCCCCACCATCCAGGACTTCCTCGGCTTCCACCAGGTAAGTCAAGTTGAACTGATGGTCAATAATGATGAACGGAACTGCATGATTCGTCAAAACAGGCTTATTATTGTAGCAGCCATCTAAAATGAACACTGCAGCTAGAGATCCCTGGGTGGACATGGAGGTTAACCAAACTTACAGTAGTGGCTGAAACTTCAACAAAATCCTTAACAAAATAAAATGTCTGTGCAAAATGCAGGAAAATGCATCTTTAAACAGGCGAGCGCATAAAAATCTCAACCATACATCTTTAAAATAAAACTGAACAAGATATCAGATATATAAACATAATTATAAGACTAATTGGTAATCAGTTCTTCTTCCATGTCAGATCACATTAAATATAAAACTGCAACTGGAGTTGTTTTTTTCTGTGGTTTCTTTGTTTTAAAAAAAAGCGATGATGAAAGTGTCTCACCAGGCAACCGTTAAATGTTGCTGAATGTTACCCAACGCCTCTGTTTGTATCATCATAGTTCTGGTTTATAGGAGTGAGGTATTGTGACACAACGTGAGAAATCAAAGGCTTCTTTTTTCCTATCCCTTTGAGTCAGGGTGGAGAAAATACAGGGTGTTTTTTTCTTTTTTTTTAAAAACTTAACTTAAGAGCTGTTATCTGTACCAGAAATGATAAAATCACCCACTGTGAGGACGAGCCCGTGTGCGGAAATATCTCTTTACTGCACAACAACCTGTTTCCTCTTAATAAAACACCCTTTAAAGACACACTCTGCCGCATGCTTTATATCTCCGGCCTTCATCCTCCTCGCTTCGTGTTTGTGCGCTATGAAAATCGGCTACCAGAGATTTAAATCTATCACAGTGAACATGTTGTTCTTGTCTGTCACATCCTGTTACGAGCACGGTTTGAACTCTCCCTCGTGGTTCGTCCTCCGACCATTACAGTGAAGTCTAATAGTTGCCCAAAAGCATCGCATCCATTACAACAAACAATAAAACAATCACAGATCTCATCAAAGGGATTATGTAAAGTGCTGTTTTGCTCGCTCCAAAAGGGAATTCTGCTTTTTCTCGCAGCGAATTTGTCCATAACTTATAACAATTTTGTGCTTATGAAGTAACTGCTGAGATCGATTACTAAATAACAATCCCAACAGGATGAGCTAGAATGTAAACAAACAGATCATCCAGATAATCAAAAACACTTTATTTGGAGGTTAAACTGGAATAGAGCACACTCGAAATCACACAGAAAAACTCTGCGCACAACTACGGCAAGTACGGTAAGTCACATTTGAAGCAGGAAGTGTGATACATGTTTCTGTACACAATATACTAAGATACAGACAACGATACAGGACTATTTTGTAGTAGAACATATTAATAATGACCAAAACAGAAATTTGCACTTGTCCACAACAACAATGACATATTGTATTTATTATATGTGAATAACTGTGATAACTGCTAACTGGCTGGTTGAAGCCACAAAAGATCAACAACTGCAAGGCCAAAAACAAAGTTTATCTTGTCAGTTGTAGGACACATTTGGGTCTTTGTCATGGCTCAGAAACGGACGTGACAGAGAAACGTCTGGTCTCAGCTTGAAGCAGAGCATCAACGCACCTGATCTACTAAAAATAGACATGAAACAACATAATAATTCCTTACTTTGGTAAACTTCGTAGCTGTCATCCACTCAGAAACTCATCCAGGTTTTAAAATATAATTGCTACAGTTTTAAGGAGAGATTTAAAAGAGGATCCACCTCGATTACGGAACATAATATATTTGCAGAAAACAACTAAAATTAAAGGTAGATTTCAATATAATCAGTCGAGTTTACTTTAGTGAATGAAGCGAAAACATGCTGAAACATCTGTACAATCCTTTACAATCAGCACTTTCACCTGGAGTCACCGGTTGAACGGTATGTTTTGGACTTCCTGTAGTTGCCGGAAATTTAACAGTATTTGAAACTCTCACATCTCACCTTCGTGACCTTAAACGCTTCATCTGACAGTATCAACTTGTTTCAGTTCTTCACTGAACTTATACGATATAAACACTAACCAAATACTTCATATTCATCCCTTAGTATTATTTACTCCAATACTTAACCACAACTACATCATGCTGAATCTAAAATGCTTTTTTATTTAGCTGAATTCATGGACAATAAACACGAGGATCAATTTACACATTTCAGAGTAGTTCACATAGAAAGGTCAGAGGGGTGAAACATATGTGAGTCATGTGTCTATGTAAGTGTGTGTGGCTGTCGTACTGTGCGTGTGTGTGTACGCATGAGAACTGAACTGCTTTGTTGGCTGTGAACTCTTGACTTGTAAACACATCCGTTTGAACCGGGGTTAAAGATGTCTGCAGTCGGGCAGGGGGGGAAAAAAACGTTGCCTGGGGAGAGTACACGTGGTAAACAGCTCACACACTCATATACACACCACAGCTTTTCCACGACACAAACTGCAGTCAGGATGCTAATCAGGGACTTTTTGTTCTCTCAGCCACTGGCCGGTAAAGCCATAATTTCACCAGCTGATTTGACTTAATAACCATTATAAATTCTATTTATCAAACAGTTATAGAGTGGATGAAAAGGGGATGAAAGTGGCGAGTTTCTGTAGTGGCGAAAAGCTAAATCTCACCTCTCCTGCTCATAAATCCCGATTTCAGGGTTGCTTTGAACTCAACAAAGCCCGGTGAGCAGTTTGAAGTCGTTTTTCAGCACCGTTGACAAAGGAGGGTTTTGTGCTAGGTTTGTTTGTCGACGGTTGAGTAAGAGAAAGAAGCCCAGAGGTGTGGTTCTCTCAGCACCTCGGCCCTTCAGCACAACAGCGTCTCTGTGTTCTCAGCCTGGAGTCGGTGGCATTCATCCACTCGACGGTCTGTCAGGGCTCAGACCATTGTTCACACAGATTGTGTGTTTTTACACTTGTATCATCGGTCTTCAACACAGCTCACCAGCACAAATACTGGAGGAGCACGCCAACAAAACACTCGTCCAAACAAAGGGCCGAGGTCAACAAGAGACTGTGACTAGTGCTGAAAGTCTACAGCTAGTATTGAAGCACTATAACTAGTCCTGAAACACTATAACTAGTCCTGAAGCAATATAACTAGTCCTCGAACACTAACTAGTACTGAAGCTCTTTAACTAGTATTGAAGCACTTTCACCTAATTGAAATACCATTTTGTTTCATACATTCATAAATGAGAGAAATAATGTAAACGATGTTGTGTTGATGAGTGTTTTCCCCCCCTTTGCTTTCTGTGGAGTTTAAATCTCTGTTTGACTTAATTTCTGCTGTGGGAAGTCCTACATGACCCTAAGCATCAACATTTATGTTTCTGCTGCCAAGCTGTGCGGTGCAGCCAAGTCTTCCAGGCTAATATACCCATACTGACTGGAGATCAGCCAATGAGCTTATGGGACAGCCTCAACTATTTCTCCCTCTTGTGTTTAAAAAGAGGTTTGGGGAGTGCATTACTAAATATTAATAAACCGTTAAAGTGAGGTCAGCATTTATTACTGTTTCACAAAGATGGTACACAAAGTGAATTGTTATAATTATCCTGCTGGGATTTTTTTCTATATATTTAAGGCGATAATTATTATTATTTATTTGACATATTATGAGTTTGGTATGTTGATAATGACTATACTTTACCACAATTGCTTTTCACGGTTGTATTTCATTGTATTAATGGGCAAATTTTAAATTCTGTCCTTAAACTTGTGTGTTAGGACAAGGCAGTATAGTCTGATATGACATATATAGTGACAACTTTGCTTTACGGTTGTGTTTGTCTACCATCTTTAATGATACAAACATCATTTTTAATAAAAATATATGACTAAAAACACCCACAGGTAATTTCCCCTATATTTGACCAAGTAATTGTCTTGCTGAGATTAAGTAGTTAGTTAATAGTTGTAACAATAATACAAACAACACAAACACTGTTTCATGCTTCAAATGACTATATATATATATATATATATATATATATATATATATATATAATTTAAAAAACAATAAAACAAACATTCATGAGGAAAATATACATTGAAAAAGTAGAAAAATGATGATTTGTTTCTCTGTTTTCAGTCGGATGTCGTCCATCAGAGTGTGTTCGAGCTGATCCACACAGACGACCGAGCTCTGTTCAGACAGCAGCTTCACTTTGCTTTCACCCCAAATCAGAGGCAGCAAGATGGCACAGAGAGTCCCGGTAAGTCACTACACACGCACATACTTGTGTATTACACCTGAGCAACACACTTTGTGCTCATGAATACTTCGTACTCCCTGCAGGTGAACAGAGCTCTGCAGAGATTAGCAGCAACTTGGTGACATACGACCCACAGACCATCCCTCCAGAAAACTCGTCCTTCCTGGAGAGAAACTTCTGCTGTCGTTTCCGCTGCCTGCTCGACAACTCATCTGGCTTCCTGGTAAAACACAGAACCGGCAAAGATTGACAGTTTATTGCTCATAGAGAACTACCACAAAAGTACACCGGACAAACCTTTGGGGACCTTCTGAGGTCTGAGATTGCTGATGAACGCTGACATGTAAGTTAATTTAGGCCTCGATTGTTTGCTTATCTCCAGGCCCTGAACTTCCGTGGCCGCCTGAAGTTCATCCACGGTCAGACCCGGGTGTCTGAGGATGGGACGTTGATTCCCCCACAGCTCGCTCTCTTCGCCATCGCCACACCAATGCAGCCGCCATCCATCCTGGAGATCCGCGCCAAGACGCTCCTCTTCCAGACCAAACACAAGCTGGACTTCACGCCAACTGGCATTGATTCGCGGTAGGTGCACACAGAGGGGTCGAAACTGGTTGTTTGTTAAGATTTTATGACAATTTAAGCCAAGACACTAACACACACAATTAATGTTAATACCTGACTTATATGTAACTTTTTTCTCCTCTGCAGAGGGAAGGTGGTTCTGGGATATAATGAAATAGAGCTCTGTATGAAAGGTTCAGGCTACAACTTCATCCACGCTGCAGACATGATGTACTGCGCTGACCAGCACCTCAAAAGTAAGTCTCAAGAATTTGCTACTGTTCCTTTCACAAACTAAAGTGAAGTGAAGTTGAAGTTGATGTATAAATGTATGTATAGATAAATATATCTGACTCTTTCTTGTTATCTCCAGTGATAAAAACAGGAGAAACTGGTTTCACCGTCTTCAGGCTGCTGACCAAAACAGGGAAGTGGGTCTGGGTCCAGTCCAATGCCAGGTTGGTCTTTAAAGGAGGGAAACCAGACTTCATCGTGGCCCGGCAGAAAGCTTTGACGTAAGTTAAAAAACGAGGAGCTAGGAGGTCGGCTTTTAATGTTTTAATGTGTTTGAATGAATGAAGAAAATGTCATTTATACTACGGCCATTGTTTTTTTGTCACAGAAATGAAGAAGGGGAAGAACAGCTGCGCCTCCGTCAGCTGCAGTTGCCGTTTAACTTTGCCACCGGAGAGGCGTTGCTGTACGACATAACCCCAACTGTCGAGCAGCCCAACATGTGTTCTTCCCCCAAGCAGAGGAAGCTGGACAGCTACTCTGTCAGCCCCAACTCCATCCTGGGCTGCATGCTGAATCAGGACCAGTCACTCTACTGTGAACACAACAATGCCAACACCCTCAGCTCCCTCAATGATGACGCCTTCAAGGACAGCCACGCTACAGTCAATGTTCCTGGAGATATTTGGATGGAACCTAAAACCAAACCTATTGTGGGAAGCCTCGTGAAGTCCGAGGCTACAGTTCAGGACATGATGGAAACTCTTCAGCAGATCCTCGGAGACAACAACATCGTAAATGCCCTGGATGTGGGGCTTGACGAGCTGAAAAGCTGGGAGAGTACCCTGCTGAAGATGAGCACCAGCAGCTGCGAGATTACCGAAGACCTGAACGATATCCTCAGCAATGACATCCTGTCATACGTTGAGGAGCAGCTCCAGAGGGAGGGCGGGCTGAACTTGCCAGATGAACTGGATGGTATACCACCACTCTCCAATTTAGACCTTCAAAACCACAATCCTGACCTGAGTGAGATTGAGGAGGACTTCGGCTGGCCTCTGGAGCCCCAGATACCAAACGGAGGCCAGATGATGCCAACACAACCGACTCCAGGCCTGGGGACTACGAAACTGACCCACATGACTCTTCCTCAGTTGGGCTCTTCTGGTTTAAATGGTCCAACTCTTCAGCAGATTGCCACACAGCAAACACTCACAACTTCTGCTGGTCTTCAACTGGGCACCACGCCCGACCTTGGCACGCCAGTTAACTTTAACCCCTTGGCAGACTCATGCATTCAAACACAGAGCCAACTGAGAACCCTACAAGTGACCACCAAGGACAACAACCTCAAAGCATTCTCGCTCAGGCAAAATCCAACCAATCAGGTTCACTCCAACCAAATGGCCCAACCAATGCAGAGCCACCTTCAGATGATGACACCAAACCTACCAATCAGCCTCCAGAACCAAAGTGCAAATCCTGTGTTCAACTTTCAGGGCAACCAGTGGAACCCCGCTGTGCCCAAGTCAAACCAAGCTGAGAACTTTGTAGAAACATACACCCAAAATATTTCAAATGAACCAGGTTTTGCTCCAGATCCTTCCAAGTCCAGCTGCCTACAGGGTCACTTTGCTCTCCAGACACAAAACAACGAGAATCAGAGGCCGTCTTGGCCGCTGGAGCAGCAGCAGCAGCAGAAACAACAGCTGGTCTCAAGTGGACACCAACTAACAGGCGCCTGCCTCAACCAAATGTCAGGATTTCAGGGGAATCCTCTTCCTGGAGTCATTGCAGCACAGAATCCTGTCAACGGCTGTCCAATTTTCAGGGCTCTAGAGACTTCAAACGCAACATATCCGGTTCAGCAGAACATGGGGCCGCAATCTCTTGCACCTTCTAACAGTTGCATGTTTAGAAATGCCTCGCCGTCTGTGCCTGTAAACAATGTGCATCACACTCAGACGCCATCCTGCCATAGACTGAAGCCTGGTAACAGCCAGATTCCCTCCAAGCCCTCTTGTTTCTATCAGAGTCTTCCTGGAGGCGGATCTCTGCCGGAGATGACAGCGATCCCGAATCCTAATGAGGCGGCGCTGTCCTGCCAGATAATCACTGGTCTCGACCCAGACTTGTTGGTGCAACAGCAGCAGTACCTAAACTTCAGTGAACAGACACAGGTAAAAAAACATACCTAACATAACATAACAACTTCACATAATTTATTTTGTTATATTTGAGTTGTCTGCTCATCTTCATAAAATGTTTATGTTTAAAAAAAACAAGAAAATCAGACCTAACCGGTCTTTTATTGTTTCACAGATCAACAGCTGTCCAGTCGTCAGGAACGGAGGTTTGCCCTTCTCCTCGCTGCCCAACGGGAATGCGTACTACTCAGAGAACAAATAGGAATCAGCCCGCTGTGACTTCAGGACGGCAGAGGACCCCTAACTCGGACTGAAAGGTAGTTTAGCAAAGCAAAAGACTCCTGTCTCTAAACATGAGTAAGACTGAATAACGGAAACATGCCCGAGAAGAACGAGGAGACAGCCCAGGTCGCCTCTCCTTCTCTTTGTTTATTTCTTATTCGGACACAGTGATGAACGCTTCAAGTGAGTCACATTTGTGGAAGAGGAGGAGAAAAAGAATCCGTTTGTTTTTGTCAAGGAGAAAGTGTGAATCCCCTCTTTGGAGCTGGTTGGATTGTACCAAAAAAAAACATAACGGATGTCCTAAATCAGCGGTTTGTTTTGCGCGTTCATGATCAAGTTTGAGTCTAATACAAGGAAGTCTGGCAAACCGATTTTGGGGGTTTTTTGTGATGTTTTTTTCTACCTTCGTCAGCCATTCATACAACAACACTGTCCCCTATTTTTCTCATGATTGCATTTAGTGCGTCAGATCTCCAAAATGTCTATGATTTGTCTGTTTATAAGCAGGAATATTTAGATGTGAGACTTCAGACGATCTCATCTACTTTATGAGAGACAGGCCTGGATGCTCCCTGTGTGTGCTGCTGACTTTTCAGTCCTCATCCTTCTTGTGAAACCAACAGAAAACTTGTCCAAGTACGATTTGAGCCTAATCCAAACTCGAAAACAAACTGAGAAGCGGCACTGCGGTGAGTTTTATGCTTCACAGACGAATCCATCTGCTGATTTATGTGTTTTGAAGTGCTCCTGGTGGCAGAGACGAGAACAGCACATTGGATTTTAAGTGCCTGGAGGAAACCACACACTTTGAGGGCTGCAGGGAAGAGCCAACAATGTACCAAAGTGCTCTTATGCTCGCTTATAGAAGCAGGAACCAGTACGTCAGGAAACATGAGGGAGGACAGAGCTAACAGGGATCAGCGGCGCGGTCGCTTTGTCTTTAGATTTCCCCGGTCAGCCTTATGAGGCTTGAGGAGTTTAGCGTCAGAGCAGGTGTTGTGACAGCATTTGGATGATTGCAGGAGATCTCCTGGAGAGATTTGTTGGTGAAAGTGAAATCCTTAAAACATACGGCGAGTGAGCAACAACCGTTTGTCAGTCTTGTTTCTTAATACCGTCGTTAGACTTGTAACCCCCAAAAGCTCCGTGATTTCCTTCCAAAGCTGTGGTTTGTTTCCATGTCGACTTCTGACTAGGCTCGCATGGCTCGACCAGATCTCCATACCTCATCTTAACACGTTAGAGACGCACAAAATTACTGAAACCGTCTTACATTTGTTTGTTTGTTCGTTCACATCACCTCCACTTTGGATGAGTTTTTGTTAAAGACATGAAGGATGGGGACAAAGTGGGTGTTTTGGTAAATCCACGTCTTGGTTATCCTCCTCACCTTCACTTCCCTGAGCATCCACATCTGTCTCCCACACAGTGGACACACTGAGACAACCTCCTGTCAATCCTCTGCCGTCTCTGACCCGCAAACGACGCCACTCCTTTAAATAAATCTGTTTCCTATGTTGAGCGCTCAGAAGGATAAAATATATCGACTTTATTGTTTTATTTTGCTGGGTTTTTTTTGTTGTTGTTTTTTGTCCTTTTGAAAATGCGCTTTGATTAAGTTCATTTCAACTCTTTACTGTCCCAGTGAGGGAGATTTGCTTTGCACACAGGGTATAGAAATAAAGAAATAAAAAAACGCACAACATCACAATATCATCCTACTAACAGATGATTTTAACACGAGATGATTCAGTGAAAACAGCTGCTTTTTTTAGTGCCTCTTTTATATATTTTAAAAAAGCATTCAGTCCGAGTTTTTGTCATTGAGCCAGTTTTCATTTTTTTCTTCTCTTTTAATATTTCTGTGTTGTTGTTTTCCTGTTGTAGGGGAGAGAGAAAAATTACAGACAGTGCCTTAAACTGACAGAACTGTTTGAAAGTGTAAAGGGACAGTCTGTTGTCACATTTCCACGAGGAATATTAGCGAAAATAAAGGTGTAGTGGAAACTGATATTTGATACACGAAACCAAAGTTAAACTTGCCCTCGCCTCGACTTCACCTAGCCAATTGTTGTGATGTTTTTGCACTATTCCTTTAAAGTGTTTGCCAAAGCATAGCAAAGAGAAAATCATTCACAAACCCTTAAAAGAGCTTTATTACAACAAAGAGATTCCTCAAGCAAGTATTTGATCACAAAAATTGCACAAATTAATATGATTTTAGTACTTTTAACAGACTGGATACTTTCATGAACCAATCTTTATGGCTTATTTGACAAGAATTCAACTCAAATTAATAATACTTTACGTTTTTAAAAAAAAATACAAATAGACCCAGACTGAGAGTCAAAGCTAAGACGACTTCACTCACTGCCTTCATTTTCTTTTAAACCTGAAATTTAAAGACCAGGATGTTAATCGGTTTCTCCGTAAAAGACACTGATTGTAAGAATGGACCCTTTATTCATATTTTCCATCAACAAATTTCCGTCCTTTTCCTCTTTTCTTGTTTCTGTCTTTGTGGTTTAATTTATCGACGTTCTCGCTCAGGACAGGGAGTTAATCGACGGATCGTCCAGCAGCGAAACACAGAAGTAAAACAGTTAAAGGCAGCTATTGTATATTTTTAAATGAGGAAAAAAAAGGAGAAAAAAAAAAAGTTATTTTTTTTAAAAAGGGGTGGAAACTTCAAGTGCCTTTTAATAATTGACCTCTTGATGATTGTCTGTTCTTAAAAACAACACAATTCAGCACTTAGATTGAAAAGAAAAAAGCGAGAAAGCCTCAAACTGCAAGAAATACGGGGCGCTTCATCCAGTACTGAGCCATGAAATCTGATTTTAGTCCAAGCAAGTTTATTTAGCACTTAAAAAAAAAACAATTCTCCTCGAATAAGTAGCTTTAGAAGCTGCAAAAGTAGTGACAGCAAACTTGAATATTTGACTTATAAATACCAAATGAATCGTCGGTAAAGCCATCTGTGATGCTTCACTTTAGAGGATACCAAAGGGACACGACAGAATACACACACACACTGCTGTGCATTGATGGTTTGTGGAGGATGATTTCTACACATGAAAACAGCAGTGAATAGACCAGAATGATTGTAATCTTGGTTTCACAAACTGTGAAGATGTTTTGATGTTCACACACGTGAAAAAAAATTTTTTTTTTAAATGCAGCGTTCATGTCATGTGGGTAGAAAAGTGTAAAGTCAACACCCAAGTCAGACTTAAAACTGGGAATCATGGATCTGACAGAGAAATATGGACGCCAAAGTCTGTCGTTTAAAGTCATAAAACCAAAATATAATCCAGTTTATGTAAATAGTGTATAATATAGTGTTATATTAATCAAGGCACAGTATTTTTAACTATTACATGATCAACTCTGCAGTCATACTACCCTTTTTAAGTCATCCCATGATGCAAACATTACAATAAGAGCTAAAACAATTAGTATTGAAGCAAAAATAGGTTAAAAAATGTATAACATTTTGTAGTTTCAGGCTCGTAAATTGCTGCTTTTCATTGTCATGTCGTTAGCTGATTATATTTGGGTTTTTAGCCAAAACAAAGACTTTTTAAGACGTCACCAGTGGACGCTGGGAAGTTGCGATAACTACAGCCTGTATACATGATAAGTCAGGATTTATTAAAACTTTCAGAATAAACAGGTTTTCTAGTCTTAATTGTGACTTGGAGGTTGACATGAAGATTAGTTACAAGTCTCTTATACTACATACTAATTCCATGCAGCGTGTACTACAGTATACCGTTTTAGTAATACAGTACATACTTAACTACGACATGTCTATATACTAAACTTAGAATGAGAATGTAGCCTGACTGTGACGTGAACGCTGCATTAGCAACAGCCTGCCCCCCCCCCCCTTTCTCTTAGATGTGTTGAAAGGCATTCTGGGTAATGTAGTAAACCACTAACTGCAGTACAGGAGGCAGGTTGGGTCACAATTACTTTGGCTCAGTTTTCATATCATGTGCAGATCTCTTTTATAAAAGCATCTACTGTATATCTAATTTACACTATAGTTATTATTAATTCACTTTAAAGGCTTGTAGGTTATCTACTAAATGTCCATATTACTGTGAGTAACTTAATCAGTACCGTAAAAGTTTTTTCTGCTCTTCATCGACCACAAAGTTTGTTCTTTAAGACACCAAACATGAGTATTTTGTTTCTATATATATATATATATATATTAACAATAAGTGAAAATTGAGCCAAAGTGTTTGTAAAGAAAAAAAAAAAGGAAGTGAATTTTAATAAAGCAACCCCAAATTTCTCCCCATGCAGATGTCACTGTTGGCGCTTTTGTGAACTTTATTTTTGAAACTTTGGAGTTTTAACAGATCCGCGACAAGCTTAGAGGATATTTTAGTGATGCTATTAGATGCTTTTACATAATCACCGAGTGTGCCTTGAGAGCAGATTCACCAAAAAAAAAATTAGACCAAAAATCACCACATTTTGTAGACGCAGTACAAAATGAAGCTCTTTACTTTTCAGAGGTGTCACAGCGCACCTTAATGTCTCTTCTCTTTAAAATCTGGAGTGCTATCATCGAAATATAATATAAAAATATAATTATATCTTGTTGCTTGCTTCTAGATTAAAAAAATAAAGCATTTGTACTTATAATACTTTTTCAAACCCCAGGAGGCCAAGGCTCCAAATTGCAGTATCTTTGTGTACCTGTATATAAATATATATATTTGTCTTCTTTTCTTTTTTTCAAAGTACGTATTGTCCTATATTGTGTACTTTAATGTTGTATTGCCTTAACCCGACTCACGCCTATCATTTTTTGTACATTTTCTGCACAGCATAAACATATGTAACCTCTTATTATCTTTTTTGTTTTTTTTTTGTTGTTTTTTTTGTAACTTTTCAACTTATATATTTCGTGGATTTGATCAGTGTATGAGTGTTTGAGTCAATCTTTTCATGCTGACCATATTAAAGGTGATCTGATCACACAAAATCTGCTCTGGCCTCTGAGCTCCAAATAAATGTTGTTTATTGCATTATTTGAACTAAAGAATCATAAATTTGTTTGATTTAAGTCATAAATTAAATCAATTTAATTTAGGCTTGTTTTAGGCTGATGCTTATTTGAGTTGCTTCAACACAATTATTGTAGTTTTTATCAGTGTGATGTCTTGCATTGTCCACTAGATGACACTGTAACTTTGGTTAGTGAACAGCAGGACTCTACGTGTTTGATCTGGTCCTGTTTGACAATCTGCTCCCAGTTAAGCTTTTAATGGTTTCCACTGTAGGACTAAACTGGGCCAGAAGGGATGAAACACAGTCTTATATTGTCTGATTTTGACGCACTGCATTATAAAGCAAGTTGTTGGGACAGGTCTCCACATTTAAAGAAGGAAAGTGACTTTAAAGTGCTGAACCTGGTTTAAAACAAAAGCATTTCTCAGCTCAAAGAAAACCATAAAATATATACAGTGTATTCATAGCCTTTACTTAAATAAACCTAGCAATACTCCAATGTACAGATATTCAATTCCAAGTAAAAATACTGCATTTAATTAATTTAGTAAAATGTATTTGCATCAACAAATAAACCTCATTGTTTTTGCTGGTTAAGAGTGAACCAATTTTAACGACTTTACTTTTGTTTCTGTGTTTCCTAAATTATACATACTGCATTTTATAAGTTGACCATAGGTTTTGTGTAAAATATTAATCTTCAAAATACACGTTTAATAAAAGTAGCAGAGTAAGAAGGGGAATGTTTTTAGCATTTGAACTGTAGCCAGATTTGTTGGTTTCACATACATTTTATTTCTGTGTATGGTTGTATTTATTTTATATTATTCATTATACTGTTAAAGGTCCCATGTGTAGAATTTAAAGGAGAAAAGGGAGTAAAGGAGAAACAACACTTGAAAGCCCTTGTCTAGAGTCAGTATGTAGTTTGTCTGTTCAGGGAAACACAGTGTTTCAACATGGTGGCCACCATGAAAGAGGACCCGCTCCCACCGTAGATATAAATATATATAATTATTATTTTTCAGGTGATCACACTTGCATGAAATCATAGTTATGAATACCATATTTCATGTCTGGCCTATTCTGAAAATAAAGGCCCCATACACACTGCACCTTTAAGTATATAGTAGTTGGACTTAATAATGTAAATGTACAGTTGTGATTGTAAAGCTAGCTGGCATTAGCCATAATAAGCTAATGGTCATACAAAACCAGATTTACGACTTTTAAAAGTCGCTAGTTAATACAAGTACAGCAAAACAAAAAGTATGTTTCATTTAGAATTTAGAAATTTATTAAAATAACCCTAAAATGAGATTTTTGGTGACGTATTAAGAGCATATGGTGCGTATCCATGGACACTAAATTTGAAATCAAGTCGACCGTTATAATTCCTTACGTCACCTTTGACCCGCTGCGCGCACCCGACGTTGGAATCAGTGGTGCCCGGGACGCGCCTGCCTGGAGAGGAGAGACCGAGAGAGAGAGAGAGAGAGGGAGAGAGGAAGAGAGGAGGGGGAAGCTGCTGCAGAGAAGCCCGGGTGGAGAGAAGAGAGGAGTGGGGAAGCATTTAACTTCATAACGGTTCAGTTTTAACGTTTTTTTGTTTGTTTTTTGGTCCGAGGATGTGAAGTTTGGCCGGAGGTTGTCATTGTCGGACCGTTGGAGCGCCATGGACGGGATAAGCGGAGCGGTAGTCCTCGACAGGGAGCTTTAAAGGAGCTCACACACTGACATTATCTGTCCTTCGCTTTGGCTTTTACTTTATCCGTGAATTTCCTGTGTTGTTATTGGAATAACTGCAGGCTTTAACAGTGGCATAACGGCTGCGGATACTTTATATTTAACGCTAGCTTTAAAGCTAGTTTCCTGTCCTGTCAGACACTGATGAGTCCGCATGCCTGCCTCTGATCCACGGGACCTGCGCTGGATGCCTGTGTGGAGCTTGTATAAGTTAGTTTATGGATTTCCTCCAGCTTCACAGTGAATAAATCAACAGCAACAACATGTATGCAGGACGGAAAAGAAGAAAACCGGCACAAAAGGGGTAAGTTGTGGAAGATTGTGATTTATTTGTGTGATTTAAAGAGCTTATTCTGCTCAGAAATCGACATTTAACAAGAAAATAGCTCAATATTAACACCAAAACCTGACTGATACCATAAAAAACAGACATGAATGCACATATGTACCGATACATCTGTCAGCACTTGATATTGGACAGTAATATCGGTCTTTTCATATATCAAAATAGCTTCTAATTAGCACCACAGGCAGAAAAATAACAACAATAAAGTCGTAAATATGTGAATAATCCAATTTCAGCAGTAATTATATAACTTTGAGGTTATTTTATGCTAAAATATACTCTATATGGAAAATTGATGGTGAATTCATTGTATTTGTGCAATTTTATCATTATGATACTTACAACTAATTTGAAAATTGCCTGAAAATCAACTTTTTTCATGAAAAATGCGTCACTTCCTCCCAAAAATGTATGTTCATTTATAAATTTGTATTTATTATAATAACCTAAACTGAATGTTTTGGGGGGTTTGGTCTGTTGGCAGAACAAAACAAGGAATTTTAATATGTCACCCTGGAAATTTAAAATTTTTTTTAACATATTTTCAACTAAATGTTGATAGAAATTATGAAGCTCAATAATCAGTGATGAAATAGTCTTTCCTTGCAGCTAAAGGTACAGCTCGATCAATTAATACGTGTGTACTATCAGCCTCAAAGATCCAGTAATTGTGAGGTGATATGGTAGATGTGACTCATTGTGAGGTAATAATAAATCATATATATCATCATACTTCCTTAACATTCAGAGTCAAACCGACCCCACCCGAAGGCGCCAAGTCCAACCCATCCAAGCGCCACCGCGACCGCCTGAACTCGGAGCTGGACCGCCTCGCCAGCCTGCTGCCCTTCTCCGAGGACGTCATCTCCAGTCTGGACAAGCTGTCCATTTTGAGGCTGAGCGTCAGCTTCCTCCGCACCAAGAGCTTCTTCTCCGGTAGGAAAACACCAGATTTTACCGGCGGTTCGAGGTGATGGGAGGTCTCCTTCAGAGGTGGAAATACAGCATCAGGGGTGCTTGAACAAATCTTGAAACTAAAGTTGGTAAATGTCAGGTGGTTGTCTTGAAACAGCTGCTTACCCTTTGCCTTCCCCGGCTGTCCAAAATAGCTTTTCACACCTCGCACAGGACCTGCGGACACAGAGGCAGAAAAACCTCGCCTTTACCTCATATTACCTCGTATAAATGTACTCAACTCATCTTTATGATCTTTAGCCGTGCAGGGGGTGATATTCTTCAGAAACGTCTGAGGTTTGTACGGGTGCAGTGCGGTGTCGGTGGGTGGTGGTTTGGATGAGGGTGGGGGGTGGGGGGGGGGTTTAGATAGAGGTTGCGACCTTTGCGTCTGGGCTGTCTGTGACTCAGGCTCCGTTTAAGAAGCGGTAGAGTGCAGAGGATTGGCTTTGTCGAGGAGTCCGCAGGCTTACAGGCATAGCAGAGGGATTTTGGAGGGGGGGTGTGTGTGTGTGCGTGTGTGTGTGTGTGTGTGTTGAGTGTGTGTGTTCCTTAAGTCAGATTGTGAATCTGTCCAAAAACAACAAACAGCCTTTCAGAAATCTTCTCAGCCCTTAAATCTCAAAGAACATGTGGGATATCTGAATCTACCGCAGGCGGCTCGAATTGAAAGCACTGATTAACAGCTCAGACGACTTCCAGAAGCAATCACAGCTTTGATTTATGGTGTGTCATATTTTTTGATGTGTTCAGTTCTCCTGCAAAAGCGTCCCTCTCCTTATATGACTCTCTTGCACTTTGGGGTGTTGAACGAGCCACCAAACGAACATGCACTGGTGTAGATCACTGGCCGCTGCTCACTTCAGTTTTAAGGCCAGCGTAGCTAATTAGCTGCTCAGCTGCAGATCATTAAATAACCAGACGTTGGTGTTTATTAGATAGTTTGTTCACTTCAACAAAGAGTCCTTTTAATTAGACATGCGCGCTGCTAACTTTGCTAGGCGGTTACACGAATTCTAATATTCCGATATACTCAGGCCAAAACTGTAAACATGTGAGTGATCAGTCTCAATAACATGAACAGCATCTTCGCTTTAGTCACAATGCGTTCATGTTTCCGATTTCAGTTGTATCCCAACAATTTACTGACATTTGAATGTTGTTAATGTATCAAATGCGTCTCATAAGATATACCTCACAATCCTGAGGTTTCCAACTTAACAGAGTAAGTTGTGAAGCGAGGCTGCGTGCGCGCAGTTTGTGTTTTTACGCTTCGGGTCTTAACATTGGGCAGAATTTCTGAGCGTTTTTGTAGCTGACTCGTCTATGTTCGAAGAGATCAGATACTTTCAGTCCCTTCTTTGCATTTGTTGGATGCTGTTTAAAGCAACATCCTCCTTTCAACAGCATCCTATCAAACTCAAACTGTCCAACACAGGCAAACGCAACAGACCTCTGTGTCACACCCTGACCCTGCAGAAACAGGCCAGCCGACCCACTTCTCTATCAAAGCCCATGAACCGTGGACAACCCCCCCCATCACAATGCGTTAATACAACCTTCACGTATTGTAGTTCAGCTCCTCTTGCCCGTGGCCATGAGACGACCCTTGTCCCAAAGTCTCAGTCACACAGTAATGTCGGCCTGAAAGGACTGCTGCTTTACAGTGAGCGGAGAGGAGGTGGGAGGAGGAGATGAAAGCCTCGGAGAATGAAAACACGGCGGGGTAATCCACTCACGGCCGCTTTACAGACCTTTTGAAGAAGGAAGGGGGGAGGCCGGAGCGCCCACTGTTCAACTTTTGACTCCTACAAGCTCTGAGAAACTTCTGTTTTTAATAACTATACGTTTAACCTGTGTCTGTTCTGTGCAGGGAGCAGACTTTGACATGATTTTAATCAGTGGCCATGTTGATCTCACCCTCAGTGAGCATATGGAAGAATTAGGTCAAGTTTAGGTGAGGTTACACCGCACTCCCTCTGTTAGTATTGATCTGTGGCTTGCCAGAAGAGGCTAGAAGCTAACTAGAGGCTTCATCTATTACCTCAAAGATGCTTTAATTTAATTTATTCTGAACAAAGGGCAGCTAGAAAATATGGAATTGGTGGCTGAAGGAATGAACAGCGTTCTTTGAAAATAATTTGGTGTTTTGATGATGGTGGTGGTCTTCAGTCTCCTAGAAATCCCCTAAAGGCTTATTATAAACCTCCTGAAAGATTACAAGGACCTCCTCAGTGGCAACTGGAACATCCCAAAGAACCACTAAAACCCCCAAAAGACCCCTAGAACCTCTTCTGTGAGAAGAATCTCCTAAAGAAGCTCTAAAAGGCTACTAAAACCTCCAGCTCGACCCCTGCAACCTTTCCAATGACCAGTAGAACCTCATAAAGAATCCCTAGAACCTCCTTAAAGTAAGTCTGTGAAGGTTCTCAGCCATCTTTCTTTGAGAAGGGTTAAATCTGGGGCAGCTGGACTTGGTTGTAGATCCTTAAAAGACCACTAAAACATTATCATCATTGTTATGAAAAAACTCCTAAAAAACGTCCTTAACAGCAAACAAAACTCCTAGATCTTCACAGAACCATACCGACAACCACTAAAATCTCCTACAGCACCCATAGAGCCTCTTCAATGGCCATCAAAACTCCTAGAGTACCCTAGAACCTCATCAACAACCAGTTGACAGACGTCTTCCTAACGCCTAATGACCCCCAGAAGGTCCTAAGAACCTTTAGGACCTTCTCAGAGACCACTTAAAATCTCATCAAAGATCGCCTGAACCTCCTCAATTACAAAAAGGATCCCAAGAACTTCCTGTTGTTTCATTTTTGAGGTCTTGAACGATCACCTGTTCACTCGTTCAAGGTTCACATCATCCGTGAAGCAGCAAAGGGTTTAGACTTTGTTCCGCTTTGACGCTGCTGTTCAGGTCCGCCAGTGAAACTGATGAACTTTACTTAAAAGCCATTGTATAACTACATCCATCCACTTGACTAAGACACCAGTCAGGAATTATAGTGTCACAGTGGTCAGACTGGTATCATCCCAATGTGTGTGTGAAGCCATCTGCCAAGTGCTCAGAGCAGATTAGTGGTTACTTATGTAATACAACAGCATTTTATCTTCCGTTATCCGCCAGCGTGTGCGCACACAGGCCCAGTGTCACGCCGTTAACCTAAACTAATCAGTTTCTTTACCTCAGAATGTTACAATAAGTTCAGTTATATCAAATAAAGAGAGGCAGGTATTTAGTCTAAGCATAATAGGAATGAAGCATTCAGGGTCCGTCATGAATATTTAATCCTAACCTCTTTAAGCCCAACACCCACAAACACATCACAGTTTGCACATAGTCCTCCCTGTTGTCATTTGGGGGATGCTCTCCTCACGTCAACCCTGCCGCGGAGCTCGGTCGAACCTTTGAAAAATGTATTTCGGTCATGCGGATGCTGGATTGTCGTCGTCCCACCAGACCGACTTTAATCTGTGGCTGCTGTAGGTTCAGTCTTAAATGTTCAGCACTTGGACAGATGAACCGACGCGCATCAAACAAACATTAACTGATGCGAGCCGCTTAAAATTTCAAATTTGAGAACACCAAAAACATTTCTCACAGTCTCGATCTACCCCCACCCCCCCTCGTCCGTCCGTCCGGATGAGGCCTCACTCAGGCTGATGTGGAGCTTCCTTCACGTCTGCCTTGGTAAAGCCAGTCAGACGACTGAAGAGCGCCTGTTGTGATGTTTTTATTGGTTGTTGGTGTCCTCGCCGCCCTCCGTTGTGCCAACAGATGTCCTCCTCCTCCTCCTCCGTTTCCTCCCAGTCGCCTCGGGGTGTTTTTTGTTGCTCTCGTTCATGACGTCAGGGCACAAAATACCCCCCAACCCTTCCATCTCTTAATTATTGATAGTCGACATGCTTTTCCTGCTCTCTCTTGGCCTTGGGAACTTCCACTACACTGAGCTCTGTCGTCAACAGACAAAGATTTGGGTGCAGCTTAGTGAAGATTTAAACATTAGACATTTGCGATGCTGAAATCAAAGAATCTGGACATTTTTCTTAGACAGCGATGATTTTAATAGCTGGTTAATCGACTAATTGTTGCAGGCCTGGACACGAATACTTTATTAATGATAATAAAGAGATATGATGGAGCTTTATTGATCACCGCTGAGAATTTAGGTCGCGATCAGAAGAGGCCGTTTAAAGTGGTCGCACCTTCGACCTCTGCATTGTCTGTGGCGCTCAGAGACTTCCTCTTCCATTAACGTCTCCACACAAAGCTCTTTGTTTTCTCCAGACTCGATTCACTCAAACAGACTTGATCCCCCCCGGGTCAAAGGCACAGTCGCTGGCCTCCATGTTTTGTCGTCAGCTCACAGAGAAGCCTTTTTAGAAACGTTGTAGTCGAAATAAATGTCACTAAACTTCTTTACGAAGCGAAACAAAGTCTTTATCAGTGTCGGTTTTGTTTTTGCCATCCATCTTTGCCTTTCCTACAGGCGTTACTCTCTCCTTGTCTTATTTTTAGGTGTTACTTCGTCCATCTTTTGGCCTGAAATCCCCTCTCTGTCTCTATGTTGAGGTGTTGCTCCCTCAGGTCTTCTTCTTGTATTCTCCACTACTCTCTAATCTGTGATTTAGTCCTCTTCACGTCTTTAGCTGGACTTCAACGGCAAAGGATAATAAATGTTAGGGCCTCCGATTATAGAAAAATACTCAATATTCAAACCAAAAATGTGTCCTTTAAACTATAACTACTGATATCCCAGAACTATAACAGATCTTAAAGTAGACTAATTGTCCATATAATGACGCAAATTGATCTGTGTGTACTGAAACTTGCCCTCTCTGTTTCCTGCAGTGGCGCTGAAGAAGCAGCTGTCCAATGACACGGGCAAGAGCGGCGAGCGCAGTGATGACAGCAAAACGCCGGCGCCTGTGAACGGACAAGTACCTGAGGGGGAGCTGCTGCTGCAGGTTGGTGCCCAACAGCCCGCTGTGCTGCTGTCACGGTCCATTTGGCGGTACCGTGTCTCGACACGACTGCTGCTGCAGAAATGTGTTTTTATTTTCATCTAACTATGATAACCCGCAGATGAAATGGCACTCCACAAGCACGGCACAAAGCCTGATTAAACCAGTGTATTTAGACTTTCTAAACATCTGGCTGTAGCTTGTGTTGAGTGGTTTAGTCACTATCCTTCCTCAGTATGTCTTGGTCGCGTTTATATCTGGATTCATGCGCGATCAAGCCGAGCATCGTCGAACCACTGAGGACCCTCCTGGTTCTGAGGCTCTGAGTTGGTTTGTGGCTATTTTCCGAGCGTCACGCAGAGAGCCTGCACACGACAACAAGAACAACAACTGGCTGTTTTAGGTCAGTGATGGAGGAGAGGCCGCCCAGCACAGCAGGACACGAGGAGAAATGGCTTGTTTTCTTGGACTTGCAGCAGAGAAGTTTGAGTTGACCACAGTGGTCATTTCACGTTCCATCTCGCACTATTATTATTTTCAAAATAAGCCGCAATGATGACAGGGCATGCATGCGTTTGTTCTCTTACGATTGATCCCGGTGTCACTCGTCCTCGCAATGTTCAGCCCAGATTATCGGGTCATGTTTACAGATCCAGTCTGAGCCGCAGACTCATCGAGCCCAGCACGATAATATCATCATTTAAACATCAACAGGCTTACAGTTCCTGACAGTTAACAGATTTTAAAATCTCACCCCGAGTTCTCGCTGAAGACAACAAACCGCGTGACTCTTTTCGCCGTCTACTTTTGTTCTTTTCTCTCTGAAAGGTGTTATCACAGCAGCTGCACCTCGTCAGTCTCCATTTTGTTTACCTCTGCACCCTGTGGCACAACAATCTTCGTAATATCCTCCAATATTATCCTGAGAATACAGAGGAGAACATCCGTGAAGTTTCTCCTTATGTGGTTTGGGTTTTAATATAGCTTTCTGTATCTGTCTTTAAGCTGCATCTCCTGAACACCAGCGTCTGCTGCTGTTCCATGTGAGTCAGACGCAACAGAAGTCCAGGAAACACATGTAATGGCTCCTCAATTAGCTTTGCTCATTGACTCCATTACCTGGGCTTTGGTTTCACTGTAGAGTTCAGATGTCACCGTTTGGCTAAAGGCACTCTTGGACCACAGACTGAGTGAATGTCTTCCCTCTCGGAGAAGCTGACAGCGCCTCCTGAATTCTTGGCTGATTAGCCGCTCGTTGTACTCGATTGCATGTTAGCTCAGGGTGAAAGTGTCCAGGTTTTTTTTTTGGGGGGGGGGGGGGGGGTTTATCACTCGCTGCTGACCACTGCCTCACTCCATTGCAACTTCTTTGTCCAAATGAGGACAGAAAATAAACAAGATGCATCTTCAAACCTCACGTCACAAATGATCTGATAGATTTCAAAATGACTTTATTTCACTCGTAACAACAGTGTGCTATGTGGAAATATCAGACCATAGTTGACCAATTAGAAGTAAGTATTCAAAAAATCTATGTAATAGATAAATAATAACCTGAAACAGCGACGATATGTCAATGTTGTGTTCACAGCTTGTTTCTGCTGCCCCCAAGTGGCCAACAAATGAGTTCCTCCAGGTTTGAGGTTTTACTGTAATCCTTTGGCGGTCGGTTAGAAATGTGCTGAGGCACTCGGAGGTGCCTGATGGGACGGGAGCTATGAGGCATGGACGGACACCATCAGTTCAGAGGCACGGACAGCAGTAAACACCGGTTTCTCTGCCGTGACTCAGTTTATTGATAGATGCATTGATCCCAGAGGAGTAAATGGGTCACTGCGGCAGTGAAGAATGAAGGATGCGCCGGCGTGGAGGGCAGCAGCTTCCTGCCTTCAGCTGCTCTGTTCCATTACAGACACCGAGCCATGAATTATACAGAGCCGGTGAACACATCTATTATTGAAGCGGGGGGGGGGGGGGGGGGGGGGTTAGATGAAGGATGTGTGAGTCAACTAAAAGCATTTGAAGTATTCTTGGATGTTTGACAGTATATCACCAAATCTTAAACACTCATATCGTCCCACCACGGTATAGACAGGTGAGTTTTGGTGTGTGTGTGTGAGCTGGAATGGAGACAAATCTGATTTTAAGCACTTCATTACGAGGTCAAACTGAGATACTTCAGTGTTTGCAAACAGGAAACAAACAAGCAGCTGATTTGAGTCGAAATACTTTTTCTTTGTAAACTCAGAGAGAGTTTTCCTGTTTGCTGTCATTGGGTTGTCATATTTCCGAGACAACAAACACAACTGCTGTCTCGCGCAAGCGCTCATACGCATATACACACACACTCCCTCTGTCTCAGGAGAGCGAGAGGTTGACCAAACATGAGAGCGAGAGAGGGAGATGTGTTTCTGCAGACAGATGAAGCTACAGTAAATATTTATACACAGAGCCTGTATGCCACTCCATCAGTACTGTATGTGTGTTTATGAGTGTGTGTGTTGGACAGCGTTGGGCGTGGTCACATGGCAGGTATCAGCTTTTTAAAGAAGACGATGAGGAGGAGAGGCAGTTTTTAGCAGAGAGGACCACACAGGAACAATTTAAGCGGACTAAAAATGCTGTATTAAATTCAACTTCGTCACACTATAAACATTAAAACTGCTGCACGTAATGATTATTTTCGTTGTCGATTAATCTCTCAACAATCTTTCAGTTAATTTAGCACAACATAAAGAAGCAAGTGCTCACATAACAGAAGCTAAAAGCTGACAATGCTTGTCTTCTAACGATAAATTTGGGCGTCAGTAGCTCAGTCTGTAGGGGCTTGGCTTGGGAACCAGCGGGTGGCCAATGAATTTGAACTAACTAACTCATTATTTTGGGACTAGGAGCCAAAATGCGTTTATAGTTATATGTTGTTCATAAGTTTCGATCACACACATAGGGGCGTGTGGTCGTACGGTTTCACCTTATTTTACCTGTTCCCTCGAGTGGTGGGATTGATTGTCGCCTCGTTATGTTACGCTATGACGAGTTACGTTTTGAAACCTTTTTTTTTTTAATTGACAGTGGTCGCTACGATACCCTTTAAAACATGAAACAAATGATGAAGAAGAACGTCATGTCCTGACTGAACTGGACTAAATTTGACAGCTCAAACAAGCAGGAGAAACCATCTCACTGTAGGATGAGTCAAGACGGGGAGTTAAATTAAGCACAGTGAGAAGGCAGCGACTGTGAGTCAGAGCTGTGCAGTAATTAAGCATTATTACACGAGAGGGTGTGCGTTACCGTTATTATTGGCACGACAGTGATGCGGTCAGGAAAAATTGGAGTTTTATAACGTTTCCGCTATTAAATAAGACCCTCTCACCTCCAAAATGTCAATAATTCAGCAGGTCAGAGAAGCTGTCTTGTTTTAGGGCTGGTGTTGATGAATTTTTGACACCATGTAATGGATTTTCAAAAGGAAATGTAAAGTTTTGATCCAGCTACAGCGATATGAATCGTAGAGAGTCCACCTGAGTCCAGATGTGAGGATGAGGAGCGTATTAGCGCACGTCTGTTCAGATATACTATGAAGAGCATCATCATCGTCCTCATCAGTGAGGTGTAGGCGGACGCCGTCGTGACTCGGTGTCGGGACACAGTGTCATCACCTCCACCCTGAGCCCCGAGGGGAGGAAGACGAGGAGGGGCGATGATGGCGGTGTTACTCATCCAGTAGTGACCTCCTTCTCCTCCCTCCTCCTCCTCCATGACTTCTCCATGAACTGACGTCCACTCGACTCCAGCCTTTCCTCCTTCAGCCTGGGGGAGAAGTCTCATCCCTGTTATTTTTTTCTTTCTCTCCTCAGTCCTCTTTCTTCTGAAGATTCAAAACAGGGGCTGGATGCGACATTTCCTCGAATTGATGCTGTCTTGAGTGACAAACACACAGTATAAACTATAGTCACACACAAACATGTTTTCTCTCTGCAGGCCCTGAACGGCTTCATCCTGGTGGTGACAGCCGAGGGAATCGTCTTCTTCTGCTCTCACACCATCCAGGATTACCTCGGCTTCCATCAGGTAGAACCTCCTCTAAATTTCACGTCGCTCATCTAAACCTTTGAATCTTTGGATTAGTCACCGTGTTTGGCTCGTTTCATCCAGGTGAAACACGTTAAAATATGTGAATTACAGCTACAGACATTTATTGCTTTGAATGAGGCAGAGAGGTGGAGTTAACGAGCAGAGAGCAGCAAGTGAACGCATCATCCTGAGCACCCTGGGGAGTAAATCAAACACACATATGGAGTTTAATCCAATTGGCTCCGCAACAAAGCGCCGCTGCCGCCGGTCTAATCTCATTGTGAAGAGTATGATTATCAAATTATCCAATGTCTGTCTGTGTGACACACACTTCCATACGCACCAACCTCGCCTGGTTCGGGTGTAAACACCACCTCTCACCCCTCATTTCCCCGTCCACCTGAGGCGCGTCACCATCCATTTCCCCAAACAACCCCAAATGCGCGGCGAAGCCGCTGTCTCCGCTCGAGCGAGGAGTGTTTGGAAACAGCAACACTGCTTTCACAGCTGCTGTGACATGCCCCGAAAATAACACACACCTGAGGAACAAGTCGGGAAAGAGAACCGAGCCACACACACGCGGGAGAGGGTGTCTGTTGTTGTAGTTCTTCTCCACCACTGTAAACTACAAAAACAATACCAAACACAGGAGAAGGAAACTGGAGAAAGATGACGTTTCTCAGCTCAGCCGCCATTAGCTTAGCACAAGTCTTCCTTCATGAGTCAACACAGTTAATAGAAAATAACTTGTGGGCTTGAAAAGTATTTCTCGTAACACTTCTGCCTGTCAAAATCCCTTTTCTGTGACCAGAGTTTGACCACGCTACACGGAGAAGGTGGTTCAATCCTGGCCCTCATCCAGGTCATGCTGGGTCTGTATGACAGATATCAGGGTCACAGCAGGTCTTTGGCTTTGTTTCAGCTCTTTGAATTAAATGTTCAGCGACACTTGATTTCTTTTGGCTCCACTTCAAGGCAAACTGAATCAAAGCTGACAGTAACTGCTTTCAAACATCTACCTTAACTCGCGTCAAACTGTTCCTTCAGCGTTCCTTTCATCAAAACTGGGAAATTTCCGAACTCAAACTATGTTTTTCCCGTCAGACCGACGTGATGCACCAGAGTGCGTTTGAGCTGATCCACACTGAAGACCAGCAGGAGTTCAGGAGCAACCTGCATTGGGCCCTCAACCCCCCTGCCGGCGCCGGACCACCAACAGATTCCTCAACAGGTCTGTCATCTGAAGACAAACTTGATTTAATTCATCGTCATTCCCACACGGATCAGCTCGCGAACATGTAACAAACAGGAACTTATTTGCAGGAATTCAGATTAATTATACAACAAAAGGAGATGAGGTAAACTACAAGGGCAGCAAAGGGCGGGCGGATGCTGTTCAAACCAAGAAATCAAAGTAACTAATAGAGTACTCTTTATAAATCAGAGCCTTTAATATGAAAAATATCATAATCAGGGAGAAACAGCACCCCTAGTGACTCCAACAAAATATCTATATGTGTGCAAAGTTAGTCAGTTAAATCACAACTCACACAAAATAGTTTTTAACTCATTGATGGTTGAAAGATTCTTCATACGCGTGATGCACAGATGTTTCAGAATAAAAGCATCGCGGGCGGTTCCCTCTGAATCTGAACTGAGGTCAGAGAAGAGGCGAGAAGAGGTGACCTTTAACTGAAACCTCCTGAGACGTGGTCTATATATTAGAGCACACACAAACACGCACTTTCAATAACACAATGGACGCAACACAGCAGAGGACACATCAGCAAGTCAACAGGACACACACACACACACACACACACATGCTGCTACTGTACATACAAACACACACTTGTCATCTTGCATTAGTTGAGGGTCGGCGGTTAACAAGACACGCGCAAACTGTGCAAACACACACAAACAACAGATCAAGGTCGAGCTGCCATCTGACGTTTTACGCACACCCCCCTCTCTCTCTCTCTCTCTCTTTATATCAGTATCAATATGCTAAAGCCATGGTTAATGTCCTCAGATGGCGAGTCGACGTCTTCCTGCCCGGTGAGCTACAACCCCGACCAGCTCCCGCCTGAAAACTCCTCTTTCCTGGAGCGAGGCTTCGTCTGCCGCTTCCGCTGCTTGCTGGACAACTCCTCCGGCTTCCTGGTAAGACCGAGAGCCTGTTTGCACCCCATCACAGGTGGACAGCCCGTAGTACAAGCGTAAACAGCCACCAAGACACATGTGATAAAACCATTCAGACCTCTTGATGAGGTGGACTAGGACACTTTTCGGCCACATTTAAAGACTGCCAAATCAACTGACATCTTGTAAGTACACACCAGACACACTGGTTTCCACTTAGCTTGCTGTGATGTAAATGGTGTGTGTGAGCTCTCTGATGTCAGATGTCCCTTTATCACGTTTAATTGAGGAAGGCACTTCATGTTGACCATGTTCATATCTACCTTTCTAGCCAAATAAAAGAACAAAAATGGATCCACAGGCGGGTGGTGTTTTCAGGCCCGTTGGTGCTGCTGGCGGTATGGCGTGCCACCTCAGTCCCTCAAGGATCAGAAGCCATCATTTACTCCTGTAATCCGCCTTAACGAGAGGCTCGGGGTCGTGGGGAAAAAGAATTTAATCCTCCCACCACCGAGAGGAGACGAGAGCTGAACTTGCTTAGTCAGGGTTGGTAGCTCCAGACCGTCCGCCGCTACTCCCGCTGAGATAATTAGCTGCAGCAGAGCAAATCCGCTGGGAGAGCCGAGGCTAGGTCGCCCACAAGCAAGGCACTTCAGAGGCCAGCAGTCATCATTTATCAGACGTTCCTACACATTAGTTTGGGGTTCATCGCCTTGCTCATGGACACTCCAGCAGGGCTCATGAAGGGGTTGGAACCTGCGTCTCCCTCCCAGTGCGTTCGCGTGAGCAGTAAGCCAGGTCCCTGCTTCTGTCTACCGGTCGCTACGGCTTTGTTTTTCGTAATCCCTCCTGCTATTCAGGGCTAGATTCCTGACATCACGGCTGCAGGCCCTTAAACCCACCAAAGTCAATTAACCAGAGCTAACAGAGGAGGTAGGGGGTCCTCGCACAAGATGTCGCAGTGAGACAGGAGAAAGTGTTTTCAGGGTGGTAACACTTCCCTGTTCCACATAATCTGAAGCATAATCTGATGTTTACAGCCTCTGTCACTTATTGATATGTAATCTGTACGCGCTCTCCTCTCAGGCCTTGAATATCCAGGGTCGACTCAAGTTCCTCCACGGCCAGAGCCGCCAACAGTGCGATGGCGAGACGAGTACCCCGCCTCAACTCGCCCTGTTCGCCATCGCCACGCCCCTGCAGCCTCCAGCCATCCTGGAAATCAGGACCCGGAACATGATCTTCAGGACCAAACACAAGCTCGACTTCACGCCCATGGCCTGCGACGCAAAGTACGCATGCCGATTTTTATCAGTGTGTTTTTTATGTAGCAGTGTGTGTGTGTGTGGTTCAGTTTGTAAGTCGTGCGCGTCTCTGCTGGATTTTCAGAGGAAAAATCGTTCTGGGCTACACCGAGGCGGAGCTGAGAGTTCGAGGTTCGGGTTACCAGTTCATTCACGCCGCTGACATGCTGTACTGTGCCGAAAATCATGTCCGAAGTAAGTAGGAGCTGCTCGCAGTCTGGATTTGACTTGGAAAGTTCTTGAAAAGGTCTTGAATTTGATATTTAAGAACGTGTGGGAACCCTAAACAGGGATCAGACTGATTTATTGGCTTTTTAACATCACTGAAATGTCTTTTACACCTTCGCACCCATCAAGGATCAGTATATATATATTCAGAGTTGATGTGCATTGACCTCTGTCTCATGATATTCGCACAAACAAACAAACAAACACTCCGCGTGTGTGTCTGCTGTCGATTCAGGAAATCTCCGAGCGAGAGTCAAGTGTCCTACTTAGCTCGCGTACCGGATGACCCGGTTAGCCGTAACCATGGCACCGTCAACGCACCACCACTACCACACACAAAGACACATACTGTATGCATGTAGTCATGCATACGGGAGGAGAAATAAATGCATGTGCATCCGGGAACACAGAACACAGATACATACGTGTTCGACGCGCTCGGGTGCACACACAGATGGGGAAGACATATTTCCATTAAACAGGAGTCCACATAGTAAGAAGACAAGACGTCGCTGTTATTAATATTATTAATACAAGACATCCTTCACAGTCAAAGGAGAATAGGAGTCAGAGAATATTAACATTTACTTCTGCCATCCATCAGATGATCAAATGGTTTTCTAAAAAGGAGTTCAAGCCCTGATTGACAACACAAATTGATGATGATGACTGGCTGGCTGTCATATTTACATCCTGGTTTCTGGGAGCGTCCTTCTGTGGCGCCACCCACTGCTTATCTTGTAAACCAAGTTGTAGCGGACGGAAACAAGCGTTCATTTGCTTTTCCTTTGACCGAATGACTCGAAATTTGTTTAAAATTTGACGTACATCTGGATGGAAACACGGCTAATTTTGTTAACTGGTCCGGCCTAAGAGCACAGAAACACGGCAGACACAACACTGAGCCGTGGCGATGGAGGGCTGGCGCACGGATGTGTGTTGGGCTGCTTGAGTGTGTGCAAACAAAGGCCTTGTAACGTGTGCATGTCGCCAAAGTGAACAGCCGCACGCCCGACTGAGCAAATGCGGCGTGAGTGTGTGCACACTGCGGGGCGTACCGTATGTAAACAGCAGTGACACGGAGCCTCCAACATCTTGTCTGATGTGGTTGCAGTGATAAAGACGGGCGAGAGCGGCCTCACCGTCTTCAGGCTGCTCACCAAGGAGAACCGGTGGAAGTGGGTCCAGGCCAACGCCCGGCTCGTCTACAAGAACGGCAAGCCGGACTACATCATCGCCACCCAGAGGCCCTTGGTGTAAGTGGACGACGACTCCAGCTCGAATTTTGAGTTTTAACTCGTTCATTTGTTGATTTCTTCTCTCTGTCACGCTTCCCCGCAGGGATGAGGAAGGAGGGGAGCACCTGAGGAAGCGGTCAATGCACCTTCCCTTCACCTTCGCCACCGGAGAGGCAATGCTCTACCAGACCAGTTATCCACTGCACGGCTTCCCGGATTCCTTACCGGGCAAGGCCAAAGGCAGCAAGGCGTCCAAGAAGGGCAAACTGGACAAGAGCTCTTCAGATGACCTGGATCCAAAATCCCTACTGGGGGCGCTGATGAGCCAGGACGAGTCCGTTTACGTCTGCCAGCCAGACACAAAGCCCACGATGCCGTACCACAGCAGCCTTTTTAGCGAGCAGCAAGGTGACGGCAGCTTTGGTGACCTGTTAAGTGGCGACTGTTGGCCCGTTGTATCTAACGGGGAGACGGGGAGATGCAGCAGCAAAACATCTAGTTATGACCCCCTGCTGGCCACTCTGGACTCCCTGTCCCTGGACGGAGAGGAAACGTGCTCCAATAGTGAGCTCTTCAGCGCTCTCGAGAACCTGGGTCTGAACGCTGAAGACCTGGAGCTCCTGCTGCTGGACGAGAGGATGATGCAGGTGGAGCTGGACCCCAACCACGTCCCAACACTTAGCGACCTCCTCACGAACAACGAAATCCTCTCCTACATCCACGACTCACTGGAAAGTGGGACGGAGGGGGGAGGAACGCGGACCACCGAACCCAGACCCGGCTCAGAGCGTCACCCAGCAGCCAGTCCCTCCAGCTCTCCCCAGCAGCAGGCAGCCCGTCATCCAGCTGTCGCAACAGATGCAGCGGCACATCAGTGCCGGTGACGCAGGGCAGATTCCGCCTGTCAACCAGCCTGGAACAGCGGACCCCAAGATTTTAACTGGGAGCAATCACTGGGTGACGGCAGAGAACAACCATCGCCCCAACAACCACACCCATCATCACCCACATGCTGCACTCAAAGCCTCGCAGCTGAACGGTGAACATAAACACCAGCAGTGGCAGCTCCAGCAGGACTCAGTCCACCTCCAGTGCCATCAACAGGTGCCGCCTGGTTTCCACAATCAGCTCGGACTCGCAGCAAACGGATCATACATCCCAAACGGACACGCAGCCTTTCCACCGAACGTGGAGGTCGACCACAGCGGGTACAGCACCAGCACAGCGCCGAACAACGTGGCGGCGTCAGACGTTTGCCACTACCAGAGCGTGGCGCACCACCAGTGTCACCAGAAACACCAGCAGCAGCAGCAGCAGCAGCTATTGCAGCAGACTCAGGCTCCACCGTTTTGTTTGCCCAGCCAGAGCTCTGCACCGGAGCTGGAGCAGCTGCTGGGTCAGTCCCAGCCACAGCACAGCCTGCCGTCTTTAGAGGCCTACAGCGCGTTCAACAGCAGCACGCAGGACTCCACTCACAGCAAGGTAGGACACCACGGAAATGAAGCGAACACGATGCAAATTAGAAGCGGGTTGAGTTCAGGATCTCGTAGCATCTCTAAAAACAAGCGCTTTGTCCGTGTGCCATCAGAACCCGACACTGATTCAACACAGAGGTTAGAGGGTAATGTCCTGTTTATATAACATCCCCACATAATAGAAAACAGGGCTCATGCTACATGTCCATGTCAAGGTGAGTAATGCTTTCCCTTCCCATAGCAGTCAGCCTGAATGAATCCAGCTAAGACCTTCTGCCTCCCGTCAGGCCTGTCCTGTCTTTCTCTTTCCAATCTCACCATCGAAAGTCGACTAAAGCTGCCAGCTGTCCTCAAAACTGTTTGGCCTGAGAGCCAGACTCGCAATCTGACGCGGCCCGAGTCTGCGCTTCCCTCAAATATCAGCGAACATCAACAAACCGAGAGGGGGGCTTCGGGATCTACAACCCTTCAACCCCGCGCTGTTCTCTCTCACTGTCATGGAAATGGATTTTTTTTCCGAGTCAGCACACAGAGGCCCCGGGCTGGCACGGAGCTCAGCGTAAACTGCGATGATGCGACCAGACATGCCATGTAAATAAGACGAGGGGGAGATGGGGGAGAGCGGCGCAGTGTGAGAACAGAGTCGACTCGAATCTATTGTAGTCAGTCGAGTCTGCAAGAGGAGAAGCTCTGTAGGAGTTTTGTTTCCTTTGTACTTCCTCTGCTTACTTTGCTCTAATCTTCCCGGCTGAATTTTGACTGTTCAACAACAACGATGCAGCGTATCGTATGCTGAGTGCACCACCCTCGTCTCACCCACTCCTTCTTAGCATGAAGGAGAAACATAACAGATACATAAAAGGTTCATTCCAAGGTAACGAAAACATAATTCTTAATTTCAGCTGATTGGACACTAATGAAAACACAGTCATTCATATTATGCTCAATTTTTGCCATATTCTGTAAACGCAGGCACTAAAATCTGACACACCGGACCTTTAAATGTTGGTTTAAAATGTGCCCGGTCAAATTTTTAACAAAGATGCCCAAACTTCTCTCATTTCAACTCACCCGAAGTGAAAATTTGCAGCTTTTTTTTTTTTTTTACTGTTGGTTGGACAAAACGATCACACTGATAAAGACTTTTGGGCCACCAAGAAAATACCTGACCTGGTGGGACCACAGCAACATTTGCTGCATCTCATCCCCCTCCCCTGAATTTCCTGTCTATCTGCTCTAATAAAATGTGGATTAAAAGGAGCACTTTATTAGCCAGTGTACAAAAGTAATTGCAGGGATCCTGATGTACTGCTGGAGCATAAACTCAGATCCCAGGAACATGATTTGGGTCGGTTAATGAGACCGTATAACGTTCAGGGGAAGCAGGAATTCATCTTTAAAGTCCAACAAAAACTTTTTCCAGTAATGACAGAGCAGCGAGCGCTGGGAAATGTCATCCTGAACAAACAAAAAAAAAACACTAATCAGTTTGAGTACAAAGAGGCACGTAGCTGGAGGTCTGGAGGTTCCCATCGTAAAGCATAACGAGGTAACGAGACCTCGCCAATCAACACCGCCGGAGTTTGAACCAGGAATGTCTCGCAGTGTACGAGAGGCGATCTGCCTCTCTCATTATCACTGGATTTTTCGGTTATTGTTCCTCCGTGTTCTGTTTTTTTTAAGCATGAAAAACAAACTCGTGGATTAACAAAGGAGATGTAATGAAATATGAGAGAATGAGGGGAGAAAAAAAATGCTAAGAGGCAGTAGTGAGAAAGAGTACAATAATGAATAGAATAAGGTCGGGATGGGACACGGTCGGCCCCGGAGATGGCCCAACCCCGGCAGGCATCCATTCATCTCCGCCCCATTCAGCCTTCACTGTTATTCTTCAGGGTCAGTGGCTGTCGCTGAAAGAAAAATACTGGCAGGCCGGCAAGTCGAGCATGAGCAGCGCTGACCTACAATTTGACAGTCATCATTACCTAATGCTGTGGGTGCAGGACGGAGGGGGAGGCAGGGCCATGCACCGAGTCTACTCTCAGCTCGGATAGAAGCTCCGCTGTAGCTGGATTTACCGTCATTTCCTTAGACAAAACACAGTATACTGACATCTGAGGGAAGTCTGTCTCCTGGAAAGACGGAGAAGAAACGATAACATAATGCCAAAATGTCTGCGTGATCCAATTACACCTGAGCAAGCCTCAGTCAAAACCTTCTTACTCTCCCTCGCCTCCTCTCTGGTGTCTCTTCATGCTTCGCCGCATGTCAGTCCTTCCCTCCGTCACTCTTCCACTTCCTCCCCGTGTCATGGCGTCTCACGGGGCTTCAGGTCTGCTCACTGCACACCTGCTGCTCAGTGCGTACTGCCTGACCTGACCTGCTTCCTGTGATTAAGGTCAACGCCGACTCCATAACTAGGGTGGAAAATACATTTGCGCCACGCCACACTTGAATAAGCTGTCCAGTCCATAGGCGCTGCACTCATAGCTCATGTGACATATCTAAGCTTTAATCTTCTTTGTTTTTTCCAGTTGGAGAACGGTTGCCTGCTCAGTGGCACCAACGCAGCGTACATCAGGACGTGCCTGATGCCCAATGGAAACGCAGTGGTGACAGGAAACATCCCCGTCTCCTGCCCAGACGGACTGTCCGCCCTGCAGGACCCTCAGAAATCTGGATTCTTCCTCTGAGAAGGTGACGGCGGGGGTTTGAGAGAAGGCGAGAAGAGAGGAGAAGGTACAGGAGGAAAGGAAAGAAATGTGAACACACATTTTTAAATGACTAGAGGGAAGAGGAAGAAAGAAAAGGACTTCATATCGGGTTCTGTTTGGGTCTCTCATCCTTTAGACGACGCATGACAAGCAAAGAAAAGCAGAGGGATTCTGTTTTTATCTGTCACAAAACTCATCACTGTCTGACCTGTATATACACCGTTAAGAGTCCTGAAGAGAAGAAGAAGACACTGTGACACTCAGCAAGGCCGGCTACTTCATTAAAGTGTCTTTATTTATCAGTATTCATCGGCGCTCCGATAAGAACTCCTGTTTTTTTTTTAGCTGGATCACTCCAAAGCGTTTAACTCAAGATAAAGTCCGGTTGAAGCACCGGGTTATTCAAAGTAACACTTCCCGTCACTGCTGACTGTTTCCTGAACTGAAACTTAACCTTTGATGAAGGAAAACAGCATCCACCAACATTAATATACTGGGAGAATTTAATTTCACCACCAGCACTTTCCTGGTACGCGTCCGAAACTCCTGTAGTTGCTGTTCGCCGCAATGGCAGCTTGTACTCGGGCCTCGACAAATGCCATCACAGAAGCCTCCTCTTTCCACACAGTTGAACAGGAGTGTGTCTGTAGCCAACATGGCAGCGGTGTCGTTTCGAGTGCCCGTGCTCTCTGAACCCGCTTCAACTCAACTACAAAATACGAAGTCTTCTATCTTAAAGAAACAAAAGTATGCCTTGAAAAAATGGTCTGCAGTTACGATGAAAGACCTACCAAGATAAATGCTGTAAAAATACATGGTCATGTCTTCTGCTTGTTCAGTATGTCAGGTTTACTGCAGCCAGTGACCTAGAGGACCAGTAGATGTGGTTCGTCCCGGTGCTTCACGAGTCAATCAAACAGCATTTCATTCTTATCGTCGTTCCTGTCGAGATGAGATTCAAACAGCTGAAAGTCAGATGAGCGTTCTTACTTGCTGCTGCCACCACAGAAAAAAACCCACACTGCTTCTGTGGCTGCGGCATCCCGGCGTCGATCGCGATGCTGCGTTTTAGCCTATTTGAGGTTTACAATGACGTTGTGCACTTACATGTACATAAAGACATAATCAGAAGGGATCTGATTTGTCCGGCAAGTGGCACTGAAATCAAACCTAAAAAAGCATTTTTGTCTCCCGACCGGAGGCGGTGTGGAAACGTCCCGTTAATGCCTTGTCTCGGCGGCCTCGGCCAGTCAGACTCCCACTGACTTTCCCCTGCAGTCGTGTCGTGTGGGAAACACTGAGTGCTCTTACATGCACACAGTAATCCATTAAGGACCTAACTGTAAATAATAGATCACAACTGAAGGCCGAAGAGGAAGTGCATGCAAGTATTTCTCAACTTTTGCGATTCCATGATTGAATCGCTTCATTCTTTTTGTTTCCACGCGTTCACGCGTGGGAACGAATCGAAGCAAAGAGCAGAAGATGAGGTGTGAGCTTCCAAGTTGCTCTTTTTTCACCGTCAAACCAAACCCGGCTAGCCCGGACAGGCTAAACGGAGCTATCAGACGCAAGCTCTCGTGTAAAGTTGTCCGCATGGTTTCAGTGTTGGCTACTTTTTCTTCAGTTTCAGTGGAAAGGAAGCGTCGCGCTTTCTCACGCCACATACATGTAAGTATAAAAAACAATACACGCTGCTGAGACTTTAATACAGCTGTCTTGACGACAGTTTTATGTCTTTGTTTTTGTTTGAATGTCACACAGTCAAAGAAACCACTCGCCAGACTTCCTCATAGCCGATTCCACATCTGTTGGAGGGACGTGAGAGCCGCTGCTGCGTTCGTGTCACGTCTCACTGAAAATTGTTATTAAGGAAATTTAAGCTGATTCATGCGATATAGAGCTGGGTAGCATGTTGAGTCAGGTAAGGCCAGAGGAACTGCGGCAAGATATCCCAACAAAAGCCAGAAGTACGAACAAACCACTGAGCAGATCTTTTAATTCAGCTCATAAAAAAACGGGAGCGAAGACCTCAACTAGCTCGGTTGTTACATGACACGAACGCAGTCTGACTCACATTTAAAAGACGTAAAAGAGAAAAAGGAAGCTGGAGGTGCACGTCAGGCTGGACATTTAGCATTTAGCATTTAGCACCGACTCCAAAAACCAAATAAGAAACGTGTACACACGTGTCTGCAGTCGCTCCATCGTTGAATGTCTCGTGTAAACCGTGACGGCGTTTGAAACGTGAAGCTTTTATTTCACTACGAAAAGGTGCTTAAAAGTGATTTGTCCACGTAAGTCGCGTTAGCTGACAAACGTCACAAGAACAAAATGCAAATTTACAGATTTTGTTTCTGCTTTTTTTTTTTTATTATTATTTTGTAAACTGACTTTTCGTATAAAACAGATTATTTAAACCAGTTGTGAGATCAAATGCTGTATGAAAGAAGACATTTATAAAAATGACAATCATTTTTCAAGACGCTTTAAAGACAAAAAAAAGTGTGGTGTGTGTATATGGTGTTGTTGCAAGAACTACTTTAAAAATCACTGCTCTTACAAACTCTTTCTCCAGCACTGAAAGTAGTCTTGTAGAAAAAAAGCATTTTATGACTTCATGTTGTATGAATATTGTTCCCAAGGGTCGTGTGTTTTCATTGTGTCATGTTTGAAGAGTCACTTTAGCTCAAAACAAAGCGGTGCCATACAGTCAGTACGTGAAGAGATACTTCAGAACACCTGAGCGACATTTTACAAAAAAAACTATCAAATCTTTTTCTCTTTTTTTTCCTCATTTCTTTTAAAATGTATGTTGAAATCCACCTCGTCCACCACGTAGCACTTCAGGAGTATTTCCATTGTGTCAGAGTCAAACTTTGGCACAAACCAAAACTCTACCGAGCACGTGTCCGTCACGTCGTTGTGGGCGCGACACTGTTTTGGTCCACGCAGTTTCAAACCCCACCAGACTTTGTTAGCTTGCTCTGATTTGGTCATTCTGTCTTAATTTATGTGCTTCTAAATATGTAAATATGCTACACAGTTAAATTCTCTTTTGGCTGTCTTTTTTTCTCTATGCCGTTTCTGTGTCTGACTCGAGCTGCGCTGTGCAGATTGACGTGGGCCATACGTAAAAAAATGGGGTCTTGTTATGGGGTTCAAAACACTGACTAAGAACAGACACAACTAGCTCTGATGCATCCATGCCCGGGCAAAACTGGCCGTTAGCTGTTCTTTTCTTTTAAGGCACACACAGACTTTATTTAGCTACTTTTATCACTGAAGGTTGTAGCTGTATGTTGACAAAAACGTTTTAAAAAAATGCAGTTTGTCTTGGAGCCGTGTGTTGAAATGAAATGTGCTCTTGGATCCTGGAAATAAAGGATTTTTCGTGCAATCACGCTGAATCGCCTACCTCGTTTCTTTGTGATCGAGCCTCTCTCGTTGTGCTGACTCTCCTGTCTTTTCAGGGCCCGACATTCCCACCCACCTCAGCCATCACCTGACCTGCTCACCTGTTCCCCCAGCCGCCCCCCATTCCCCCGATCCAGCCTTCAGACAGTGTAAAGAGTAGCCAGCCAGTCATGGCATGAAGGTTAGGTAAGACAAGGAAAAACGTCCACTGGAAATGCGTCAAAACACCCTCACTTCACGTGAGGAGATTGCGTCAAATAGCACAAACATCAACAAGAATGACAAACATACATATAAAAAGTATTATTATAGTGTCCAATAAGGTGAAATACACCCCGAGCTGCATCACGGGACCTCTGAGATTTTCAACTAAACGAAGTGAGGCACGCCACCGACAACCTGAGGATGCTTTTAGCTGCTGCCACTACCAACACACCACACACACCACTACTGTCCGTTTCCACACCTCCATCCTTACGCTTTTTGCACCAGCAGACGTGTGAAGTCGCGCCCGGCCCAAAGCAAACAAACACGCACTGATACCCGACGCGATCCGCCGGAGACTAAAGCGACTATTACCGACCGGCAGCAGAGATAAAACACTGCAAGCCCGAAGGCCCCCTCACTCTCCTCTTCTCCCCCTCTCTCTCCAACCACATTTTGAGTCACAGGAAGGCAGTGCAACAAAAGCAGCCAGCTCCTCCGGGACTCGCCGTGATAAAAATCAAACCTCCGTCATCCATCAGGAAAAGAGGTCAAAGAGGATCCATTTTGTTTTCTGTGTGCACTCAAGCTTTTTCACTTCGGTTCTCCTGCGTCTGAAGTCATTTCTACCTCCATTTCAGCTCAGATTGGTGAATATTCATCCAGGTCATTGTGCCTTTAACAATAAAAGACTATAAAGGTGTTTAAAATGTCAAATTTTAGCAGCCACATAAAGGTCTCCCCTCCCAGAGTGCAGTCTGCTGCCGACTTTACATCTTTTATGACCCGCCCCGAATCATTTATGAGAGTTTTTCTTCTCCCGCAGTCTTCAGCCGGTTAACTTTGCCCGCTTGTGACGTGATCAATCATCCAAGCAAGATGTTGTGTGTCCCACTTTAGCTTCCTCGAGACACTGCGCTGTACAAGCCCCAGCCGCCGCTGCCGCAGGCCACCGGCAAGGGCCCGCCGGGAGAGCTCAAACCCCTCCCAGAGACTGAAGGAGTGTCAGCTGCAAAGGAAGTCTTTGTTGTGCCGGTCACTGAGATAATTCAGCGCATTACAAGCCGCCACTGTGAACCACGAGAAAGCTGCAACGCTGTAACGAAAGCCAACAGCAGGCTGGAAATTCACCTCTTTGTTGCTCACACTGTCTCAGTATCCAATCCCTGGATGCTGACCAGCGTGGTTTGAGGCGTCTTCCTCCTCAAAGTTAGTCATGAGCATCAGCTCATACTAATCGTCATATGACTGATCTGTCACCTCTGTGATTCAGGCCCGGGTTAAGTGCGGGTAACTAAAGCTACTTGCTTAAAGTTGGCGCTCACGCGGAGACAAACGCGACCACAGGAGTTCACCTGTGGCGAAGCAGGTCGTTCCATGTCTCTGATCACGGCGGCCACACGTTTCTCAGCTTTTACCTGCATAGACTGTAAACGTCCTCGCTCCCGCTGCGTGGAAAAGACATGAAATATTCAATGACCATCTCCAACCACTCAGGTCTCGTCCCTCATGGAAAATACGGACGCCGTGAGCGAGCACGGAGCTGCTGACCTGCTTTCAGACCGCACAAACGGACGTTTGTTTTGGGGGTTTCGAGCTGAATCTGATCTTTCAGACTTTTTTTTCTCCTTTGGATTCAAAGTCGAAAATGAATATTTTGTGCCATGAATTACAATATTCTGTGTTTTGCTGCATTTCTCCCCTCAGCCTGGACTCACTGAAGCTCTGCTTGATTCCTCACAGATCAATTTTCTTCTGTTTCCCTTCATTTCTTGTTCGGCCATACGCAGAGCAGCAGGAAACACTGATCTCTCTCTCTCTCTCTCTCTATCTCTCTCTCTCTCTCTCTCTCTGCACACACCCCGTCTCCACCCGTTGTGCTGTCAATGTCCATCACCTCCACCTCAACGAGCAGATACTCCTGCACTTCCTCTGCTCTGCTTCCTGCGTGAAGGTAAAACACTCCTTCAGCGACGGGAAAAGGCAACAACAGATGATAAACATGAAGTTACACGTGGCGCCACTTTGCACAAACTGTTCCCCGGACAATAAAACACGAAGAATCGCTCGCAAGATTTGAGATTTAGCTGAGAATTACAGTAAAAAATCAGTGAATGCGGTGAACGCATCGCCAGCGAGTGACACAGAAACGTCCAGACGGCCGAGCCCGGCGCAGTGTAAGCTGTCATAAAGGTTTAAACAGAGAGCTAATGGCTGGTGTTAACAGGCAGGGAGGCTTTTAGGGAGGAAACACACACACACACACACACACACCTCTTCCACCTCCACCTCCCATCAGTGTAACCCAGATCTGAGCTTTGACTCCCTGCAGACTGCTCAAACGCACACAAATATAGCTGCACTTTAAGCATTAAACGCGGCAGGTAAACAGTTCATAAACACTAGACATGTATATTATTCGTACATGCGCAGCCTCCACCTGTGGTGGATGGAAACTATCTTACTTGACACATTTTATGACTTAAAAATAGTCTTATTATTATAATGATATTAAAACACAAAGACTAATACGTGACAAATCAAGCAGCTGACTCCTCCCGGCAGGTCACTGCAAGGCGAGTCATTTTGTTTAAAGAAGGTCAGCAGCCGGTTGATGAACTTACTTCGCCGTTAAAAATCAGCCAGTTCTGACAAAGTCAATGAAGACGCCGTGCAGATATTTATTTTGGACTCGTCCTGGCCCCTTCACTCTTTGATAAATATGAGTTTTAATCACCTTCGCGGCTGCAATGTGCTTTCTAAAGGCCAATTCAAACTGGATCACATCCGTCACGTCAGAGACGAAGTTGGTGCAGGTACGTCTTCAGTGGCTCCTAAAAAAATCGGGTTCGTGATTGCAGGTGGTCGGCGTCAACGTGTAGAGAGTTAAAAGGTCACACAACCTCCAGAGGATGTGTGTGAGTGTGTGTGTCTGCAGGATGCTGCTCCTGACCTTTACTGAGTGTCGGTGTTCAGCCTGCAGGCTTCGACCTCAGCGTGAGGCTCAGGTCAGACCACAGCAGAGTTTCTGCGTGGATCAGACGTTTGATGGACGGCCCTTCAACAGAGAAGATCACTCTTAATTCTCAATCTCTAACCCACTGGAGGATACTCGCTCGCTCTTGTAAGAGTTTAGTCCTAAAGTTGAGATTATAATTCAGGTTTTCCGGCATCGACCCTGCAGCTCGGGGGCTGTACGTCCCTGATGTGACCCAATCGATGGTTGACGTCTGCGGCTGCAGACTCTCTGCCGTGATGTTGTTTGACAGGAAAGCGTTTCTCTGTTTTCTCTCCACGCGAAGCTTCACTGAGCACGGTTTGACCTTTAACCCTTACCTTCAAACACACACATACACATGATCCAGCGGTGTGTGTGCGTGTGTTGGTTGACACGGCTGCCGTTATACCATGACCCCCATGTCAGCATGCCAAAACATGTTGTATCAGCGCGTTCGTTGGGTGAAACACAACTGTGCCCCTCTGAACGAACAAGAAAGTTTATATCCGTGAGTTTTAGTTTGAATATTTAGAAAAGATTCAGTGGATTTATAAAACTCTGACTTCACTTGAACTTTGTTTTAGGATAGAAGCAAATCCCCGGTTCAAATCAGCGCACAAATTTATCCGACGGTTATAAATCTGTGATTTTCTGTGTTGACACCATGGAATAACCAGATCAAGACATTATCAAAAATAAAATTATGCACCATACGGCGGATAAAAAAAGCCGTCAGTGACATCCTTTATCCTGCAGATTTATGACTCTAATTCACAATCAGAATCAGCTTTATTTGTTTGTCTCGGTGTTTTTGGTGCATAGAAAATATCAAGTATTAAAAGGTCAAAATAGCGGTAGTACCCAAAAGATGAAAAGGTGCGTGTGTTACTGTAACATTTAGAGTCTGTGGTAGAGTGTGAGAGTCGGTTTTTACACCTGCCAGCCAACCAGGACTGAGTCTTTAACCACCAACAGGTGAACGCTCTGATAAAACATAATCCTTTAATGCAGTTTGTGTTTGTTGGGCAGAGTTCTTCCGTCTCTCGTTGTTTGTTGTGCTGACTTTGATATGATGATGTTAAATAATTCAGAGTATTTTTGGAGTCCTGCTGCTGTTTTTTTTTTTTTTTCTCTCTCTCTCTTCGGCTTTTCCAGGATGCTGCCGAAGCTCACAGCTCCGCCTGACCTAAAAGCTCTGACATCTCAAGGGGCGATCGCACACTGAGCTGCCAAAAATACTCACACTGTGTGCGCGCGCGCGTGTGGTGTGTGTGTGTGTGTGTGTGTGTGTGTGTGTGTGTGTGTGTGTGTGCGCGCGCGCACCCGCCAGTCATCCAGACCGGAGAGTAGAAACACAACCTCGACCTAGATACCGACATAACAACCAAGGGAGGGTTCAAGGAGAAGCGGACAAGGAGAAACATCAAAGACGAGGCAGGGGAGGAGGTGAAAAGAGGTGAGGAAGGATGAGGATGATGATGAAGAAAAGGGAGAGAAAATGTCAGGAAAAGATGACGATGAAAGAGGAGGAGGTGACGGGAGACAAGAGGGAGAAAGGGGGGGACAAGACATGAGCTATTGTGAAGGAAATGGTCAAAACAGGAAGCAAAATGTAACAAGGAAAGTGCAAAGATGAAGGAAAGAGTCAGAGGTGAAAGAAAGGGGAGAGAGATAAAAAGAAGGAGAGGAGGAGAAAGGAGCAGAAGTATGGTAGGAAGAAGAAGAGGAGGAGGATGAAGAAAAGATGAAGTGTTGGTTTGGAGGTCACTGGCCTCCAAATCTCCAAACCCTCCTGTTGGTCTGATGGATCCGCACTGACAACCAGAGACCACTGGAGACTGTGTGTGTGTGTGTGTGTGTGTGTGTGTGTGTGTGTGTGTGTGTGTGGTGTGTGTGTGTGTGTGTGTGTGTGTACGTGTTTCCCTGGAGGTGTTCGCTTTATCGACTGTGGCTTCATCTGGAAACTGGTAGCCGCAGTATTGGTAGTACTGCAGTAGCATTGGTACACTTGGTTACAGGAGTTGTTGATGTTGAAGTAGTAGTACAGTATTAGCAGTAGTAGTCACTTTCCTAGCTGTAGTAGTAGTTGTACTTGAAGTAGTGTCAGTAGGAGTCTCATGAGTGGTAGCTATTGTTGTAGTTGTAGATGTACTGTAGTAATACTGGTAGCTGTAGTACTGGTCGTAGCAGTATTCATTCAGCAGCTGTAGTAGCATTCCTAGCTTTGATAGTAGTTGATGAAGTGGAAGAAGTTTCATTAGTGGTAATTAATGAATTAGTAATTGTACTAAAAGCAGTGACAGGAGTTTGTAACAGTTGCAGTTCTTGCAGTAGTTGAAGCAGCAGTAGTTTAGCTTTCCTAGTTGTGGTAGTAGTAGTAGTTGAAGTAGCTGTTGAAGTTGCGACACTAGTAGTTAGCTTTACGAGTTATGGTAGTAGTGTCAGGACTTTCTTTAATGGTAGTTATTGCAGTACTGTAGTAATACTGCGAGCTGTCGTATTGGCAGTAGCAGTTTAAGTTGCATCAGTACTCGTCGTAGCTTTCCCTAGCTCTGAGTTGTTGTATTCTGCAGACATAGTAGCATTAGCAGCATGAGTCGTTTCAGTAGCAGTGCGCCTGCAGTATTAGATGTAGTATAACTACAGTACTTCTACTACGAAATATGCTTTTGAGTGTGAAGTTCGACATGAATGAAAAAACAAGATAAACTGATGTTGTTGACTGTGATGGTGCCACTCGGAGTGACAGCTGCTGCTGATGATGATGGTAACGACAGCCGCGATGACGCTCATTCAAAGGAATTGCTTCACACTCAGTCAGGAGTCTTGATCGCGTTGATTAATGGAACCCAAACACTGGAGAGCAAACTCCGAAACCAGTTTGTAACTGGAAGTTTTTCAAGACACAAAACTTCAGGTCGCGTGAGAATATCATTGTGAGCCCGAGTCTGAGGTCTGTCACGAAGCGGAGACGTCTTAACGCCTCTAAGAACACACAAGCCCGTCGGAGAACGGGAGGAAATTCCAACCAACGCGGTCTGAAAAGCGTCCATTATGCCGCGATAATCCACTTAACGTTTTCATTCATGTCCACACACAAACAGCTCGCAGGTCCTCCCCCGTTCACCTGACAGCGCGTACAGACCCAACAGGTAACCGGTTCAGCCAAACGCTGCTGAAAAAATACAAAACAGAAGGACTCACCTTAAATAAACCTCCTTCTGTGGACAAATAAAAAGGCTTTCAAAACGCGAGCTCGTGCAAAAGTTCACACACGCACAAAGGTCAGGGTTCAAACAGGAAGTACTTTCCCCGTATGGATGGCGGGTTTTGTGTGCATGTGTACACATGTACCCAAAATATATAGATTTAAAGAGGACATATACTACGATGAGTTCACACAGTCTCAGCTGTTGATAGCAGGAGTGATTCAATATCACGTGTAAAACTCGCCGGTGTTCACACTCTGTCAGATCCGAGGACCTGATTGAGGACCGGGCAGCGGCGGGGACAATCTGTCGCAGGCGACCCGCTCCTCGTTTCGCCGACTCCCGCGACCTCTCCGAGGCGCTTCCTGGTACAGAGCCAGAGCTGCCATGTTGGATTCCGAGGCGTGGTGTGAACGTGCCGCCATGCTGCATTCATTAACACCTTCATCCCTCACACACACACACACACACACACACGCTGTTTGTGTGATTTTAAAGGAGGTATTTGTTGATGTCAACCCCCGGGTTTGTCAAAAGTGGTTCTGTAAATACATTTGAATTTACTTTATAGGTCAGAGGTGTGTGTGTGTGTGTGTGTGTGTGTGTGTGTGTGTGTGTGTGTGTGACAGAGCGGGATGATTGACAGCTAATAGAGGGGCCCTGTCATCAGGTTCTAGTGTTAGGAGGGGAGACAGACTTTATTCATTTATCATATATGCAACCCTCATCATTTCAGGAAGATTTTTGAATCTTTAACTGACTTACGACAACACTAATATGAAACATAAGTTTGTGCAGCAGTTGAAGGACAATAACTCCTGTTTCTGGGATTACTCCTCTTGCTGTGAAGAGAGAGGTCACCATCCTTCGCCCTTCCGTTGAAGATCCTCTGACAGACCTGTGACGCCCCCTGCTGGCTGCTTTGAATGCCGCACACAGGTCAGACCGGACGATCACAGCCTCAGGTGAGACAAACTGATGTAGTATGTGGCATGTGTTGATCTTTGATGGATCAGAGCTGGACTGGCTGTTCAGATCAGATTCCCTATAATGGAATCTAAATAAGATTTAGTGTATAAAAATATATACAAATTAAAACTGAAGGATTACTTCCCTGGAAATAGAACTTATAAATGAATAACTTCAGTTTTTGTGAGGTTTGAACTAACAACTATAACCTGCTAGCAGCCAGGCTAACTGTTTACCTCTGTTTCCAGCCTTTATGCTAAGCTAAGCTAGTCACCTGGTGGCTGCAGCTTCATATAACAGATAACAAAATGGAAATAAATGATCTATGATATATTTTTGTATTCATATACTGCGTGGAAGTGGAACTATTTATCCCCTACTACAAACGCTATAAAATACAGCAACTGCCGTGTCATCTTCCCCTGAGGATTAATGTTTCATTTCATGTGTGGAGACGGTCAAAGTGAGCTAGATGAAGATCGAGCTGGACTTTAATGTTCCAGCAGCAGAACATGCAGGTAATCCTCGTCCACGGGGATTAACGTCTTCATCGAGACTGGAGCAGCTTTCATGTGCTCCTCTGTCAGTGTTTTCTGTTCTCAGTGTAATCCTCGTGCCCTCTAATAGTCTGCAGGGTGATAAAACATACTATATATATACATGTACACACTGTGCACACATATATGTAATGTGTATTGTGGTATTAGAACTACAAATTCGAGAGGACGTTGATGGTAGGGTGAGTAGAAATGTCGTACTATATCAATAGCAGTACTTGTAGCTGTAGTAGTTGAAGTCGTGATAGCAGTTGCACTACCAGCAGTAGGAGTAGTAGCAAGAATAGTACAGCCAATAGTAGAGTCGCAGTAATTGCAGTAGCAGTCCAGGTAGTTGTACAAGTACAAGTGGAAAGAGAAAAGTACTCGCAGAACGTTTGTTATAATCAAATTAGGGGTGCAGACGGGAGGTAACTGAAGTTTCCAGTTGCTCTTATTGTGCAGCACAATTATCCAGGTCGAGTCAAAGGCCGCGGTGAAACTGGATCCCTGCGGACATCCAATATCTGTGAGAGGAAACACTATTGTACCATCACTGACACTGTCTGGAGGGAACAAGCGAGGAGTCCTCGAGACCTCGTCTGCGGGAAAAAAAAACTGCGAACAAAAGTGCTGAGAAATACACACGATTCAAACGAATGGCTCATTTGCTGTGTTAATATGTGTCATAGGGGAAGAAGATGATGGAGGGTCGAGCATGAAGCAGTGATCCCAGGCCTCCGACACAACATCAGAAACCATCGGAAGATGAAGTGACAGGTGATCTCTGACAAGAAACACCACATGAATGAGCAAGAAACACAGACAGATGTAGGATGTTGCACCTGATGCACCTTATGACATCTCGTCTTATCTCATCTTACAGTCCAACATTAGAATAATGCCCAGGCTTTTGCATTAAGTCCTTCTAATACTCTAAGTCCAGTTTATTGCTCATACTGCTGTACTTACGTAACATTCTGAATGCAAGACTTTTACATTGTGGTATTCATACTTTTACTTGAGTAAATATATCTTGAACCCATGTGAAGACACGAGCAGACAAATCTTGATCTCACCCCCTCAACCCGTCCTTGATGATCAAAGACTAATGGCCGACACGTCCGACTCTGCGGATCTGCGTTAAGGAGCTGGGATAGAAGCCGGGCCGCGAGCTCTTGATTCCTCACTTAATGGAGGTGGACGGACGATGGAGTGTGGAGAGTGGTTTCATCTGGGCCGGGGATTTGGACGGTATTAGTGTAATCTTTCCCTCTCTGCGACCAACAGGTCCGCTCATCATCTATCCAATACACCCCCGCTTCATCCTACAGATGAGAATAAACAATGTCACATCTGGGCCGCAGCTTCTGATGTCTGCTGCTGAAGAGTCACAGCTTTCTCTTCTCTTATTCATGGCTTTCTCATCTTTTATACCTCCGTACCTTCAGATTTCTTAACTGATGCTTTGTGGTCGTTAATCTGACATCATCACAAGGCGACCTAAAAGAGCAGGTCCTGACCTCCGAGCTCTGTGTTTTGGCGGCTTGTCGCCATGTCGAGGGGCTGAAGCTTCAAAATGTAGTTTCAATTTTGAGCTTCAACACATTCCTACTCCTTCTTTGAATCAAAGAAAAGACAAAGATGTGTAGGCATGGACACACACAGTGAAATGGCCGAGCACCATGTAAGAAGGAGCGCTACCGCAGGTCCTTCATTCCAACAGCCGCCAGCCTCTTTAACACCGGCAGGACTTCATAACTTTCTTCTATATATTTCTTATTTATGTCATTTCTTATCAACCTATGACAAGTACATTTCCTCAACATGGGTAAATTATATGATTATATGATAATATTGTGTAAATATTATTCTTTTTTTGTAAATTTATGGTGACAGACTCTCCCTCTGCCTCCATACACTCACATTTTCATTTGCCAAAAATCACAGAGACAAAAAAACTAAACAAAGTTAAAGATGACATAATGTTTTTTACCATGAACTCTTTTGGCCACAATAATCCTGATCATGACCTCCCAATAAACACATTAAACCAGCATGTTAGTGTACCATAGAAAGAAAACTCATAAATATACACTAACATATACATACATGTTATATATTAAACACAAAGTTGTGACAGATCACTTCAAAAAGAAATGAAATAGTTGCTCACAGCTGCTTCTAATGAAATATTTACATAATGAATGTCAAACACATTAATATTTCATGATTATATTATTAGTTGTAGTAAACACAGTTCAGAAAGTGTGTACCACGTGGCTGCTCCACGTCACAGCTTTCATCTGTTTCGATTTTTTTCTTTTCTCACAGCTCATCCAGATCAAAAGAATATCACACTCGTTGTTTGATCCGACATTAAAAAAAAAAAAATCTATAAATAAACCCAGGAACGACCTGCAGATAAACACCCCTCCACATGCAATCAATCAAATCTGTCCAGACCTTCTTATTCTCAGCTGTGGCCCAGTTTGGCTTCAATCTCTTAAAGCTCCCCTCATCAGCCCTGATAACCCCCCTCCCACAACCACAGCGCTGCGTGGTGAATAATTGACGAGCTCTCCCCTCCTCTCTGTGTCTCTTTCCATCTCTCTGTCTTTGTGGTGTCGCTCGTCGGCTACTACCGGGGCCGTGACAACCCGCCCTCCCTCGCCTCCATCATGTCCACTCTCCACCTGCTGCCGGCTGCATGTTGACGACTGTCAGCGAGGTAAAAACAGACGGGAACACGGGAGCAGCTGCTGGTAAGGCAACAACTGAAACATTACAACATCAGAGAGGGCTTTTTTTTAGAGTTTTTATTCGTTGGAAATGAAGCCAGGAAAAGGCAGATGCTTGATGTAGATGTATGTACCATCAGATTTTGTGAAATAGGATCTGTAGCGTTAAGAACTTTCTTCTCAGCCAGAGAAAGAAGAAATAAGAGGATGAAAAGCAGTATATTAAAAGCTTTTATTTTGTTGGGTTTATTAATAGTTAAAAACTGATTTGGACCTTACCAGAAGTTTTTAAAACCTTCTCTGTGATGCAGCCTCTTTGTCTTTAAAAAAAAAAAAGCCTGTGACAAGGACTGACTGTTGAAGGTTGTTGTACCTTTACAAAATACATTTTTAGTGCCATGGAAAACATTTTATTTGATCGTGACGGTCGAGGAAAACATTTTTAAAGGTTAGAATGTCCTTCAATATCTGTTTTGCATGTTTTATTGTCGCGCTTTTAACGGTAGAAACTTGTAAGATACATTATAATACTAATGTACAGTACATCGAGAGTGTATTGTCTTCCCATCAAACAGCAATCCATTTTTTAAAAAGGTTAAAGGACCAGTGTGTGGGATTTAGTAGCGTCTAGCAGCCTTGATTGCAACCCCCTAGTTTCACCCTCTTTCATAGCGTGACTGAGAAACTACAGAAAATGCGGCAAATTGCGAAAGTCTCGAAGTGTAGCCGGCGTTCATTTTGTCTGGTATCTACTGTAGAAACATGGCGGTTCAATATGGCAGAGCCCGTGGCGTCTGTTGATATAAAAGGCTATGATCTTGCAGTAAAGGATCAAAGTTGATGCGTGTGTATCTAGAAGTCCGTCAGCTGGACTGTGTTTGTTGACGTGTTTGGTTTGGGACTCCTCCTCTGTTGTTTTCAGAGAGCTGTGGGGCCATGAAGGAGTTCCTGTTCCTCCTCCTGGTGATGACGGAGGCGTCCATAAGGTCTAACATCAGCAGGTGCGAGCGTGACTGTGACTGTCGAGGAGATCTGAAGTTCACCATCTGCTCTCGGGCACTCTTCACCCAGCTGCCCAGCAGAGTCCCGGCCACCACCGAGCTCCTCGACCTGTCTGACAACAACATCTCCATCATCCCTGAGCGCTCCTTCAGCAAGAACCGCAAGCTCCGCATCCTGCTGCTGCAGAACAACAACATCAGCGTAATAGAGGATGGTGGCTTCTCTCAGCTAGAGTTCTTGCAGAAACTGGACCTGAGCTGGAACCGTATCTCCACCCTGACTAAAGGTTTCTCCATCGGCCTAACCTTCTTGCGGGAGCTGCAGCTCGCCCACAACTGCCTGACGAGCCTGGATAGTCAGAGCTTCCTGCACCTGGACAGCCTCCAGAGGTTAAACTTGACCAGCAACAGCATCCACACCATCCAGGTGAGGTCGTTCTCCTCCATGAGCACCCTGCGGCAGCTCCACCTGGAGAACAACCAGCTGATCTCCTTGAAGAGCGGGATCTTCTCCATGCTGCGCTCCCTGGAGGTCCTCAACTTGGCCAAGAACAAGGTCAACGAGACGGAGATGGGCGTCTTTAAGCCACTCACCAGCATGACGTTACTCAACCTGGCCAACAACCATCTGTACACCATCTACTTCAAGACGTTCCTCAACATCCACACCTACAGCACCCACATCCTGCTGGAGGGGAACCCCTGGAACTGCGACTGCGACCTGCAGAGAGTTTTCAGGAAACTGAGGAGCATCCACAGGCTCTTTCCTGGACGACTATGACAACCTCACCTGCATGGAGCCGCCAGTCCTCAAGGACTACCGGCTGATGGACGTGGACACGGAGCTGTGCCTCGCCGAGACCGTCACCGTGCTCATCATTACCGTCACCGTGGTGATAACAGTGCTGGCCGCCATGCTGATGGGCGAGAGGAAGAGGAAGAAGAAGAAGAAGGGGAAGCACTGGACGCAGCAGGGAGATCTTTCAGATGAGTCGGACTATTGAAAGACATCTTGGCTTCTTCTCTGTCACAATTTTGACTTTCAGGCAACATTTCCAGGCTTTGCTGCCACACGCTTGCTGCTTAAATCCCACAGGAACATCTGCACGTCTGCAAAGAGATTTCAGACTCTGCGGTTCATTTTGCGATTTCCCATCTGCTTCACACCAAAAAAAAAAGCTTCTTTTTAAACCGACACTGTACAGAGAATTATTCTAAAGCATCACACTAAAAACAACATATTGATGAGTTGAGTTTTACTGCTGTATCAATAAAAATCGGTTTATTTTCTCATCGTAAATGTTTGAATGGTGGATATAACTTCTTTTATGTGAACAGATGTGGTGCAATTACAAATGTGATTGTGTGTTGTTAACGTTCCTGATGTGACTCCAGCTTTGGAAAACATTAAATGGGATGTGACACTTTACTGTCTCATTTAAGGCCAGTTTTTACACACATTATCATATTTTTTAATTAAGAAAAACATTTTTTTATATATCAAAGAGAAGTCTACAGTGTCCCTGGAGGATCCCTGCAGGTGGGTAGTTGCATTGCAGTGGAAGGCTTTTATGGTATTTGATTTCATGTTTTTGAAGAGGCACATGGGTGGGGTTTCTTACTTCCTGTAGTCATTATGACTACAGGATTTGCAGCGTTGTGTATATGATTAATAAATAATATAATGGTAATCATTCATATTATTACAGTTGCTGTAATATGATCTCATCAGTGTAAGGACATCTATTTGTGGTCCTCAGCTATTGTTTTTATTTTGAAACTCTATTGTTCCCATAGGGACTCATACCAGAGCTCGTGTCACATAAATTAGTGTGACGTTTTTTATGTGTTGTGATTAATGGAAGTTTCCCCTTTAATTGAGGCACTGGAGACCTTTAGGCGGAGTCCCTGTGCTGTGTCAAAACAACATCACCCGGCACCGAAAGCTACCGGGTGGCTTCAAACTCCTTCCATTAATAGAAGAAGTGAAGGCTTTTATTTTGAAAGCGCGGACCGGAAGAAGGAGCGTCTAAAATGGCGGGCTTGACGGTTAGGTTTCGGGACAGGTGGGAGCTCCGGTTTGACGAGCTGCTTGTTTGTTCTCAATACAAAGAGAGCAGAGCCGGAGAAACACTTTACATTTTAAAAATAAAAATAAAAACATGAACATGTTATCGCTAAATTAAATTATCCGCTAATTTAAAAAAAAAAAAGTAATAATTATGACGGCTTTTGTGTGAAAAATGTCCGACCGAGGAGAGAGAAATTCAACAGAAACTGCGCAGTCATAGTTTAATGGGAGCGGTGACCTGAGCAGGTAAGAAAACAAATTCTTATTTAAATGTTTGGTGTTTTATTTCACCTTTGAACGTGTTTAGCCGTTAGAGATTTAACGTCTGAGTGATTTCCTGCCCGTTTAACCGTCTCTTCTCTTCAATTAAACGCCAACGTAACCTCATTTACAGCTTTTTAATTGTGTTTAATTCGGTTTAATTTAATAAAATAAACCCAGCTTTTGTTCGGGATACACAGTACTTCCGTATGTGACAGACAGTGACGGACACACGGGGGTTTCAAACGGCGGTCCGTGGACCTCCAGCGGTTCACCAAACACGGATGTCACTGCACTGACTGTGTGTTGTGATGATGCGTTCACTGTCCTCATGTTACTGGGTCTCAAACTCTGGTGTGGGGGGCATTTGAGGACCCTCCCCACTGAGGGTCCACAGTAACATATATGTTAAATTATATTATATTTGGAGTAATTTTAAGGTGGTTGTGTTGACGTATCACCTGATTTTTAAATATAGATTCAAGGCTCCAGCTGAAGCATAAATCCAGCATCATTTGCTTACTGAACGTTGGTGCCCACGCCCTCATTTCCTTATCTTCCAGATATGGCAGCTGACGACAAGGTTGCCATCCTGACGGACGACGAGGAGGAGCAGAAGAGGAAGTATGTGTTGGCCGAGCCGTTCAACACCCTGTCGATGGGGCGGCAGCAGCGGCAGGCGGCTGTCTCTGGAACGCCATCTCCCGCTGCAGACGTACCGCCCGAAGTGCCGCCGCCCTCGAGCCAAGACATAGACTGCTGCGAGAGGATGTGTCTCCGCATCAACAGCCACCTCCTCATCTCCAAAGTCTTCTACTTCTTCTTCTACGCCGCCTACGGCTCGCTGCACCCTCTGCTGGCCGTGTACTACAAGCAGCTCGGCTTGTCGGCCAGCCGCAGCGGGCTGCTCGTCGGCATCCGCTACTTCATAGAGTTCTGCAGCGCCCCCTTCTGGGGCGTCGTAGCGGACCGCTTCAAGAAGGGGAAAGCCGTCCTGCTGTTTTCCGTTCTGTGCTGGTTGGTGTTTAACTGCGGCATCGGCTTTGTCAGCCCAGCCGACATGAGGTGTGAGGAGAAAGGTGCTGCTCCTCTGACGACGGTGGCGCCGGTGCCGACGACGCACGGCAACACGACGCAGCCGAAGAACTCCACCAACCACACCAGAACCCGCCGGAGTTTTCTAGACCTAGAAAACAGTTTTTCCGATTTCAGACGTTTCTACAGACACGAGCGAAGCGTAGACAATAGCACGACTTTGCCTCCCTTCACGCTGGCTAACACCACGCAGCCCATGCCAAACACCACCCCCCTTATGCCAAACACCACCCTCCCCACCACCACGATCACCACCACCACCACCACCACTCCTGCTCCAACCAAAGCGAAGGAGTACCAGATCGTCCACAACAAGGACCAGGTGGAGACCATCTTCCTGCTCATCCTGCTGGTCATCATCGTGGGCGAGTTCTTCAGCGCTCCCGCCGTCACCATCGTGGACACCGTCACTTTGCAGTATCTCGGTAAAGCCCGCGACCGTTACGGCCTGCAGAGGATGTGGGGCTCGCTGGGCTGGGGTCTGGCCATGCTGATCGTGGGCATCTGGATCGATCACACGCACATCGAACCACACGTTATTGGCACGGGCTGCGACAAGTTGCAGTCCGGCTTCCGCCTCCACAACTACTCGATCGCCTTCATTGTGTTTGGCGTGCTGATGGGCCTGGCGTTCATCGTGGCCACTCAGTTTTACTTTGAAAAAGGTGCCAACTACCAGCACGAGTTTCCAGAGGGGGTGGTGGCAGAGGCAGAAAGCCCAAGATCGTTATCCGAGTCCAACTCCTCGGACCAGAGTCCCATCAGCCCTGAGTCCGCTGCTGCTGCTGCTGAGGAGTTCCACTACGGCGACCTGCTGAAGCTCCTCTGCAGCGTGCGCTACAGCTCCGTCCTGTTCGTCGCCTGGTTCATGGGCTTCGGCTACGGCTTCGTCTTCACCTTCCTGTATTGGCACTTACAGGACCTGAAGGGGACCACCACGCTGTTCGGGGTCTGCTCAGTCCTGAGCCACATCTCAGAGCTTGCCGCCTACTTCACCAGCCACAAGTTCATCGAGCTGGTCGGACACATCAGGTAAGACAACACACCCGGGAGCCTTTTGGTCGCATTTAACAATTATCACAGGCTTCTGGAAATGTCAAAATATTCAGTTTACGTCATATAAAACCGAGTGAAGCATCAAATCATCTGCAGGATTGATCATTGAGTGCTTTTCCATACTATAAGGCACTTCCACAGAGGCTGCACACTCATCTTAGTTCATTTAAGCGCTGCAATTCAATAAGAACCTGCGCAATTGTGGCAAAACTCCTTTTTAATAATATCAAAAACAACTTGTATATCATGCGGAGAAGTAGTTCTAGTTTTTCAGTACAAAGATGGTATAAACTGAGATGTTTGTGGTTGTTTCATATCCTGTTTTTAAGTTAAAGCAAACGGTTAATACCTGGGAACATAAACGTGAAGGGAAAAAAACGTCAACTTCCTCTTGTCTTGTGACCTCATTTGCCTCCAGTTCAGCCTAATAATTAACTACCTAAAGCTTCCACGGGTCTCAGTAAACAATGTTCTTACACCCTCAAACCGAGCAGTTCAGTCCGTCCGTCTGCAGCGGTGAAGAGTGAACGCCTGAGACAATGCCATCATTGATGCTTTTAGTTTCTGTCAGAGAGACTTGTGGGTCCGGACCTCGCAGGCAGCGGGTACATTCGAGAGCGTGGTGTTAGATTTCAGCTGCTGCGAGGGCCTCCAGGAAACACACACACACAACATCTCTGCTGTTGACTCTGAAACAATTCCCGAGTCAACAGGAGGCGAAGTTAAAGAGAGAGGAGTGTTTTTAGAAGGATTTTAATTCAGTGCTGACTAAATACACCTGCCACGCTGCTGTCATTACCATCATTTCAAACACTAACTCCAAGCCTGCGTTTAAAAGGGAAACTGCAGGAGCTACTCTCAGCATGATTACTAATTATTTATTTATCTCGGGCAGGATTGCATCTCCAATCTCTTCTTGTGATCTCTCTTCAGCTTTTATTTTATTTTTAGGAGCCTGAAAAGATAAAAATAGTATCAAGCTCATAATAAAATAAATATTCTGCATAACTTTAAGCCTTAATATAATTTAAACAGATGAGCTCTATATAAATTCACCCTCAGTACAGTTGTCATGAACGGGGAAATTAGCTATAGAGACCAAAACAGTTTTTTGTACCAGGCTGTAAACATGTTTATTTCTGCTGTGAACATGGGGACTTATGGAGACTGACTCACTTCTGGAGGCAGCCTCAAGTGGACGTTTGAGGAACTGCAGTTTTTGGCACTTCGGCATTGGCTTCACTTCACACTCATGAAGTTTGCTGCTTGTTTCCACCCTGCTGGATTATCTCATGACCCCTCAGATTTATCCTGCAGCCACTTTTGGCAATGCAGGGAATTCTTCTAATTTCACAGCATTAAAAAACATATTTTTTCATTTTAACACTTCAGTTTCTGTCAAAATTAAGCAAACGGGATATGATGTGTTAATTCCTGAGCTTTACAGGTGCTGATTTCATTAGCTTTGCACAGAGCCAGTCTAGCTGTTGCCCTGTGTTTCAAGTCTGATGCTAAGCTAAGCTAATCGGTTGTAGCTCCACACTTACAGACTCAAGAGTGCTATCAATCTACTCATCGAGCTCTCAGCAAGAATAAGAATATATATCCCAAAATGCCTAACTAATCCTTTAAACACATTACGTTTTAATTAATTGAAATAATGGCACCAAAACTGGTACTGACTTTATCTCATTTAGCATAAATAAGCAGCTTGTGCCCTTTAACATCTGGTTGTGTTAGATCATAATGAGTGTTATAATCACTGGATTCATTGTACCCTTTATCCTTATCACCTAGACCGGATAAATAAGAGAGTAGGTGTAAATAATACAGGACAAACAAGCAGTAAAAATAAGGTAAAACTGAGACTCCAGTCTTGATTGTCGCTGTATATAACACACAGACTTCTGTCTCAGCATCTCACACAGTGTATTTTTTTTTTTTCCCATCACGTTCAGGATGTGACACTCTGCTTTAAACACACTTCCTGTTGTACTCACAGAGCAGACACATCTGACTTACAGTTACACAGATGAGAGGATGTTTATAAGTCACCTCAGCTGCAGGTAAACTACCTGCATTTCCTGAAAGTTTCAGTTTAATTCTTCCTGCTTTCACACTTCGCCTGGGCGAGTTTCAGCCGTCATTTGTGCAGGGATGAACTGTGGTCACTGATGATTTATTATATATATATATATATATATATATATATTATATATATATATATATATATATATATATATATATATATATATATATATATATATATTAATATATTAACTCCTCCTTGTCTTTACTACTTCAAGACTCTTTGGGCGTTCTTTTTATACCCAGTTATGTTACTAACCAGTTACCAGTCATCCTCGTTCATTGTGCGATGTTCCATCACCTGTTTTCTTTCAGCGTTTCACAACTTTTCCAGCCCTTTGTGTCACACGTGTGTTATCATTATTATCATCTGAACCTACATCTGCAAGCGAGCTGCTTTGTCTGGCGGATAGCAGCTGTTATTGACGTCAGCGTGAGCTGCCAACGTCACATAAAGAAGTTTTTGTTTTGTCAGGACGGTCAACAAGCGCTGAGTGACTGAACGATGGCTCAGTCATCAGCCCGGGCCTTCTCTAAAGAGAAAACACATGAGTGCGCGAGCTGCTGCTGTGTTTAAAATGATTCCTGTTTTCCGGGAGAGATCCTCGACTGTCAATTCAAACACGCATCACTTGTCTTATCTGTGTGTGCTCAGCAAACCGTCTCCGGATGAACAAACATCGAAGTAATCCTGTGTGAATGTTTGGAGGGTTTGTCGCTCAGTTTGTCTGCTGCTGTTTTTCATTTCAGTTTGTTTGCCCTGCGAGCTCAGACCAAATCAACTCATTACATAAGACACTAAATGGAACAGAGCCGTCGTTACTTATTATTATGCCGATCTTCAAATACAGCATGTCTTCTATAGTCATTCAGAGCTCAACACGTGTCAGTTATGTTGATTCGTTGACAGAAAACTGTAGTAATAGATTATTTTTAATGTTTGAGATCTGAATTTTCTACTCCACATGATGCACAAATAATATTTAAAACCATACGGAGACTTCAAATAAGATCCAAACTGACATGCAAAGCATTGTGGGTTAGGGAGTGCTGAACGGAACCAAATGAGGTGATGCTAATCTTCAGATAAAGTGTCTTTGTTTCATGAGCTGAACAGAAGAGCGCAGCGTATAGTGACTAGCCTGGTTAGCGTTGTGTAAAATTTCCGTATCCTGATAATAGTGTCGAAAAACTGAAAGATTTCTCTGCTTTGCTCCTTTTGGATGTCATCTTAAATGGAATATTTTGCAAAATCATTAAAAATAAATATTTTCTACACCAAACCAGTGTGAATACTTTTCAAAAAGACGCACCAAAACCGAGAATGTCAATCACACTCTGGTTTTAGCTCCTCAGGTGTGACGATTTTAATGTTTTATTTTGTGATATATGATAGTAAACTGAATGTTTCTGGGCTTTGGATTGTTGAAATAAGTTATTTCACTGTTTTATGGTCAGCAGACTAACCCAAGTCCTCCATATTCTCCCTCTCAGGGTTCTGTACATCGGCCTGGCCTGCAACACAGCTCGCTACCTGTACATCTCCTATCTGCAGAACGCCTGGACCGTCCTGCCCATGGAGGTCCTTCAAGGTAACGTTCACACATTCCTCTCTCGCCTGGCAGCTCGGACTCTGCGAACATGACAGGAACCCGGGTGTGTTTGTGTTAACAGGAGGCTTATCAGGACGGCCTTTTTCCCTCCGACATCCTGCTTCAACGCTGACAGCGGATCGCAGTCTATTTGTAGCGCAGACTCTGATGAGCTTGTACACGTGGAGGAAGCTCAGAAAATAATCACACGAACTTTGTGCTTGTACAGGACGTGTGTTATTTAAGTGAAGCAGCTCTAGGACACGTATTGGACTCTTAACATGACTTATCGCGACAGCTCAGCTTATTTTATGACCAAGAGTCACTTCAAATATTATCTAGGTTTCCCCTAACCCCTGAAAACCCAACTCGGCTATGAAGAGCTAAAGAGGAACTACTGTGTGGTTTGTCCGCTCTGAAAAACCGACACCTCTCAACACAAACAAGTGAAACTAATTAAAAATGGAGCCTGTTTTGACTGTGAGGCCGAGCTGTAGCTCAACTTTAGAGAAAAGCCGATTCAGTTTTTTCCCCCCCGTGAGCTGATAACACCGCCACACAACAGAAAACATCAGGACGAGCTCCAGACCAGCGATTACATGTTTAGCGTTGTTTGCCTCGAGCACACAATGCGGCGATAAGCTGCTTTGACAAGGCGTGGTGGTCACCTGACGTGCTCGGCGTCAGACAGGAAGCTGAACCGTCCAACTCGCCGCGCAGGTTTTATTTTCCGCGCGCGGAGACGTTTAACCGCAGCACGCAGCAGATTAGCACTCATTAAGCGCGTCAATACTGCAGACAAGCAAACACTTTAATTATTTAAGCACATACAACATCAATATTTGAGCTTTTACATAAACACTGCAAGATGCAGCGCTGAGCAGGAGATTTCACAGTTGGAAAATGAACTTACTTTACAACAAACGTGTGGAAATCAGCTACCTAGAGTTAGCTTTTCAAAGCTTCTTGAATTCGATTCATTTACTTTCTATCAGACCGACAGAAGAGAACTCATAGCGACATTATGTCAGCACGTAAAGTCAAAAACAAAGTTGCATTCAGAGCGGAGTCTACTTCTACATTATTTGACACTTGGACCTCGTTTAAACATCCGGCACTGTAACATTATATAGATGTCTGTGAAGGTTCTCCGTCATCCAGGTCATCTTTATTTGAGACGCGCTCAATCTGGGGCAACTGGACACGCACCGTCCAGTCCCTTCCCAGGAGGCCGAACAGCACTTCACGCTTGACCTCACGTGACTCGCGCGACCGTCGTTCACAGCAGGCCTCAAGTGACTATCACAACTCTGACGGCAGGCGTCACTCCAGCAATGAGCACTGACGAAGCAAGTGCAAACAGAGGGCTGGTAAACGGTCCAACCGGGGGTAAATACTCCACAGTCTCTTAGACGGGAGATCCAGTTTCCCCAGATTGAAACAGACAGACAAAACATAATCGGTCCCCTTTTAAGTATCTTGGCCTCGACTGAAATGTTCTGAAATATTATCGTCCGACATCCTGACACTGTATATCTGTAACACTGCAGCTTTAATAAACACATCAAATAGTAAATTAAGTCACAGTGAAACCGAAGCTCCTGCAAGATGATGCCATTAAACTCACCTGCAATTCAACGTAAACTCATTTAGATTGACTATGATAACCGAACTGTTGTCACGTTGAGTTACTTTAATGACAATAATCATCAATTTTTCGTTATTACAAACAATCCAGCTCCTGTAACGACAGCTGACGTGAACCTATGCGTTTTTTGAAATTGCCGCTGAGTGTTGGGAATGTGCAAGACAGTAATGATTATATTGAGTTACTGTAATTACACTGAAGTAGTGCCTTTTAGTGGAGCATAACTCTTTAAAATATGTTTGTGGGGGCTTACATTTAATGTAGAATCTCCCAGAGCAGGCGCTTTACATGTAGACCTGAAAGATGCACAGAAGTGAATATGAGAAAATGTGTTGAGTTCCAGGCGGTGTTAATAATGGTACCACTGTTAACCCCGATGAACAAAGTGTGATTTTTCCCACTGGAATCGAAGCCAGAACACTCGGAGACAAATGTGGAGACTCTCAGCTGTTCTCCCAAAGATGTGAAGTCTGTCCAGACCTGAAAAACAAGCCAGAAATAAACAACAAGGGAAATTTTACTTTGGACGTGGTGGAGATCTCACATACAGCCTCCCAGATTTTATATGTGACACCCAGAGCTGAGCGATCATCGTGATGCAGTTTACCTGCAAGAGAAATAGTTCGGTTGGATGTGACCCCTGTCTGTTCTCATGTGTCCTCTAGGGGTGACCCACGCCTCAGTGTGGGCAGCCTGTATCTCCTTCCTGAGTGCAGCGGTCCCGCCGGCCCTGAGGACATCGGCGCAGGGCATCCTGCAGGGTCTGCACCTCGGCTTGGGCCGAGGCTGCGGAGCCATGGTGGGAGGAGTGTTTGTCAACTACTTTGGTACGACCCGATACTTGTTTTATTTTGGCAACTTCGGGGCAGAGACGTTTTTAAAAAAAAAAAATATATAAAAGCTTTAAATAAAACTTAATACTACTCCTGACTTAAGTCGAGATATTTATACATCAGGATGTGAGTAATTCACACACCGCTTCCAGTTTTCCTCCTGGTGAAACCTGTTTGCTTTGCAGGCGCTGCAGCGACGTTCAGAGGAATCGGCATGGCCTCCCTCGTCATCCTCCTCGTCTTCGCCTTCATCCAGTTTCTCGCTGGAGAAACCGAGGGGAAAGGTGGGGAAAAAAAACTTCCTCTGTCCAAACCCGCAGTTTCTCTTTTGTTCGTCGCCAGAGAGCTAATTAAACTGTGGTGAACGGTGCACATCGCTCTGAAGGGAAACGAGGTCATTGCATTTAGAAGATGTACGAACAGGCCACTTTTCTGTTCATGACCGCTCTCCGACTTCAGTTGGCTCACCCTGACATTCTCAATGTCACCTTCACTGATCTAACCAACCCAAACCGACAAGTGTAGAACAGGTCGTGTGTACTGTAATGTCAGTGGGCGCTTACAACTATTTTAATGCGGCAAAGAAGAGTTGATTTCAGGCATAGCTACATAGGTAGTCAGCAATTTGACTGTCAAACTAGGCGTTCGTTAGCGACTGACCTGTCTCCTCTCCTCCCATCCTCCCTCAGAGGACAAAATGCTGGCTGAGAACATCCCCGTGCCCTCCAGCCCGGTTCCCATCGCCACCATCGACCTGGTGCGAAGCCAGAACGAGGCCGGGAGCCCCGCGCCGCCGCTCCAAGCCCCCATTGTGCCCGTCAAGAAGACCAAACACCAGGAGGAGCAGGAGGACGTGACCAGGCCGGCCTGGGTGCTCTCTGGCGCCCCGTGGGTCACCATCGCCTTTGCCATCGTCCAGATCAGGGAGATGATGATATTGGCGAAGGGCGGCGGGCCACCTCCTGAGGTACAACCACTGCAGGTGAACACAATGAGTTCAGAACGTCAACAACACATCATGAGTTCAGGTGGTGAGGTTAGCCAGCTAGATAGGAAGATTTAACAACGTAACAAGACATATTCAGATCCTTTACTCACCCTTTAAGTAAAAGTACTAATGCCACTGTATAATCCTGACTAACATGTAGAGTATTGTTGAGTTGATATTCATGCGTGTCATAACTGGAAAGGCTGCTGCAACCGTTTGTTGTCGTATCATTTTAATAATGGAAAATGGAAATGTTTCAATCACGTTCTCTAACCTGAACTTTCTGACACTTCCTCCTCTAACCGGCTGCCCACACACTCGCGCACATACTGAAGAAAGGTGAGACGTTTGTGCGTGCAACGGCCGATGGAAAACTACCGTGTGCGCGTGGGGTTTGTCCAGGGTTTCCTCTGCGTGTGTTGATGCATGTGGTGATAACAGTGACTCATCTATACCTGAGTGTGTGTGTGTGTGTGTGTGTGTCTGGGGGGGGTATGTGGGCGTGTACATGCATGTATATGTGTCTTTGTGTTTGCAAATCTCCCTCCCACGCCCGTTTGATGACGTGATATGAGGTGCATGCCTGATTTTACTCCCCGCTTATGTAACCCCCGCCCGCCTCTCTCGGGCACCCCCGCGATTGTGACAGAAGATAGACAGCGTAGTGCAGCCGATGAGGTCAGACGTCAAGGGAAGTTTGGGTGTTTTTAAAATCTAAGTCTAAGTCTCTAAGTTAGCGCCTGTAGCTAGTAGAGGCTAAAATGTTAGCATTAACATCATTATATTCATGTTTTGTTGGCTAGTAGCAAGTCAAGCAAGTTCCTCAGCTAGCTCTTTGTTTTCTGTCTGCTTAGTTGATAATTAGTCTGATTTAGATGAAAGACAAGTGTTCCTGGTGCCAGTGTTTAGAAATGTGTGACTCCAAGTCTGGCTGCCTGTCAACAGCCATCATTGTTTGTTCCTCTTGTTGCCAGGCACCTAATGAGCAGGCGTCGGCCGAGTACAAGGCGGTGGAGACGTCACAAAGGAACTCGAGCGATGACGGCACGCACCCACCAGCCACTACAGAAACGCCCTCGCAACCAAACACCGCCCCATCAGCAGCCACAGACTCTAACAAAGACCAAACGCACCCGTCCTCAGACAGAGGAGGGCCTCAAGAAAACCCAGCCTTCACAGCTGAAAACACAGACTGACGGTTCATTTAGAGACTATTTCATTTACACACTGTGTTTTATTACTGCAGAAATGTCCACGTTAACAAGTCGGTGTGTCTCAAAATCAGTACTTCATAGGAACCAGTCAGTATCTACACAAAATACTGTATTTATATAGATTTATTGTTCAAAATTAGTTTGAATATGACCAAGAAATAAGGCAGTAATATCCAGAAACTCATTTTTTTAAATGGTTGGAAGACTCGTGGCTTGTTTTAATGGATTGTTTTTGCGCGAGGGGAGTTTGGGTTGAATGTTAGGATGAACCTGAAGCTGTGTTTGGTGGCGTTTTTTTTCCCCCCCTCCGTGGTGGTCGATTCCAACTTACCGCGGAGCACTGTGCACTATATTTACTGCCCTTTATCGGTGGAGCTTGAAGGAAATCCTTCACACGTAAAAGAGAACGTGCCTCTTTATAAGTTATTAACTTAATTCACTTAAAAAGTGACGAAAAACTGACAACACAGGGAAGTGACTCAGCAGTTGGATTCCACAGTAACACGCCAGTAAAACGTGTTTTTGAATCTCAGTTGTGGCTCTCCACGCACTGCAACGCAGACGTCACATTTGTTTTGCGTCACACACCGTTTTTATAGAGATTTTGGCGTCTTGTGGACCAGCTGACAGCGGGCGAGGGGTCATATGTTGCTTTTAATGTGAAGTAGCAGCAGCAGCAGCGGGAAATGTTGGGTTAGCGTGTATAGCGTATGGGGTAAAGAGAGGCTGATGTCAATCCAAATGCTGGATTAATGATTGTTTAGGTGATTAGAGAAGGTAAAAAATGACAACCAGAAGTAGTATTAATATAACTCTGTTACATGCACAGCCACAATTTAAGCACATTTTATTGATCAGCAAGGTTCGAAAACTGGCTGAATCGTAAACAAAACTTTACCGGCTGTGTATGTGACTGTGGTTACTTGCTATATTACAAAAATACACACAGACCTCTGAGGTAGTGTCTTCAATAGAGTTAATGTTTGCTAAAAGGCTGATGATGATGACCTGCTTATTTTGTGTACTGTTGACCTACTTTAGTTAAATATCGGGGTAGCTAGATGAGGAACCGTGCAGTTCATGGTGCAAACTTTGGTATATTCAGTCTACTTATTTTATGTCTTGGTTGCATTAATTTAATTATTTATATCATTAGAAATCTGCTGAGAGATCTACTGGTTTCTCATTGTACTTCAATGGCCGGTATTAGTCTTTAATAAATCAAGCAATTGATCCGTCTTTAATTAAGGTTGGCGTGATAGGAAGGAAGGATTTGTGAATTTTGTCTTCGATTTTTGTCACTTTTTTCGAATCAAAAATCCAATTTTGTGCGTATTTTTATAATTTAGTGAAGAGCGGTGATGAGAAGTGCCTCCTTTAAACTGTTAATCGTCATTATTCTTCTAACTTATTATTATTAGATGTCAAGCGAGAATCCCTTTACACTCCTACTGAAATCGTCCAACACAGCACTCTGAGGGTCTTTCTCTGAAGACCGATTCCAATATTTTTGTATCAAAGCTGCCAATAGCCGACACACTATATTATAACTGTCTTTGTTTTCATTCCAAACAATTCCCAGTATTCAGTGTGTTTTTTGTGTCTTCTGACTGGAAAAAGCCTCAGACACAGAATTGGATGAAGAAATTCTGTTTTCAGTAAATTAATTCATTAAAGGATGTTTTGAAAAAGTGTAAAGAAAATTTAATACATCCAGTTTTCCAGCCAGTTTTTCTTTGTCTGTGATGGAATTACTATCAACCCTTTAATACAGTATCCGTGGATCTTAATCTTATTGCTAATTCTCATTAAAGTAACATCTGACAAATAATAGAACCCAGATTGACTGCGTGTACTTGTTTTACTAACCTTGCCACACTGACTTGAGGTGAATGGTAGCTGTTTTTAGCCAATGTGAGCTCACTTTGTTAGCGGGGAAGTGTACCACAGGAGTTTTGGACCACTGGGAAGAAGAGGAGGTTTTTAGGCCCAAGGCATGGGGGCCAGTGTCGTGCCAGAACCGGAGCTCGGTTTAAAAGGAGGAGTAAGTAATATTAGCTGGTTGCCGTGTCTTGTGTTGTTGCACATGCTTGATGTTTGGCTGTTTGCAAAGATGGCGACGCGCTAGTTTTTGATCATAAGTAATATAATCACAGCAAATACAAATGTATAACTGTCCATATTTCCCACAGTGGTTATGCAAACTGGTTGCACTAAATCGCTAAAATACCAACTACAATGGTTTATGGGAAGAGGAGAGTTTCGCCTTCTAAATATGATCTACTTCCTCCTGAAACAGGACCTGGATGCAAGTCATGACTCAGGCTACAGTTATAAAACTAGTAAGCTGACCTTGAGTTAAGTTATTTTTTTTATCAAAAATAATGTCTTAACTAACTGTTTGAGTATTTTTACATTGCTTCCTCTTTAGTAAAGGTTCTGAATACTTCTTCTATCACTGTTAACAATGGAATTTTCTAAAATAAATGTAAAAATCTTAATTTGTGACGTGGACTACAGCTCTTGTTTGCGGAGTAGTGACTGTAATGAAGTAGGAAAACAATATTAAAGCTTGAAATGCTGCATATTTGAAACATAACGTTACATAACGTGGGGGAAAACGTTAGTACAAAAGTACAGTTCAGGTTTAAACCCAGCGACACTGATGCAGCAGGATGCTTTTGAAACAAAAATCAGCCACTTGATGGCAGTAGCGCTCTGAGCGTACAAGTGGATTTATGGAGGCTTAAATGGACTACACCAGTCTCGATAGTGTGTGTGTGTGGAGGGTTATTGAGGTCGTGGTGCGCCTGCTACTGATGGGTGTGTGTGGGAGGACAGTAATAGGCTTCCTCAAAAACTAGACTATGTGCTGTCGTAAAAAAAATAAATAAATAAAATAATAAAATCAAAAACCGTCTTGGCACACTCAGCCTGTCTGATATCCGTGGAGAAATTTCACCAGCCCCTCTGCTGTTGATGCTGTTGTTGTTTTGTCTTGCGTGGTCTTTAATAATGAACAGTATAATAGTGTTGTTCCTCTCTTCACAAGGTGTCATGACCGCGAGCTGACGAACAATGCTACACATTTTAATTCAAATGACACAGAGGGTCGAGGCGAGACAGGCTTTTATTCTCTGACAAGTCTCTGAAAATTGCAGGGAATTACTGCAACGCTGACCTACAGATGCTTCCAATTACTGGGGCAACATGTTAATCACGTTAGCGTCTTGCTTGTGGGCACTGTGGCAGGGACATATGGCCTGTCAGTTGATTGTTTGGCCGATCAGCTGCGGCTTTTCTTCCACTGGACAATTTGTCGCTCATCCATTCGGATGTGAAAATGCCAGCCATACCCATCGTCTTTATTTGATCTTATTAAAAGATAAATATCGGGCTTTAAAAGGACTGTTTGCACTTCATGTCCTCCACATAAACCTGAGCATCAGAAGGATTCAGATTTAACATCTCATAAATGGCATGATCACATCCTCAAGACATAATATTTACCACACCCAATTACCATCAATAATAAAAAGCATGAATATTATGCTAATCAGTCACTCCTGGCCAACCGCTGCCCAGATACAACCTGAGGCTATTTTTAGCTTCTTTTCCCCTCACTGTGATGGAGAGGCGAGCCAGACACCCTGAGGAGGCGAGTTGGCAAGATCTGTTGAGTCAAGGTGATGACGGCTCCTTGCGTCCTCCCGGACTCTGACACCAAATGAGGTGTTCGCATAACCCAAAAGCACCTTGAGGAGGACAGTATGGCGAGGTGGATGCGTTGGCCAAGCCTCTAACGTTAGAGATTTCAAGTTTCAAGTTTTGGTTCAGTCGCCTTCGTCATAGAGAGATACCACTGCTGTTGGTCAGCGAGCATCACAAACAGGTCAAGCATGTCGCGTTTAAAACCTTAAATCTTGAAATTGTCCTAACTATCTTGTGTTTCTTGAGCTGGAGCGGGAAAGCAAACATGTTCAAGCAACCTTTGTAACTCCCAAACTCTACCGTTCCTCAGCATTTTAGTCCCTTCAAGTCCAATTTTTACATATCTTCATGAATTGAAATTCCGGCTTCCCCCAAAGACAAGCCACAAACCTGAGATCCCAAAAGCAGAATGTTTCAGCTTGTGGCACCTTCGATTAAAGCAACATTTGGGTGTAACAATGTTTGTGGAGGGTTTTTAGTGGCCTAAAAGATGAAAGAAAAGTCCCATAAATCTTTTGAGGACACCTTGGAGGAATCAATAAATTCTACTCCAAAGTTTTTTTTTTACTTTGCGAGGAGTATAATTGTGTTAAGAAATAACTTCATTTAAACATTCCTTGTTGATTTATTCGAGCAAAAGATAAACAGAAGATCAGATGTCAGCCTTTAAAACACGCCACGTGTAATATGGCTAAACAGTTAAACCCTTCAAACACAATACGTAAGCCACAGACTGCTGTCATATTTTGTTTTGACTGGGGTTTGTGTTTTACTAGGTAGTGAAACTAGCTGCCTCAGTCTTTCTCTGTAATGGAAATCTGCACACGCTCTGCCCCACAAGGCGAACTGCTGGAGACCACTGAGCTAAATGACTAAACCGTGTCGGGTAACTTAGCAGACAGCAGAGTGGGTCATAGGTTAAAGATGAACCTTGTGCTTATACTGTTCCAGAAAACCCCCCCAGACGACCCGGTAAGACCTCCTCCAGCGCTACGATCAGGACCACCTGAGTCAGGCATGAGTCAGACTAAAGACCACAGAGAGCCATGTTATTGGCAGGATGCTACAGACTAAATATCACATGGCTCCATGCCTCTTACTCTCTTTTTGGATTGAGAAATGTGTGCCTATTTTAAAAACACATATGCGGATTTTAAGCATGACACTAAAAACATCCTGCCGGCCTGCATGTTACCATAACACATTTCCCGTGTGGTGCTTGGCTTTTATTTCTGCAGAGTTTGCACCACAGTGCCTACTGATAACAATGTGCCACTGAAGTCACTGAAGAAGTGAATTAGTTGAGATTTTACGATAGGGAACGTAGGGAGCTTGTTAGATCTTGAACTAATAAGAAGTTTGTACCATTTCTGTGATATTTTATAGATTACATATTAATTTAAAGATCTGGTAGATTGATATATAATCAAAATATTTACCATTCTGGAGACCAAGGTCTGCGTTATGTTTGGGGATTGGGACTTTTTTCATTAATAGCTAATAGATTTTAGTCCATAACACAGTTTGCCTCGACTGATCTTGGATTAAACCCGAACTTTTGCACTTTGCTTCTCATGTTTGCTTTACAGTTACATTAACAGTATCTGTGCAGAGAGGAATGAGGGCTGCACTGCACACACCGGGTGCAGCAGGCTAACATATATATGAGCAGACAGCTGTCATGGTCGGTCTGGCATCACCGGACAGGCGGTGTTCGTACAGCCTCTCCTCTGTTTACACAGGAAAGTGAGGACGCTGCAGTGTTACCTGTCCACTCACAGCGCACTCCTGTTAATGTTTTATTGGACTTTGACCTAATTTTGAATTCATCATTCATCATTTTTTTTTTCTCAATGCAGGGAGGGGTTGGAACGACGGCCATGCTTCACGATCATGCAGGAGAGGAAGTGGACCCACAGGAAGTTATTGAGGTAATCAAAGGTTTTCCATTCATCCAAACGTTGTAGATAGTCCACAAATTCAGTCAAAGTCAACAGATTTATAGCAGTCTCTCGTAAAAATGTGTGTCTTGTAAAAGATAAAATGAAATAAGAAGAGAAACAGCAGCGAGATACATTATATAATCACCTGAATGAGGGATTTGAGAGCTCATTTAACACCACTATAAAATTCTTCATTCATGCCTCCTGGAAATAAACTTTTGCAATAAAATAAAAAAAATCCGGAATGCTTCTCGCTTGCTTTTTCCTGAGAAAATTGACATCACCACCTCCAAATGTGCTTAATCACTTCTATGCCTATAAAAAGATAAACATTAAATGTGACGTTTAATTGAATTGAAATTACCTCTTCAGGCTTTTTTTTTTCTCTTTTTCAAGCACCTCAGATGTTGTGTGAGAAATGCACACTGTATTTTACACAATGCTCTTACCACTTGTACGGAGGGATAGTTTAAGGACTTACCGTTTGGATCAGTTGAAATCTACCATTCCTAAAACTCTGGTGCTAAAATAATTGCTCCTTCTTCTAAAATTGTCCTTCCTCACCAGGAAACAAGTCCGACTACAGCGCTTAAATGTTACATTTGCCTCAAATTACCTTTATTCTACTGTAAATCCTTAATCCTGGGGTTCCTCAGGGAACCGTCCCGGGTCCGCCTGTGGTTTAAATCTACAAACCTCAAAGGTTTCCTTCAGGATCTTTTACATTTCACAGTGTGCAGGCATGGTAATGTATTTTAAAACATCTTAAGCACATTACAAGCGTGTTACACACCATTCTGTTTGTATAATCACATTTTGAAAACGACATGCATCATTATCAAGGGAGGAAATTAACATTTTCATCCACCGGCCACAATGGTTGCTGCCTTCCAAATTTTTGCCAGAGCGTTTCACTGTCTCAACAGCCAAATGTGATTTTGGAAAAGGCAAAAGAGTCTCAGCAAGATGAGAGTTTATCAATGTTCTGACGTCTGAGATTTAGAAAAACAAAGCAGCATCCTTTAATATTTAATTTCTCAGCGCAGTGCACGTTATCAGTTGTCTGTACGTTCACCCTCTTGATGTAGAGAGCACAGACAGCGTGCTTATAATGGCCATGCATTATTAATCATTAAAATTCAATGACAGCTGCCTGTAAGTACTAGTGTAGGACTGTGATGTGGTTCATGATGGATTGTGATGATAATTAGCATGCGATGAGAAGACAGTGGATACAGCACTACAGAGTGAAGTGTCACTAACTGGACTAATTACAGCAAAAATCATCATTTTCCCAGATGCATCGACATCTGTGGCCTCCAACAGATGGTGCTGTCAGGCGGAGAGGACGGGCTGCATCTGTGAAAAAGTAAGACTATCTATAGATATGTTCAATTTAATGAGTGCAATGTCGTTACAACCGATAGGATCAACTGGATACCACACGTTGAAACAATGGGCAGTGTGTTAAAAGACGCAACTTTCCAACACTTAGAACTTGTGAAACAAGTGCTTAAATTAGACATCAAAAGGGAGACAATGAAGCTAATTTCTCACTGCAGAATTACATTCATAATAACTTCAAATTACTGAGAGGACTTGATGCTTTTCTCAGCTTTCATCCATCACCGCTCCGGAACATGAGACGGACTGTTTTTAATATATTCTGGAATTTCATAGACTAAACAACGAAGCAGTTAATGAAGAATACAATCATGGGTTGCAGCAAATCTTTCTTGACCTTGTAAACAGCACTTGTCTAACTGATGAGGACCATGAGGTTTGGTTGAAAGCGTCAGAACTGCCAGGTAAGTGGACCTTGAGTTGAGGTTTTGTTTTCAGTTTGAACATCAGACACAAAGAACGGCCCAAGGACTGACTGCTGATGATATTTCTTTGATGAATATTAAAACAAGAACAATTCATTGGTTTGTAACACACTGTGATTTCTGTCTAATTAAGCTGGAGCTGCAATTTCGAGGCTCGTAAACTAGAAAAATGTGAGAAACCCAGTTTGACGAGGAAGAAAACGGCATAATCTTTTAACATCCTTGAAGATCATCGAAGCAACTTCCAAATTTCGAACATCAGTTTGTAGATAAAGTGACTGATGAAATGGTTCCAGATCCCCGTCTGCATTTTTTAGTCATCCTAAATGACCTCCATGATAAAAAAAAAAAAAGGACTCTTCTGTGTTGGGAAAAAACATTCATTTTGTAGCAGCTGGTTTCATGGAGAAGCCTGGCAGAGCTTCAGTGAAGCTGCATCTCCTCAACAGAGGTTAGACAAACAGATTTAACTTGTAATGCGGCGTTTTTAAACGGTAGTAGTGCTACTTCTGCTTGAGCGAAGGATCAGAAAGCTTCTTCTGATGGTGGAATTTCATTTAGTTTTGTTCGCGTGAAGAGAAACGAGACGTTGCCACAAGGTCAAAGGTCAGAGGTCACAGCCGGGGCAAGAGTCTTCCTGTGACTTTGAAGACAGAGAATTGATATGTAGATAAATGTATCTGCTCAGATTAGCGGTTTCTAAGAAGTTTCCATTAATTAGCACATCTGCGCAAGGCACCGGTGGAAAATGTGAAGTAAAAAAAACAAAAAAACAACGAGGCACAGAAGATAAACTTTCGCGCTGTAGTATGACTTTGGTATCACGCCAGTCTTTCTCCTTTGAAGTCCAGGCAGCCGTGCTGGGGAGGCGGCTGCTGCTGTGGGCTCGGTGTGGAGGTGTTCTGCCTGGAGAGGGGGAAAGGTCACAGCTACAGAGCACACATCTTTTACACTTTATAATTTGGATCACAGCTGAGCCGCGACGGGGCTGAGCTGTTTATCAGCTGCTGAGGAGAGAGGGGGGGGAGAAAAAGTACCTGTAGTTTTTTTTTTTTTTTTGTGGGTGTAGGTTTGACGGTTTGTGTTGTGTGCATTGGGGGAGTTTTGGAAACTTTTGCCCTATGAAACTTAAACTGCAAAGACGCATGGATGCCAGGGAGAAACGCTATATATCTGTTAACATCACAACTATAGTTTATTGTTCTTTTTTTTAGTCGTAGTTGTGGCAGTGCACGGCAAGAAGGTTCCTGATTCGAATCCCCCAGTTTCTGCATGTTCTCCCCGTGTCTGTGTGGGTTTTTCTTCTGGGTACTTCCTCCCACAGTCCGAAGACATGCAGGTTTAGTGGTGACTCTAAATTATAGGTGTGAAACTGAGCGTGAATGCGTCCATCCCGCCTCTCACCCTAAGTCAGCTGGGATGGGCTCCCCCCCCGTGACCCCGGTTATTGAAAATAGACGGATGGCAGGTCTTCTGGTGCACTATCAGTATTCCAACGCCGATAGTACGTATCATCTGAAGTTGACCAGCAGCAGAATACAGTCACCATTGTTTAAGAGTTGATTGAGATTTAAGAGGTAGTAGTACACATTAAGAAGTACTCATGTAGGCAAAAATCAGAAACGCGAGTACTCTGTAGTGGTAAGTTGCTGCCCTTGTCGTACTAATCTAGTAATATGTGTAAGCAGCATATCTGACGAACTGCGGTATCAAGAGCACAATAAAAGCAGTAGTACAAAAAGGAAAAGTTTAAATAATATCAGCCGCAGTTGCATTAATACCTGTAGTAGTGATATTATCTGCTGTTACTTATAATAGAAGGATAAGTTATTTATATACGGTTTAATAGTTATGATTCGCAAACTCAGTAGAAGATAGTTTCGCTGAAGTTTTTGGAGTAGTACTGTTAGTCATAGTAGGACTATGAAACTTCCTGAGCAAAGCAGCTGAAGAAGCTGCAGTATTTTAGATATTTATGGTGTTAGTGTAGTAGTAGTGTAGTGTAGTACAACAGTATTTGTTGCAGTGACTCTGAGCGCTTTTTTTTCCTGCCGCTGCCGGTCGAGCAGGACAACAGGGAGACTTTTTGTCCTGGCTGGGATCAATCGCTCCATAGATGACGCCCACCCAGCCAGGCCTCTCCGTGGGCAGGCCAGTAGCCCAGCAGCCCAGCAGGCCGGCCCGGTCCGGCCCCGCCCGGGGCCCTCCTCCAGCCCCCGCAGCCTGCAGCGGCCAGCACGGCAGGAGAGCTGCACTTTACATCTGAAAGCTTTCAGCTGACACTTTAAAGTCACTGTAGGAGAGAGCCCGGTTTTCTTATTGTGATCCCTTTCCTGCTGAAGGAGGGGTCACTGACAGCCAATGAGATGTCAGAGAGAGGAAGACGGGCATTTTGATTGGGGGACTGGTGTCACAAATAGACTGCTGATTTCAGGAAATTAAAGAGGAAAAGAAAGCACATCTTTACTCCCTGTTACGAGAGCTGATCAAAGCTGCAGTTCCTCTTGTGGTGTCAGGTTTGAAGTTCATTCTTGACCTTGGAAGCAGTAACCAAAGTCAAAACCTCAAAGTTAATAACTTCTCTGAAGCTTTCAGTCGCTTTTAGCAAGCCGTTCATGTTTTCTGATGGTGGTAGAGGTTAGTTTGCATCAGTAAATGTTAAATATTAAACCATATATTACGTATATTATGTCAATAAAAACCCATCAGCTCATCTTGAGGGCCATGCGGTGAACAACAGGCGCGTAAAAATGGCAGAAATGAACAGTCAGGTAAACATCGGTCTGGCTGTAGATTGTGTTCAGACTCATCTTATTTGTTATTGTCGGTGTTGCTGTGGTAACACCAAAGTATGAGTAACAGTAAGAACCAGCGCTCTCTCACTGAGAGGAGTTGCAGACACGTTCGTAAGTCAAAGATAAAGATCCAGAGTGTCAGATGAACTACTGTGCTTCTACGGTAGCCCACAACAGACAAACTAAAAGGTGTGAGTGTCTCTAGATAAGGCCTTTTACATGTTTTTGGAATTTTTTGCAGTTTCTGCTTCGTGCATGGTTGAGTTTCGCAGTCGTTTGCGACCTGCAAGCTCACGGTCTGTTCTCTTACTTTTGCATTTAAGACACTTTATTGATCCCACACAGGGGGAATTCACTTTTTACAGCAGCTCACAATATACAAAGTGTGTAAGAAAAACACTCAGAAATAGAAAACGTGTAGAAAGAAATCTCAGTTTGTTGTTCTGTTGAGTAGTTTAATGTATTGCAAAACATATTCTATTATAAATTCTTCATATGTTTGTCTTTATATAAAGTAACTAAAGCTGTGAGGTAGATTTAGTGAGGTAAAAAGCGCAGTGTTTGCTTTTAATACCTCAAAATTGCACAGTATTTGTCATAAATGCTCTTTGAAATTTTCAAATTTCAAATTTAAACATAATCTAGAATCAAGATAGGACACGTATGATCATTTTATGCAGCTTTGTGCTGTTTTATTACAAATTTGCAATCACCATACATATCACGCGCGTTGCAGTGTAAACATTTAACCGAAGCTTTTACGCAGACAGTGATTTTCAGCTCCCGGATCGCTCTCTGATCCAGGGTGACTTCTAATAAGAGCAACATCACAGTGAGCTTAAATTCCTCAATCACCCACATCACGACCAACAAACACTGAGCTCATTTGCATTTACATTTAGTCATTTATGTGTTGTCCAGAGCAGAGGGCAGATTCAATTCAAGGATCGCCCACAGACAGGACATTCACATTTACATTTGCATTTTACTCATTTAGCTGGAAGTTTACGTGACTACCAGTAAGTAACTCCAGGACGACCAGGAAGTAGTGACCAGTGATCTGTGGAAACTATGAGTTTCATGCGAGAGAAAAACCCTCTGAGGTGAAATACAAATGAATTCGGCTGAAGGGTGGCGTGAGGTTTCAGCAGGAAGGAAGGGCAGCAGCATCGTGGTAGGATGTTTTTTACACCTACGGAGTTCACGGTTCAATTCCCAGTTTGGTTTCAGGAGGTAAAGGACAAAGCAATGAAACCAGAGTTTGATTTCCTCTGGGGTTACATGTAAAGCACTTGATGCTTAGACGGGTTCAGAAGGTTTTGGTAAAAATAAAACACGACACCTGAATGAAGCCTAGTTGCTCAAATAAGCCATCTGTAACAGCAAGCAAACAGCATCAAAGCCTATGTGTTCTGCATAACCTTTAAGCCTTCAATATAATTTGAACAGGTGAGTTGTATAAAAATTCACCCTCAGTACAGTTGTCATAAACGGGGAAATTATCCATAGAGGCCAAAACAGTTTTTTGTACCAGGCTATAAACATGTTTATTTCTGCTGTGAAGTTGGACATTTTAACATGGGGACTTCTGGAGACGGACTCACTTCTGGAGCCAGCCTCAAGTGGACATTTGAAGAACTGCAGTTTTTGGCAGATCCGCATTGGCTTCGCTTCACAGCCACAGAGTTTGCTGCTTGGTGGAACATTGTGCTTTCAATGAGGGACTGTCTTAAAGTAATCGCAACAAGGACAGTCACGACATTCATTGTCAGTGCAGAAAATAGTTGAAACCTCTTTGATTCACATTTATTTCATTAATCATAACTATAATCTTTCCCTAAGCTTTTGGCCTTGAGTGTAATACAGGGTTTTGCAGATTTGTACAATAATTTTGAATATTTTGCCGCAAATATTTTGATCAGTTGACTGATCGAATCATTTGTGCAAAGGCTTTCTGATCGGTCAGCTTTTGTGAAGCTCTACGCCGGCATGCACCTCCATGGACGAAATCTGATATTTAATTAAAGGCAGATAAATCTTTATTTCCTCCGTGTGCGTGCTCGGCACTGTCTTATCAGTGTGTACATTAAGTTGTCAGCACATCTCTGCATTAATGTCACCAAGACAAATCCCTGTGCATTCATTGTGCTCTGCGATTAAAGTGATGCTGGTTGTGATGTGCTGCAGGGACGTGGGCAGGGCGATGTGGGTACTTGTGCGTGAGGAGCCCTAAGTTGCAGAGGTTTTTTTTCTAATTGAGTCAGGGACTTATGCTGGCAAGGTAGGCGTGTGAGTGGGGGGGAGACTAATCCCAAGCTGCTGTTGTTTTTCGTGCCTGCTGGCTCAAGATCAAAAACTTAACAGCAATAATCATGCAAAATGTGTGGCTTCACTTCAAAGCCTGCCTCAACTTTGCTCACACCCATGTAGCTCGCATTGTTTCATCATTTTACCCGTTTTTCTTCTCTTCTCCTTTCTCTCCTGCGAGGGATTTTTCCCCCTTTAGTATTCATCTTTTGTCACATCTCAGCGAGTCCACAAGGTTCGAAGGCGATCTGATAGGCAGTCATGACCTTTCTGCAGCAGCGCCCAATTTAATACACTTAACAGATTAATCACACCTTCAGATGAACTCAGAGTTGAGGTGTTTCACGTCACGCACAGGCGCACCCACACCACACTGGAGGCCCGGCTGGTTTCTCTCTGACTGCACTGTGTGGTCGTGGCGGAGGGAGCAGCAGCCTCCGCCTGGAGATAGCAGACATGTCAGACGTCAGCAGCACTCTCAGGGTGAGGATGCCGTGGGCGGCGAGGGTCGCTGAGGCCCATACGTGGCCAAAATGGGCAAATCCCCTCCACGTCAGCCCACGGTCTGTCAGCAGGGAGGTGCAGGGCTTCCCACTGAAGCTTTAAAGGTGCAACGCATAACATTTCAGCAGCAGTAAAAACTCCACCACATTAATGACGCCTGGCCTAATTTTTTTTTCTTCTTCTCTAAACCCACTACTTTCATTATGCTGCAAATGATCCACATTTGTACTCAAAGTGACGTTTTTTTCTCTTATTTGTGAAACAGGTCAGAAAAGAAACCTGGAAAGAATGCAAATCTAGAGTTTGAGCAGTTTTTTAAAAATCTCTTTTGCAAACTATTTTTTACTTTGTCGTTACAGATGTGCTCTTTTGACCACGAAAGTCCTTGATGCTGCACGTGTTGCACATCCTCTCTGACAGTGATCGCTAAAATTCAAAATGCGGACAATGTAAGAAGCTCCAGTGTGTTAGATTTAGAGGGCTCTATTTACAGAACATGACAGAAATGGAATATAATACTCATAACTACGATTTCTTTCGAGTCACCCGAAAGTAAGAACTGTAATGTGCTTGATTCCTTAAAATGAGGTATGTACAAACGCATGCAGTCATCTTCCACGGAGTCCCCCCCCCCCATGTTGACTTTGTTTCACGTGTTTCACGTGTTTCACAGCCACTGTAGTTTTTCCTTCAACTTCAAAACAGGAGGGCGAGCTACAAGTACTGCTACACCTCTACGAAGCCACAAAACCCTACACCCTGATCTTTGAAATGTGAATCATACAAATTATTTGCGATTAATCATGCGTGCATGTATATGTGTGTGTAAATACCTCTACAAGCCAAAGTTTGCATTGTTAACTTTTAATGTTAGCAGTAGCCGAAGATTCAGATGAACTCAGCTGCTTCAGGGTAGGAGCTAAAACGTTCAGCTTATTCCTGTGGCATCCGTGCAGTTTCAGTTTCAAAGAAAATTCATTGCGGTTACGGTCAACAATTATTAGCTATCATTTCTCTTTTTGCTCCCTTTCAGACCAGAGAAAAGTCCCTTAAACTGATTTCACACTTACACACTGATTAATAGATTTTTTCAGAAACACTGACTAACCTGTCGTGATTCAAACTTCTGTTGAAAGACACATCAAGTCTGACCGATTTTCTGACACATGTGCGTTTGTAGTAATTTAACATTTCACCTACAATAAAGTCTCCGAGCCCACTTGAGAGGAGGGTGAGTCATTTCCAACATGTGTCAGACTGTACTGGTACATTGATTCAAGCCTTAAATGTGACCTTTAACATAATTATAAAATAATAGTTATGGCGTCATTTGTGCAACCACAGTTCCTGTTAGCCATTGCTGACGTTCCCATGTTGGAATAACGTGAGATTTCATCAAAGCCTCAAGGGAGCTGTAGTTTTTCAATGCAAACAAAGTAGTTGGATAATTTCCCAATATTTCTCAACGTCAGTGAACAGAAACCAGGTCATGACCAGGACCAGACTGTACCAAAACTGAGATAAGACTTGAGGGGTTGAGATCAAGGCCGTCAAGCTAAGATCAAGGCAGGGCAAGACCCAAGACACGACTAAGATCAAGGCGGGGCGAGACCAAGTCATGACCAAGACCAGACAGTATATAGGTAGCTAATATGTATAGATAATATTTACCATAAGACCAGGACTTTAGGGGGTTAAGACCAAGTCAAGACTAAGATCAACGCAGGCTAAGACCAAGTTAAGACTATGATCAAGGCAAGATAAAACCAAGTTAAGACCATGACCGGCTAGTATTTAGGTAGCTAATATGTATAACTAATATTCATGGTAAGACCAGGACTTTGAAGGGCTAAGACCAAGTCAAGACCAAGACAAAGATCAAAACAGGGTAAGACCAAGTCAAGACCATGACCAGACAGTATTTAGGTAGCTCATATGTATAGCTAATATTCACAAAATGTGAATGTGCTAACGTTAGCTAGCTACCTACACTTTTCAAGTTTTCTTTCCGCGTGCTGATAAAAGTTTGGCGTGGTCCGAGCTGACTCAGTAAGTGTCGCACTGCAGAATTTAAAGACCATTATGTGTTTTCTTTGTGGTTTAGAGATGCAAATTATATGACAGAGACAGATTCGTCATCTGATCACAGATTGACGTCTCCTGCGTTTATCTACTTTAAGTGAGAACAACGGCGGTTAATTTAGCGATATCTCGGCCGATGTCGTCTTGAGATAAAACCTTCTTTGTCTGAGACCGAGATCTTCAAGAGGTGGTCCCAAGAGGACACCAAGACTGAACAAGAGCTTTCTCATGACCACTTTCATATTTCTGACCTCTGTTCCTCATGATCAGCAATTCCTCGACTGTGATTAAGAGTCATTAAGCTGTTTTAAAACAGCTTTGGCTGCTTGTTAAGTGCAGAAATATGTTACGTGATGTGTCCTTCACGGCACTTGGACGTGACACATTTGCAGACTGTATCTCCATGGAGGGGATTTCGACTTAAGGTAGTAGTAGATAAGTGTGAAGGCTGCAAGATTTTCATGCTGGCACATTTGCAGGCAGCAGGGCCCCTATAGCTGTTTCAGCCGTCCACACTCTGCAGTAAAGTTTCACACACATAAACACACTGCAGGAACACTGCAGTCTCTATCTGTATGTCACATAACCTCCGCCTACGCTCACTACGCCCACACACATCCTTGCCCAAAACGCCCACACAAGTGTAATCTGTGTGCAAAGACACACACACACACACACAGACACACACTCACATCGCCCCTATACACACTCCCCGCCCACGCAGGCACACACGTGTTCAGTCAGACATAAGCCGCTCATACCATCCCACACTTTCTCAACAGACACAAAGTAAGACTCTGCTAACCAGGGAGCCTGTGCAAACACACCAGCTTTAGCCCTGCATATTCACACACACACACACACACACATTTTCCCAATACACACACAAGCTGTGGCCTTGTACGGCATCGTAAACTCAACAAATATGCTGCGCTTTAATAGAAAGAAAAAACCTGTTTGGGTGCTTTAACTACTTTCTGACCAGATTTTCTGATTTCACAACATTTCTTCTTCTTCTTTCTTTCGGTGAAGTCACATCCACGCCCGTCTGAAATGTGTCTGCCACCCAAAATGGCAACACAATACTGGGTGGAGACGACAACAGGAGGCACCGCACTCCTTTTTTCTCTCTCCTAATTTTTTTATCTCCTTCTTTTTGGCATCACAGTCATCCTGTAACCCATATTCCCACCAAATGAAAAGGGACACTCCATGACAAGCACTACCACCGCCTGGAGACTGAATCATGCTGCTCTGTTGTTCCTCCTCTTTTTCTTTTTTTTTTCTTTCCTTGCAAAAGAGGAACTTGGATGAAAAGAGCTGCTTTTTTAGAGCGCAAAGTGTTGAGGATGTGGGTTGGTGGGAAGGGGAGGAGAGGAGACAGAGGGGAGGGAGAAGGGGAGCAGAGCAGCGTGGGCGCTCTGACAGGGCGAGGGGCTGACAGGCCCAGGCGTGGGCGTGTCATTGAAATGTGTTTCTACACCGGGGGGGAGAAGAAGAAGAAGAAGAAGGAGAAGAAGAAGGGGGGGAAAAAAGTTGTGCAGGGAAAAAGAAAAGGAGGAGAAGAAGAAGAAGAGAGGCAAGCTGCCGCAGAAATTAAACGAACAGGCGTCTCTTGAAAAGTGAAATATGAAAAGGCTCCTTGCCAAATGAGATACATCCACTGTTTGGAGGTTTCAGTGGGGAGGGCAGGACACACACACACACACACACACACACACACACAAAAAGTGACGCCTACTCTTTGGGAATGATTGACAGGGCGACATGAAAGCAGATTGCTGTCGTGTGAAAAGCTTGTAATTCTTGCTCTTTGCGGATTTTTATGTTTTTTGGACGAAGTTGAAGGATGAGTGAAAATGATCAGATGAACTCAAAACAAGGCTGAAGCCTTGAAGCTGGAACTACACTTCTGCAGAGAGAGAAGGGTGCTCTGGGTAATATTTGTGTCTTCTAGCAGAGCAGAGGAAACTAAATTCATCGTTGACACGCTTCATATCTTTGCCCATCTTGTCGTTGTAACATAACTTTAAGAAAATCAACCAAATAAAGTGAATTAAAGTGTGTTTACATCCACTAATGTGAATATTAGGTTGATTCATCAATATCAACAGTTGGTGGTGTGAATTCTCCATTCAAAAAGCAAAACTGCAGTTCCTCAAACGTCCACTTGAGGCTGGCTCCAGAAGTGAGTCACTCTCCATAAGCACCTATGTTAAAATGTCCAACTTCACAGTAGAAATAAACATGTTTACAGCCTGGTACAAAAAACTGTTTTGGTCTCTAACTGATACAGTGAGTTTTTATACAACTCTCCCATGTTGATTGTTCCAGGGTTTAAAGTTACTTAAGAGGGCATGGTTCCTTTGACTGACAGGCAGCTGACGTGTTAACATGTTAACGTGTTTATAATGTGAATACTAACATGCTGATGTAATGTTTGCATTTTCTAATTTGCACTAAACACAAGCAACAGTCTAGGCTGTTGGGAATGTCTCTAGTTATGCAGATATTTGGTCATAAATAATCAAAAACTAGTGCGCTATAAGAAAAGTCAGAGGAGCACCAAAGTTATTATGGTTCATCCTGAGGGGAACATGAACGTCTGAACCAAATTTCAGGACAATCTATCAAATTATTTACAAGATATTTCACTTAAAACCAGAAATATGAACCTCATGGTGGCACACTCCAGGCTTCATCCTCTGGGGATATTAAAATTTCCATTTAATACTTGTGGTAATTATGAAGCTACAGCAAGCAGCAGTTAGCTTAGCATAAAGAAAAACCACAAGTTTAGTACCGGACTGTTTTTTAGCCATACCGTCATACTGAGCCAGGCTAGCCGTAATCTACATGACAGATATGAGAGTGGTATCGATCTTCTCGTGTAACTCAGCTGTAAAGCCGGTGTGTAAAGTGCCAATTGTTTTTTGCAATTTTTAAAGAGAGCTAATAAGCCTGTTTAGGGACTTTTGTTATCCAATTTTGGCTGATGAACTGAAGGTGACTTTTGTCTTCTGTAAAAACAATCATGTAAATAAACTCTCCATGCAGAAAAGAAGCAATCAAAGCTTTAAGAAACAGGGCAGTGGTGTAAAATTTGGAAAAGTGGGACTTGTGGGAACAGGCAGCCTGGGTGTCGACCTACCTCACAGTGTGGGTGGACATCCTATTTCCTGCCGGCGCTCTTGTTTTAATTTGTTCTTGTTTGGTTCTTGTTGTTAGATATTGAGTGCAGTGTGTGCGTGTGTGTGTGTGTAGGTGAGGCAAATGGAGGTGAGGGAGGAAGGGAGTGAAGTGCATGAGGGGGGAGGTCAAAAGAGAGAGAGAGAGAGAGAGAGAGATATGGAGCTGATATTCTTTCTCCTCTCTGTTTCTTTCACAATTTGATTTGATCCCCGTCTGCTCGGAGGCTGATCTGTGGGAACGCCGTAAAAAGGTCATATCTGCATAATAACACACGCACACACACACACACACACGGAGAGAGAGCAGCCAGACGTGGATTTAGAGGCTGAAGGTGGGCGGACAGGAATCCTACCTGCCTACCTGCTCCATGTGTGCATTTGGAAAACACATCATAAATGTTTGCATGAACGTTTTTGACCTTGGAAATACATCGGAATAGTCTCAGCTCAAGCTTCCCTTATTAGCTTTTAGGTGGACAGAAAATGATGTGACATAGGAGAAAGTGGCCAAGCTAGGTCAAGTTAACAATTAAAAAAAATGTTAACGCTAAGAACAAGTTGTTCTTTAATAGTAAAAGTTATTTCTTTACCTTTGACGATGTTGGGAAATACACTTACTTGCTTTCTTGCCAAGACTTAGACGAGAAGATCGATACCACGCTCATGTCTGTGCAGGAAATATCAAGCCACGGCCACCGGACGATTAGCGTAGCTTAGCATAAAGCCTGGAAACAAATAGAAACTGCTAGCCTGGAAGTTTGAGACTGCAGCGTGTTAATTATTTTACATATAGACATGAAAGTGGTATCAGTGAAACAGTGAAAATGCTGAACTATTCCTTTAAAGTAAATACTCCTGTAGTTGACATTCATATTGGTATTTTTCGTCTTATATGATATTAACCTGCAATATTCCAGTAGTGTTGTGGTGGCTTGACTCTATACTAATTTGATACGTGCCAAAAATATAAAATTTCAGTATATTTGTGACTTTTTGAAGTTATTTTACCTTTTGGTGTCAGCATAATATTCCTGTAGGATTTTGAATTCCAGCGTAATCTGCAGTTTTGCTTTGATATTTGTTTTAGTTTCCTTCTGAAATTAATTAGAGGATCTGAAAAGCAAGCAGTCCCACCCCATCCACCCCCTCACACACACACACACACACACGCGCACACACACTCTGCAAATACTAGTTTTCTCATCATTTGGGCTTTTGAACACACATAAAAGCAGCTGCAGCCTTGAGTGTAGATTGTGCTTGTTGTGTTTTATTCTATTTTTTAGGCTAAGGGCGTAAAGTGGAGGTGGAGGTGGTGGTGGAGTTGGGAGGGCAGGTTAGGCGGGGGTTGGGAGGGTTCACAAAAGCCATTCTGGTTTCATCCCCAGGGTGCTGATGGGGGCTGGCACCGGTGGCGGCCTAATTCCCCAAAATAGCTCATTGATGGGGAATCAGGCAGAGTCGTCGCGATCGCGTTGAGATTCGATTCAGGCTGCTGATTGGCCGCCGCGATGAGCGCTTATGTCGTCACCCCATGCAACAATCTCTCTGCTCTCTTCTCTGGGCCTCATCTTCACCTGGTAGCGAGAGAATATGTTCTTCCAGTTATCCTTGCTGCCTGGATGCGGTGACCTCTGACCTTTCACCTTCCTTTCTTTTTGGTTTATTTATAAAGCAGATTCAGGAAGTGACGTTTTACACTTCCTTTACACGGGTATGACACAAAATCAGTAAGCGTAGTCATAGTAATTGTAGAAATATGCTGATATTGTCACAGAGGAGGAGGAAGTAGCAGTGATATATGTCCCGTATTGTTACTTTTAATTGATCCGACTGTATTGGTACTAGTCGCAGTACTGGAAGAAGAAGTAGTTTTAGTTGAATTGCCGGAAAATACAACTGCTAACTGCTAGTGGCATTATTACAAGTATTATTAGTATTAGTTGTAGCAAACGTGGGCTAATTATTGGACCAAACAAGATTAGATTAGGTTACAGTACTAAGGTAGTAAATGTAGTACTAGTACTAGCAATTGTAGTAGTCTTGGTACCTTATAAAGCTGTATCAATACTTGTCGTAACTGTACTAGTAGTATTAAAATGGGGACTAACAGTAAGTTGAACTAGCAGTTAAATCAGATGTATGTGACCAACACTTTGCAGTAGTCGTGTCGAAGTATCAGTATTGTGGTCTGCACAAATACTACTACTAGTAATAATACTAGTAGAGCAGTGATCGTAGTATTAGCAGTAGTATTAGTTCTGGTGGTGGTAGTAGTAGTAGGAAGAGTAGTGACAATAGTAGTAGCACCATCAACTGTAGAAGTAGTTTTAACTGGAGTACTATTATGGGTACTACTAGTAGAATTGGTAATGTAGAAGCAGCAGCAGTAGTAGTATAATTATTTGGGTACAAATACTACTAGTAGCAGTGATAGTAATCATGTTAGTGATTGTCAGTGCAGTGGCTGTTGTATTATTCGTATCAAAAGTGTATGTGGTACTTATAGTGATACTTATAGCTCTGTAGTACAAAACAATTCTACATGACTGTCGGGTTTTCCAGAAAGAGTCTGTCTGTTTGTCAAAGTCAGATTCGGGAAACACTTATAGCACCAGAAACAAACCAGTAAAATTCACACGCACACACGCACACACACTGTACAGAGGGTTTCCTGCTACCCACTTCCCTGTGTTGGAAACCATTTGCATGCCCTGCCACATGCTCACTGCTGATTGTAAAGTGAAATCTAAATTGGCAATTTGCATACGGACCTGTTTCATTGACGCACTTTTGTGGCACTCATCTTCATGCACGTGACTTGACCTATCTATATAGATCTCAGTCAGTGATAACTATGACATAATTATTGCTTACATCCCTACATCACTATGACTAAATGTAAATGTCTGAATGTGTCAGAAACCTCACTTCACTGGAAATACTGGTCACCATTGCTAACGTTGTGCAAGACTTCTCCAGTTCTGTCTTCTCAAATAGTCACCTTCCACTCTCGACCAAAACAAGGAACATTAAGTCTGAGCTGGATTATTTCCATTTTCTTCTCTAACAGGAACAAAATATACGGTTTACATGTTTTGTTTACACCCACACATGAGCAAAAAGTACCAGCTGATGTAATGTATCACTATGACCACTTCAGCACGTAACATCTAGCGTAATGTAAAAACAACTTACAACTACTTTTTTGTGGTCTGTTTCATCAACCATTTACTGAAGGCTATGACACGCAGGTGAAAACCCACCCCTCCCCCCAAAAAGAATCACACATATCAACATAAAAATATTGTATATATACCTGCCATCACATTTTACATGACACAATGTACATATATAAGATATACATTTATATAAATACATATATACATAGACTTTTTTGAAATGGAGAAATAGATTTTACAGTATATACAACATAATTATTAATATATGTAAAAATATATGTCTGCATGAACAACATATACTGTAATGCAGTTCATGGACAGAAAACAATGTATGCTACTCATATTTTACAAGAAGAAAATGTACTAGGACACATTGTACATATAAAATATAAACTTATACTTATATGTATATAGAAAGCCAATTCAATATATATACAATATGCACATTATACATGCAGAATAAAAATACATACAGTACTTATGTAAATGTAAAATATATACTTAAAACAATGTATAGACTGAAAATATGGTACAAATATGTACTACTAATACTATTTTACAGGCCATAGTAAACTTATATATGTAAGAATATGTACACATTGTGCATATAGAATATATACTTACAATACCGTATATAGAAAACACACTATATGAGCATTATACAAAATACGATACATATGCATGTAAACCTGTTACTTGAAGAAAAGGTATATAGATGTGCAGAAAATGTATACATATTAACACAAAGGTATAGATAGAAAATATGAGCTACATGTACATATATGAAATATATACAAACAATGTATACATACACATTGTACAGAGAGAATATATATTTACAATACCTGTATAAACAAAGCATACTATATACTATATATATATATATATATATATACTGTACTGTATATGCATGCACACATTTTACTTGAAGAAAAAGCACATCTCGGACACTTTATACATGAAGAAAATATATACTGTTAAAGAAAACATACACGTGTACATCCATGTATATAGAATATACACAGTATACATATAAACACAGTTGATATAACGAACATGTACTCATATTGACATTTTTCAGGCGTACATGCACTTTTGAAGTACAAACAGTTTGCACACCGTGATCAGCTCTAATATATATTGCCTATATTGGTTTGGGCAATATTTACACTTCAGCATCAAATAATGAAATAATCTCCACAATAATAATTTCGGCTAGTTTGAGAACACGAAGTGCGCAAACTGCTGTGTCTCTCTGAGTCTCTGTGGGTGTTGAACCTGCCTGTGTTTGGTATTCCGTGCAGAAAGCCTCCCACGCCCCGTGTGTCCGCCCACGCGCGGATTTGCGTCACGCAGGGAGCAGCGTGGGCGAGAGAGAGAGAGAGAGAGAGAGAGAGAGAGAGAGAGAGAGAGAGAGGCTCTGTGGCAACCGCGCGGAATATCCCACTCTGCTGCCTGCGTGAAGCTGCGTGCGGTTACAGTGACACAAGACAGGAAGGGCTGACAAAATAAAAGCTCTGCTGAACTCTGAAAATCTAGGTTTATTGAATCATACAAAGAATTTGGTGTTTAATCTTCAATAAACAAGAATCATGAGTATAGATTTGAAATTTAGAGTAAAAAAAAACAAGACATAAAATATATGTTACATTAAAATTAAAATGCCACATTAAAATGCTTTCTATGTGTTAATGCATTCATGATAACTTCTTTATTGCTGTTACATTGTGCTACTTTTACTTTTACTTTTAAGTAAGTATATTTCTAATTATAATTTCAAGGTATATATATATATGTATATATATATATATATATATATATATATATATATAATACTTTCATTTTCTGCTACTTATTCGAGTATTTTTCATTTCTTTTCATTTTATCTGAAAGCAGTCGTTACAGGTTACTTTGAGATCAAGGTTGTGCATCCAAAACAGATGCTGGCTTTATAAAATATGACAATTTATAGACTAAATATTATAGATTAAATTCTATAAGATAATGAACTATCTTCATTCTGAGTGGCTACAACATGAATGCCGCTCATGCATACACAAAAAATAATGCAATTTTGCTGCTAATACTTCTTCTGTTTCCCCCCAATTATATAATGTATGGATGAGTGTAGTTTTATTTATAGTATATTTCTAATTGCTGCGTGCTGTTCAATTCCCAGGATGTATTCACTTTAATCCAGCAACGCTCATGAGCTGTGCTTTTATTTTGTCACGCCAGCCGGAAGCGCGCGTGCGTGCCTGGGTGCGCGTTGACAGCCGATGAACAGTGCAGGGGAGTGGAGAGACGCTGGGAGAGGACTCAAACACTCACACACACACACACACACACACTCACACACATACGCTCACACACGCTCATCATACCCGCACACACACGCAACGCACAACTCGGAGGCAGAAGACGCACCAAGAAGACGCACAAAGGTCACTGATAATCTGCGCTTCTTCTTCCCCCCCTTCTTCTCTCAACAGCAGGAGAATAGAAAAAGTTTCCAGACAGAGAGGAAGAGGAGAGGAGAGGAGAGGAGTGTCGCTCGAGCTTGAGCACGCAAAGACAAACAGGCGCTCCTGGAAATAATTCAATTTTCTTGCCTTGATTTGACGCCTTTTCCCTTGAAATTACGCGTCTTGTTGTCCTGCTGCGGGATCTCTTCTTTTGCGGGCTTTTTCATTTATTTTTTTTTGCACAAATTGACACCCCGGGCTTTGTGTTGATAAACAGTCAAGTAGAAGGAGAGAGACAAGAAGAAAAGCTGGACCAGGGCGGACCAAAGGGGGCCAAAAACTCACCAGGTAGGCACAATTAAGCATGGTTATAATCCCGCATGTTACCTGCTGCCTTTATGGCTTGTGCAAAGACAGCTAGCCGGTAGCACCCCATAACCGCCGGTTATGAGTGATTGTAGGAATATGATTGTAGATGCTTCAAAATATCATCTGTAAACTCAGCACACACTCCGAGATGCACAAAAATACTACAAGAGAGACCTCGGAGGAGTATTACTCAATTAAACAGCTCAAATGTGATTTTTTTAGGGATTTATGTGAGTATTATAGAGATGCACACAATTACAGCCACTCCTGTGTATCATAAATGTATATCATAACCCATAATAAGGAGATAAAGAGCCATGAAAGGTGAGAGTGTCATTGTAAAGACACTCCTGAGCACCACAGACATGCTGTGTTATATTTTGGGTGCCTCTGCTTGCTTAATTTGTGTTATTTTGAACAATATTCACTAAGATATTAGACTAAATATGATGTTAAGATGCTCTCTCTCACACACATACACACACACACACACGTATGAACACATGGCTTCCAGGTCATGGTGATTACAACATGAGTGTTCTTCATTGAGAAACCAGGAAATTCCTCATCCTCATCACGGCCAAGTCAGATTATTCTTGACTCCACTTGATGGAGGGCTGAAGTAACCGTGGTCTGCTGCTGCTGCTGCGTGGCACTTTACCTGGAAAACATCAGCCTGTGTGTGTGTGTGTCATCTAACTGAGTGTGTGTGTGTGTGTGTGTGAGAGAGAGAGAGAGAGCGTGTGCCATTGTGCCAGCGCACGCCTCACTTCTCCAGGTGAATAGGGGAACTCGCTAAACTCGCTTTGTGAAGCAGGACTTCAATTAGAGGCTGCCATTCACAGCCGCCTATTGCACACACACACACACACGCACGTCTGCTGTGATAAAAAACTGGAGTAAGATGGCAGGCTGTTCATATCAGTCTGAGAGTGTTTGTGCAGACGGCTGTTGAACTAACACGCTCACAATAAGCATTATGAATCTCGGCGAAGTCACTCAATCCAGATTCTATTAGTAGAAACACAGCGTGGTGCGTTTACAGCCGCAGCAGCTTACCGGGATTATTTTATTCTCCAGCACGGATGTTTGTCTTGGCATCCGACGGATAATTTACCTGCTAACATGCACAGGAGTCACACTGCAGCTAAATATAGTGTGCGCTTTATTGTGAAAAAACCAACAGAAAACACCTTCAGCAAGGTGTATCATCGTATTTATGGCTACACCTATCGAGTCTTTTCTTTGTTCTGTCTGTGAATTGTTAGAAGATGTTGAAAAATGCACGTGATATCCGGCCAACAGTCCAAAACCTGAAGCATTTAATTCACTATGTGAGAAAGAAAGGTCAAATCCTCATTTTTAGGACGCAGAAATGACCCAAATAATCAATCTTTTGTCAGAAGAGTTGCATTTAAATTGCAGCAGGTAACTTCCGCGACACACTTGTGCAGTAACAGTGATGAAAAAGTGACAAAATCTGCATCAGACTGTGCAGTCTACCGTTGTTAGTTTATCAGCTCATCAAACCTCCTCCTCTCACACCTTTTTGATCTTTTTTTTTTTTTTTTTTACTTCTACCAATAATCACGCCTTCTTTACAAGGTGTGAAAGGGGTATTTTCATTCTTCACCCAGCTTTAGCTACTTGTGTGACTTTCTACGTGGAGAAACGATAGAAGCCATCGAGGAATGACTGCTTGCTTCAAGCATTCTCCGGCCATTTGAAACACAGATCAGATCATGATCTATACACAGACACAAGTATCTCTGGTTGGCTGGTGGCTCGACGTCGCTGTCGTCACATTTTGAGGATTTGATCGTAAATCTTTGAATCCAGTCAAAACGTTGACGCGAGGTGTTGTTGGTCGCCAGATTCGGTGGACGACGCAGCCGCTTTGGTGAAGTTTGAAGGCCACTGAACCAAATCTGGGCATCCGCAGCCGCAACTATTTAGTCAGTTGAAAAAAGATGTAGGAATATCTTTGAATTGCACACATACACGGCATCACAAATCACCAAATATTAAGCTTGCCTGAGCGTTCATGAGCATTCAAGTCCAAAAGTAAAAGATCTTTTCTGCGTAAAGAACCTTCATGGCTTTCTTTTTCTGTTCTTGTTTCTAAAAAAGACTTTCTTTATTCGGTATGTTAAGGGAGAATAATGTGAGTAAAGATAGCGTTGGTTAGTTTGACAGTGGAACATCATCCAGCTTTTTGCGTAGGAGTCTGACGTGGCAAGAGTGGGCGCACCAGTGTTTTCCAATGCCTGACTTACATGCATACGTAGTCAGAATGTAACATACATGTAAACAGGTGCGTTTGAAATCCCTGTATTTACACAATAAACATCTCAGAAATGGAAAATGTATAGGAACCATAAATATAAATGTCTAGACTGTGGCTGCCTGTTATATATGGTACACTTAGAGTTTGTACGTGGTGGCTGCTTCCATGTTAGATCAAAATAAATGTCACTTTGCGAGGTAAGTTTTCGTCAGTGCCAACATGTGTGTGCGTTATTGGTATTTAAAAGTTAAGCTGGGAAATTATTGAGTCATAGCTCAACTAAATTGGAAATATCCAGCCCTGAATGTTACCAAACCTGACTCCTTAAGTCTGAGTCCCATGCCGCGCTTCAGTAAATGACCTTTTGTCATGAATCATGAAGACAAGTTGAATGCTTTCCACTTGTTTTTTTGCTCGAGTCGGTAGTTGCGTCAAGATGCTCATGATGAACTTCCTCCTTTGCGTGACATTCGTTTTTTTTTCCCACAGTGATTGTGTTGTGTCATTACTTTCTTTTACAGCCCTCGCGCTGATTTTATGTTAAGCGCCAGGCATGTCTTGACGCACCGCAGGTCGCTGTGATTGAGGTGGAAATTCGAGCAGGTTGAGCCACTGAAAAATTGTTGTCCAGGGAAAGAATTAGAGCATTTTCCTGAGGTCCGGCTTCTCGGTTTGGATCTGATCTGATTCCACTTACGAATGCTAAAATCTCAAATTTTTAATCGCACATATCAGTCGAGAACTCAAAGTCACAGCAATTTAATTTTCTCATTTTGAATAAAAAGACATTGATTGATCACAATGAGAGAACTCACACTTAACATTTAAACACAATGTCATGTGTTAGACCTAAAAACCGAAGTACAACGCACTTCAGCATCAAGTCTTCATCAAAGCACATCTGTTTTTATGTCTAACTTTACCGCGCTGTGCCAATAAAGGCGTTCATTGACTCAGAATTTACTGTAAATTGTTGTAGAGGAGAGTGCAATGGAGTTTTCTCGTGATTCCTGATCCAACATGCACCTCAAACAAACTCAAATCCGAGTCCTGGAAGCTCTCCGACCTGAACTTCTTCTGTTTTTTGTTTTTTTAAATAGATAAAAGTAGCTGTCATCTTTACTCTATTCCAGATGTGTTTGGAGATTTGCAGCGACGCTGTTTATTCAGTTGCTCGTGTGTGTTTCCTGTTGTTACATCCAGTATCACATTAATGTTTTAGCAGCATTTGACACCAAAGGCCCAAGAGGTTTAGGAGTTTAAAGGTCAGCAGCGTGCTCTAGACATATTTCAGATGCTGAAGATTGAAGATGGAAAAAAGCTGCAGAGATGCGTGGCTTGATGTGGAAGCTGCAGTTTGAATGCTAACAAATGAATTCTTTAAACTCTATGAACAGCTGCTTAATCTTCATTTGGAAACAGATCTTCCCTATCAGTCTGCTCACCGAGGACTTTGCTAAATGGATCTACTGACACGTCGCAGTAACCTGCTTCTACTAACTTTTTTTTTTTGTTGCCAGTCTGGTTTGTAGACGAAATAAGAACACGTAATTAGCAAACCGTTGTGGTATCAGCAGGCTGCCAGCTGTTCGGTAAATTAGCAAAGGCTCCATTATCAGCAGCAGTAGTATTTGTGGTTCTAATTTAATTGAACCTCAAGGTATAGACGGTCTAGATATGGGTGATCATTTTCGTCACCGTCTTCTCTCAGGCAGCGTTTGTCTTTGTCATTTTCCCGACTCAGTCAGGCTGAGTCGAGGCCTGCCTGGCTCCCTGGGCTGAGGCTCTCTGGGCCTATTCTGGGCGAGGCGAGCCCACCACCTACACATCCTGCAGGGGTGGAGAGAGGCATGTGGTCCTCCCAGCAACCCGGGCCTGCTGACTGCCACTCCTCTGTTAGCTAGGCCTCCGCAGGGCCTCACATGCACATAGGAAGAATCAAAAACAAGCCTCTTTTCAGATCTCCTACTTGCTTTTTTTTCTCCTCCTCAAATTCAAGGTGGCAAGTGACAAGGACTTGGCTCAGATCTGAGAGTTTATTTGCTTTGTAAGGTTTGAGATTGGAGGCAGGGTGAATGACGGCGTCGCTTTCGAGGATAAATACTAATCTGAAGAACTGACAGGGCAGCAAACAGCCAAACATATATCCAGAAAAGGTTTATTTCACGGGGCTCTGTGAATGTGGAGCTAAGATAGTAACAGTAGATTAAAAATACTTCATTACTATGTGCTTTCATGCAGGATATGGCTTTAACTAACATCTTTGCTCATTAGTGAGTGCAATAAACTCGAAATTAGCCCCGTAAAAGGCAGCTTTGTAGTCCTTAACCAGCAGAGTCTCGTTCTGTGACACGAAACATGAACATTTTCAAGTCCAAACACCTGAAAAGATGCCGATTGCTAAACAGGGTTAAAGTAGAAATCCATTTCAGGCTAAAAATGAAAGGTTCTTGACGGAAAAGTCGCCCATCCAAATCGCCAAATTCAACCTGTTCACACACCTGCTGAGGCCTGATAAACCGCAATCGTGCACCTGCCAAGAATAATATGTACAGTCCAAATATAAGTCTTCATAGAAACGTGTCTCCACGTCGCACGTTTACAGTGGTATTCCTCGAAAATGAAACATCTCAACTTAAGGACAAATTTCTCCCTTTGAACTGCTTCTTTGTCTTTGCTGAGTCAAACTGGCTCCAAGGTCAAGTACTCGCGATAGCTTTTGTTGTTTTGGTGGATGCTAATTAACGGTCGGAGGCAGAAAGAAACAAATCAGACGCTGCTTCTTTGTTCAGAGCAGTGTGACACCACCCAGGAAAAGGCAAATCATCTCAGAGTTAATGTCTGACTTATCCATGAAGGACAACTTGGGTTTTCTCGCCATTTGGTGCTCAGCAGGGGGACTTCAGTAAATGACTTATCTGACATTTCTACATCTGAATTTTCTTTTCTTTTTTTTTTCTTCTTTAAAGGTTTGGACAAGTTATTCAGCTTTAAAGGAACAGTTTGACATGTTGGGCTGGAAAAATGATTATTTGCTTTCTGGCCGACAGTTAGATGAGAAGATCAACCACCACTTTTTGTGTCCCATCTGTTGACTATGAAGCTACACCATGCAGTCCGTTAGCTTAGTTTAGCACAAAGACTGGGAACAGGGGGCAAACGGCTTACCTGGCTCTGTATAAAGGTAACAAAATCCACCTAGTCCAGCATGTAACCTCCCGTAAAACACACTTCTGAGTAAGATGAAACGTGTCGATGAGTGAGCTTTAGAAGTGTTTGTGTGGATTTTGTTATCTTTTCCCTTGTTTCCACTCCTTGTGCTATGCTAAGCTAGCCAGCAGCTGGCTCCAGCATGAGTTGATCTTCTCATCTAACCACCTGCAAAAGTATCAAACTTCTTCTTATTGACCTGATGTTATTGCTCCCTCAGGTATGGCGGCGGTGTTGCCGAGAACCCTGGGTGAGCTGCAGCTCTACCGAATCCTGCAGCGGGCGAACCTGCTCTACTATTACGAGGCCTTCATCCAGCAGGGAGGCGACGACGTGCAGCAGCTGTGCGAGGCCGGGGAGGAGGAGTTCCTGGAGATCATGGCCCTCGTCGGCATGGCCAGCAAGCCGCTGCACGTGCGCCGCCTGCAGAAGGCACTGCGGGACTGGGTCACCAACCCGGCCATCTTCAACCAGCCACTCACATCGCTGCCCGTCTGCAGCATCCCCGTCTATAAGCTGCCCGAGGGCTCGCCAACGCTGCTCAGCGGACAGGACAGAGCCAACACGGCCAGCGTCAAGATGCCCAAAGCGGTCGCCGCCGCCTGCTCTGATCCAGGGAAGTTGGATGTGGCACGGGACAAAGTGTCAGCCGGGTCACCTCTGCAGGGCAGCAGCGAGGCTCGATTCTGGTCGGGCCACAGCAACGACAGCGAGCACAGCCTGTCGCCATCAGACCTCGGCTCCCCATCCTCGCCGAGAGACGCTTTAGAGGCTCTGGACGCCGCAGCTGTCCAGTCAGTCCTGGAGTGTGTGGACAGGATGGCACCGGGACTTCCTAAGACAGACCTAGCCGAGGTCAAAGAGCAGCTGAAGAACAACAAGAAACTAGCAAAGATGATCGGGCACATCTTTGAAATGAGCGACGACGATCCACGGAGGGAAGAGGAGATTCGTAAATACAGCGCCATCTATGGACGCTTTGACTCCAAGAGGAGGGACGGCAAGCACCTGACGCTGCACGAGGTTCACTTCCCCGCTCGATATAAGAATTTGAGGTCAATGTGTCTGTGTTTTTGTGTCTAAACTGACTCGCTGTGTGTGATGTGTAGCTGACAGTGAACGAGGCGGCGGCTCAGCTCTGTATGAGGGACATGGCTCTGCTGACACGTCGAGATGAGCTGTTCGGGCTCGCCCGCCAGATTTCCAGAGAGGTCACCTACAAATACACGTACCGCACCAGCAAGTAAGAGCTTAAAGTCAATCTGTCTAAGTTTTATCTTCACCTATTTTAATTTACTGTACACATTGAGAAAATTAAACAATACAACATAAATAACCCAAGAAAAGTTTCCTGCTGTTGTGTAGAAGAGCTGATTTGAGATCTCGGTCTGTTACATAACTACCTGACTTAAGTGCACACTAGCTGCTGAATGAAAATGTGCCAGCATTCATCCTATTTGTACCTCTCACCAACCCCAGCTGACAGGAAGTGGTTTTGAATGATGTATGAAGTCCTGATGTGTGTTTTTTTTCCTGATGTCTCTCTGCAGGTCTCGCTGTGGAGACAGAGACGAGCCGTCCCCGAAAAGGATTAAAACAGAGGTCAGTGAAACCCCCCGATCCTTAAAAATGAGCAAAATTAGCAAACCCGTGTTGTAATACTTGAGATTGGTCTCAAGACCAAGTACACTTTTTTAGAGACTTTTTTAAGGTCTCTGTCTCTTTTTTTACTTGGCCATGTCTCGGTCTTGGACAAAGAAGACTTTATTTGCAATGCAGCGCTTACTGAGACAGCCGGAACCACCAAAAGATATTTGGTTACTTAAGTGGGCTGTATACTGTCTGGCCTTGATCTTGGTCTTGATTCAGTCTTGCCCAGTTTTGGTCTTGGTCTTGACTTGGCCTTGCTTGAAGTGTCCATTAACTCTGATGTCTTAAATAGGTGCCAAAATGAACACTTCAAGTGTTCACGTCACAAACACTCAACTAGTTTCTCCTCCATGCTTGGAAGGGGAGTGTGAGGCGAGGATATTCAGTCGGTTGCAATCTACATTCGTTCTGGCTTGCTGGTTAAACAAAACAAGCACTTTGAGGACAATACTTTGAGATTTGGGAAGCAAAAATCTAAATGATTGCATTCTTTGCGGGCAGGACTGTAATGTCTTTACCGAGTTTTAGTGGTTTACCCACTTCTTCTTCTACTTCCAAACAAACCAGAAAAGTACAACACATCACTTCCTGTGTGAAACAGCGTCCAGACTGTGTTTACGAACAAGAAGTGGGACATGTTTCCTGCACTAGATATGTGTGATATGAGTTTATTTTCGATATCTAAAATGCCCAAAATGTAAAGACTGCAGTCTTGGCAGATGGCACTCCTCTGTGTGCAGTTATCAGAAACAGAATGGACACAGCAGCAAACAGCCTTGAACACAGTACAAAGCGATCTCTCAGCGTTCATCTCCCGACACACTTGGCTGAGAGTTTTGTCTTTGAGCTCTGAATGGCTCCTCTCAGTTTGTAAACCGATGATTGAAAACATGTGGCGGCTGTGAACTCTGAAGGGATTTTAACCAAGACGAAGATCTGCCGATGAACCGACACCTGCTCACAAAAACTACTCTGAGCTCCCAGTGGGAGGAATCTCTGCCAAAATTCACTTTCAGGCCGTTCTTCTGCAGGAAAACTCCCCAAAAATTCCACTTTTATTATCAAAGGAAATACAAACATTGCACTGTTTGGAAGTAATAATAGCAATGTCTATTAATATGTTCCTAATCACGTGTTACTGATCTTTGAATACATAATCTTCATTTAGGTGCCAAAAACTGCAGTTCCTCAAATGTCCACTTGAGGCTGGCTCCAGAAGTGAGCCAGTCTCCATAGGTCCATATGTTAAAATGTCCAACTTCACAGCAGAAATAAAGATGTTTACAGCCTGGTACAAAAAATACTTTTGGTCTCTATAGCTAATTTCCCCGTTCATGACAATTGTATTATACCCCCAAAACGTCTAAACGTTTAAAATCCTATAAATGGTCCTAAAATCTGACCTATAATCTGCTCTACTGTATCCCTTTTATAATGTTAAGTGTTAAATGAGGGGTGAAATGGCGGGAAATAAGGCTAACAATGTGTCTTTTCGACTGCATCAGGAGAACTTCTTTGACATCCAGGAGGCGCTGCAGGCGATCCACATGAGGCAGGAGATGCTGAGGGAGCAGCTGGCCTGCGCCAAGTCGAAAGGAGAAGAAACAGTCGGACGAAATCTGCAGGTAGCCACACGAATAAGATAGAGCTCACAGTAGAAACTGTTGCTGTTTAATTTTGTTATGACTCCCACCATAAAAAATCCCAAAACCCAGACTTGTGTTTCAGAACATTAACAGTAAGATGGGAGGACATTCAGGGACGTCGAGCGGGGGCGCAGTAACAAAATGAGGGAGTTATTCTCTGAAACAGAAGTGTTTCTAATTCTTGTAAATGTTGAATTTATTTGAAGGTTTAAAATCTACTGGAGTGAGAACTCATATTTCAATCAAGCCTGCCCAATCTTCTAAATTTGTTTTTTCATAATAAGATCAAAACTGTATCTACTAACAAGTGTGTGTATCACAGCCTGATATATATTTGGAGCTCCTCTGTGCTCCAAAAACTATTAAAAACACATCACTGCGCTGTGCTGTTGTTTCTTCATGACAACGAACACACACTGTAGTTTATTTAGTCACCGTCTTCCTGCTCAATATATATAATATATATATACAATATAATACTCACTAGAGCACCAAATGTGGCTTAATCCACCGCTGAAACCCTCCAGTGAGCAGCTGTTTTAGGAACTTAATGAACCTTTTTGCTATTTGTGAGGTAAAGATTTTACAGTCTTCAGAAGGAGCCAGTCAGGACCAATTAGCTCAGAGCAATGGCAGTGTAAAGAATGGGCGTTGTATCCATGACGTCGCCCACAGATTTCTGTAAAGTCGTCTTAAAGCTTAAAATTGTTGCTCTGGCCAGCAAAGATTGGATCATTGTGTCCTGGGTCTGGCCATCTGTAACGGCACCCACCTGACAATCAAAGTGTCCACGGTCTTAATTCTACATAACTTTAAGCCTTAATATAATTTAATGTGAGTCCTATGAAAAATCACCCTCAGTACAGTTTTAATGATCATAGAAACTAGCTATAGAGACCAAAACAGTTTTTTGTACCAGACTGTAAACATGTTTATTTCTGCTGTGAAGTTAGACATTTTAACATGGGGACTTATGGACACTGACTTTCTGGAGCCAGCCTCAAGTGGACGTTTGAGGAACTGCAGTTTGTTGCCTTGTTCGGAGCTGAGAGTCAAAGACAAGAGGGCACAGTCACAGGAGGAATTTTTTAGTTAAACTTGTTTCTTTCCGCCAAATCCCTTTGAAAACCTGTTCTTCAAATTTAAAGCAGATCTTTTGCACTCATCTCGCAGCCTTCATTAGTGGATAGTGTTTGCTCCAGTCAAGATCGAAGACGTCACGCGTGAACAAATGCACCTCGGCTGTCAGGTTGAAAGGATTCTCGCCGACAGATTTCCATGTCAGCAGATGTTCGTGGCGGCAGGATCCAGTTTGATCCCCGTAATGTTCTTTATTGGTTTCCAGTGCCTCTGCTGCTGCTGTGGCTTGTTCCTAATTAGAACCGGAGTGTAGGAGGCGAGCTTTATGATAACTAATTAAGCAGGAAACATGTTCATGCGAAGCGTGTGTTTGTGGGAAACACACTCTCTTTCACTTCTTCATGTGTGAACATTGTCTGGTCTCATGTATATTTATGCTGCTTTATCAGGCTGTGTGTGTGTGTGTGTGTGTGTTTGCTGCAGCTGCATTTGTCGCGTTGATGTAATTTCTCATAAGTCGCATTCAGAAGAAGATGAGATTTCATGGCTGCGTTCACACCGCGGGCCCTCTGAAGCGCCGCTCGTTACCAGACGTTTGACTGCGGGACGATGTAATAATCTGAGCTGACAGTGACTGACAATAAGCATTCCCGTGAATTTAAGCTCAGTGACTGACACGTTTGAGCCTCTTCTTTAAGGATAGTGTCCACTCGCAAACCACAATGTAAAGATCAGTTTCACTCTGGTTTCTCAAGATAGCCAACGATGTTCCAGTGCTGGAGTGTCGGCCAATCAGCGTGCTTACTGCGCGGTTAACCAGAGCACCATAGGCATTTTCAGAAGCATGAAATTTGTTTGTTTACTCTCCTTTTTCTGTTGTGGGACAGTCGTGTTGTTGTTAATCTCGCATCCAATTTGGCTCCCGAGTCCTCGTCGAGGGCCGACTCGCTTTCAAAATGAGCGACTTTCTTTGAGCAAAACAACAGATCAGCATGTTCTGCGGATGCTTTTTGGCCTGATAATCACACCAACTTGTCATTTCACTGTCACTTACTGACAAAAATCAGGTATGTGGGCGATGATTCAGATGTCTGGAAGCATGAAATCTTAAAGGAATCCTTCCTGGAGACATGCAGACGTATTATATAATTCCTTTTTTTTTTTTGTTACTCTGAAATATCAATATCATCCTTAAAAATTCAGTCTTTTTTTTCTGCAGTAGTTCACTTTTCATCTGCTTTATGGACTTTCTTTGTCTTTTATCATCCTCCACAAGCAGATAATAATAAGATAAAAAACATATTTCTCCTCGTTTGTGTCCATCAGATGCAGCTGGAGCGTCTGCTTGCCCGGCAGATGGAGATCCTGCAGGACGCCGCCGTCCAGGAGCGACTCCAGGCTCTGGACTGGAGGATCCCCCCCGCCGCCTTAAAGTACCTCAATGACGCCCAGAACACCAACGGAGCTGCCGCCGACGCCAGCAGAGATAACCAAGGTGAGAGAACGAGTGGAGGTTGAAAAAAAAAACCCCAAAACATTTCACGATCATAAATTTAGTTCATTTAATGGACTAAATATAATAACCACTAGTTAGTCGTGACATATTCCCTCTGTTCCATAAGTGCAGATGAGTGTCTCTCAACCAAATCAGTTTAACGCAGGACCCTGATTAACGGTTTAACAAGGAGGCTATTATACTGTCTGTTTCAAAGAGAGCACAAACCTTTTAGTCACTCACTCAGATCGCGCTACGGTTCAATATTGAATCACTGATTTCACATGATTTGTGTGCACTTAAAGGAAGACACGCCCCGTCTCTCTCTCTCTCTCTCTCTCTCTCTCTCTCTCTCTCTCTCTCTCTCTCTCTCCGAGTGAGTCATGTTTCTTGTTACTTTTAATTCGCCTGACTGTATTTTCTTCGAAATCCCGTCCAGTGAGTTTGTATTTGCGAGATTTATTGAAACGTTCACGTTGCCTCTGAAAGACATGATTGAACGTGAGCTGGAGGGCTTTTCTTTCCTGGAAGTACTGAAGGCGGAAAGACGTGACTCCGTGCTTCACTAGAACCACTTTTTTGTCCGTAAAGGATCTGTCGGAAATGCTGGAGCGTCTTGCTTTGAGTGTCTTGTTACTGCAGTTTTTGCCAAGGTGTAACCGGCTTGGTGGTGCCCCTAATGTCCAATCAAGAGAAAACATCAAACATCTGCAGCCAAACTGTCGCCCGTTGGCGGCTTTTGAGCGCAATAGGAAACAATCTTGCGCGGCATGTTAATTTGAAGAGATTTATGGCACAGGATGTGTACGTGCCGTTGTGGATGGAAACAACACCTATAGGTGCTGATGTTCCACACCCAGTCGTGGCAGCTGTCAGTTCTTCTTCTTTCTTTTTTTTTTATCTGCATTTTTATTTTCAGCTTTTCAACACACAGAGAGAGAGAGAGACAGAGAAAAAAAAAGACGCATCATTATTCAGGATCTTACTTCTCCTCAGGGCCTCATCTCATTTTCATCCCTTTCCTCCCTCACCCACACCCGACAGCTCATTATATCGCTGTTCCCACAAATCCCACAATGCACCTGTAATTATCACGCCCACGCCTGTTTACCTCCAGCCAGTTGCCTGGAGGGGGGCGTCTCTCTCTCTCTCTCTCTCTCTTCCACTGTCTACCTCACTCTCTCCTCCCCCTCTTCTTTGCCTTTCTCCCTCTTTTTCTTCTCCTTCCTGTCTTAACCTCTTCTTTATTTTATTCTACCTTTTCCTGCATCTCTCTCTCAGCCGCCATTTATCTTGTTTTTCTCCGTTTGTCTTCTCTTCTTCATATTCCCTTGTTGTGGAACAGCTTGACTAGTGAAGTAAAATTGACTCGGTATAACCAAAAAGTTGCCAAAACCTGCTTGAGATTGAATATCCATGTAATTTTTGGAACAGAGCCTCATGGATTGAAGTCAGGAGTTGTATTTTTTTGATCCGCACTCAACATGTTTTGTGAGGGCAACTGTGTAGAGCTGCAACAATTAGTTAATTCATTAAGGTGGAAATTAATTGGCAACTATTTTGATAATCAATTAAACGTTTTAGGCGCTTGTTCAAGCTTAAAAATGAGAGGATTTGTTCATGATGTGACAGTAAGCTGAACATATTTGGGTTTTAGTCAAATAAATCATCACCTTGAGCTGTTAGACATTATAACCAGCATCTTCTAACAATGAAATACACGTAGAAAGACTATATTGATATATTAGAATTATTACTCATTAATTTTTTATTACTCATTAGTTGCAGCCCTACAATTACAGTGAGGAGATCAGCCGACTATTAAACATCTTATCCAGGCTTGTGATCCAAGATGAACTCGAGTTGCGCAGCATTTGGCACAATGTGATTGACATACTGAAATAAAAGTGAAAGTCAGAGGATAAACCGTAGTGGCTCTCAATCTAACAACATTGGTGAAAAGCCAGAAACCAAAGTGGGTACATCCTCCACCGCTGAGGTAACTCAGCTGATACAGAAAAGATAGAGAGTGGCTGCAATGTCGAGGAATCAAATCCTCACCAAATGAATCAGAAACCTGCGTAAAAGTTTCTCATATTCCATGTAAATCTGTGATATGGGCATATAAAATTATTGATCTGTAAAATTTAGAATATATGTGTGTCAATATTAAGCATGGAGTAGTCTAGTGGAACAGAAAAACACAGTTCCTTTCTCACTGACTTTCTTCCTCTCAAAGGAAATTAAAAGGCAAACACAAGGGATCAACGGCTTAATACAAACACAGGCTTTATTACCACTGGAATACTGAACATAAAGCCAGTGTGGGAACAACATCTGGGCTGATGTTTGCTTTGGATTAATGATAAATACAGTGTTATTGAATATGCAATGTAATAACTGTAACTGTAAAAAGAGCTGAACCGAGGTTCTGAGCAAACTGAGAATAATATTCGGTGTTTCTGTCTTTGTCCTCTAGATGAGCGACCAATCAACTTGCGGGTAGTCAGTCAGAACATGCAGGAAGGAGACCTCCCATTGGGGAAGCAGCTAGCCAATGAACTGAAGCGCCATCACAACCACAACAACAACAACAACAACAACAACAACACAGACGAGACCAAAACACCAGCAACAGGTTAGTGATGTTAGACATCTAACAGGAGATATTTTCCAGGGCTAACAGTGGCCATGTAGGTAAAGGATTACATGCCTTGCTCAGGGACAATTTGGACAAGAGTTTCGGTCTCCAAAATCTGAGAATTTACTGCATTAAATGTGTTTTTCTTTACCAATCAATGATTTATTCTGCAGTAAATAAACTTCTTTGCTGACGATTACGTCCTTTATCTTCAGAAAATGGGACGTCGCAGCGAGCGACCAGCAACACAGAGAAGAAGACCATCAAGTCAGAGCCGGAAGACTCCACATAGTGCCTCCCGCCTCGCCATACGACCCCACGCTCCCTCCACCCTTTGTACCCACCCTCAGTTCATTCTACTCACACTTGACAGTATGCAGTTATTACCCATCAATAGATACTAAGCAAGCACAGCCACAGTAGAGCCTTAACAACCAATGTTGCCTCATGAATAGCATTTATTTTTCTTTGATTTTGTCTTTTTGTTTTTTGTTTATTTTTGTTAAAAAGGTATTTGCCAAAGCACCTAGAGAGCATGTCGAGAAGCCCTTCAGTGCTCTACAGGTCTTTGTCTGTTGATTAATTGTACACGTTAGATGTACATGTAATTTAAGAGTGATCTGTTGCAGACATTTGTATACTCTTTACCTCTGCCTGGGTGGTATTTTTGTTGCTTTCTTTGGACAGCCATGTTGCAGGCTGTGATGCCGGGGCTGAGTCTTAACTCAAATGTTGATTCAGAGATGAGACTAAAGCAGAAATGTTGGCTGTGGTGGGTTCAGCATCTTGGTAACACTTTACATGATTATCACATACCCTGTGTTCTCCGTACCTTATAACTGAAGCTGCAGATGCTGCTAATATTCAAAATACATACTTGAAGAATACTTCATCGTAGTATAGAGTGTTTCTCTCTCTTCCAAATGTTCAGAAAAAATACTTAAGTAAATAAATAAATACTTTGGCACAAACTGAAATATATAAATTTTAGATGCTATTAAAAAAGACTTTGGATGATCCTCTGATTTGATTTAGCACTATCTGCAAGTTAGAGTGAAATATTTTGACATCTACATCATGAAATCAAAACTTAAGTGTCTTATACTTTATAGTTTATAACCAAATGCCTATGAAACCAATTACATCAGCCACAAACGTGTGGTGTGCGGTGTTAATTCACAGTTGTTTGCTAAGCTCAAAAGACCATGGCATACACTACTTGCGAAACATTAGCAATTAGCTTGAATTTAGCGTGGCTCTTATTATTTTTAGGATTGAAACATCTCTTAGGCAAGGTCACCAAATTACTCTAAGACTAATACTAATAGGTCATGTTAAAGGCATCCGTAATTATTTTTTAAGGCGGCCATGTGAATATTATCTCATTACAGATAAAACGTGACAAACTCTACATACAAATATGAAAATATATTGGTAGACATGCAAAGTGTATGAGACTCATGGCTAGGGACATAATTGCCTGTAGGCTGCGATGGTTGATATCCAAAAATCAATTTTCATACGTATACAAGAAAACTGGAGCTCACGGCTACAACAAGATCGTAAAACTTACCAGCAAAAGCCAAAGATTTAGCAGCATTTGGCTGGCGGCTTATTGTCATTTCCCTGGCCGTCATCCCAGGTCTTCTGAGCCTCCATCATTCTCCCAAATCTGACATAAAGGTGTCTGCATTTGTACTGTAGCTCAAAACAAAGGTAAAAAATGTACTGTAGGGAGATGGAGTTAGGATTCAGCCCCTGTTGCAGGTTTTTTTTTTGTTGTTGTTTACTTCAAAATGGGAAAACATGAGAAGTGGGATTAATCCTTCCTTCCTTCCTCACTCTTGTCTTGTGTATATTTATGGGAGGTAATATAAGAAGAGGATGTATAGGAGCTGTTGTGGAAGAACAGCAGGGGACCTCTGTCATTTGTCTTGGCAGGATGGCTCGGCTGGCATGCCGGAGGCCGAGCTAATTGGTTCATTTCACTTTGTAATTTAGCAAAACACTGCTGTTGAACCGAAACCACGCATCTGCAAAAAAACAGGGAGTATTTCAGGAATAAAGCCTGTGTATTTTTTATAAATGACCCAACGAGCTCGCAGCAGGCCCCACAGGTCGTAAAAATCCACCCGACGTGAACTTTCAACTGAAGCCGGGCTCACATATTTAAGATTGCAGGTATGTGGTTATTTCGAGAACAGCAGCAAAAAGCAAAATACCTGTTTATTGCTGTTCGTCGTGGAGCAGCAGCCTGGTGTCTGTAAATAGTACCGAGATAACAAATAGTGCTAGCCTAATCTCTCAACCAGGGTTTTTCCTTTGTCAAGTGTAACTTTGCTGTAGATTTTTGGTGTCAATACAGTGTTTATGTATGTAGAGCAAAAACAAAAAATGAAAACTTAAGTGTCATTGAGGAAAAAATACAACAGTGTGAAAGTGTCTGGTATATATTTAAAAAAAAACATGCTTTACATGATGATAATGTTGATTAGCCTTAGCTCTTAACAGTGTTTAATCCACCTGTGATGACCATCAGTGCATATTTCAAAGTTTTTGCTGTTTAGAGGTAAAATACATAACAAATAAGTGTTCACTGTGTTTTTATGTGTTCGCCACACTGTGTAAATACGTCTGTTTGGTCCAAAATGACAATAACGTCCAGACAATTTGGTCTTACTCTCCTTTTCCCCATCAACTCCCTGCAGATAGTTTAGTCTCACTCAGCGTATTGACAGACCAATGCAATATTTATGTAAGTAATAAGTCTATTTGCATACTATGTGGATCCATTTTGTTATGTGCTCAGTAACTGTACGTCTGTCATGAACTTCAGGGTGGGAATTCACCTAAAACTTTGGGAAATGTTTGTGTCGTCTCACTTTTAGTGCGCGCTGCACTGTGTTTGTATTTAAAGACATTGTGTTCTTCTTCACGAAATTCCCATGAGGTTGTTTTGTTTCAAGCAAGAAACTAGCGAGGATTTGAAGTCATGATCTGTTGTTTTAAAAAAAAAAAATCTAGTTTGCTCAAGCTAAACTAGCTAGTGAATTCTGGGAGATGAAGCCATCGTGGTTCGGGGGCACAAAAACCCGGTTTGTTTCCAACCCGATCGGCTCAAACACTGGTCAAGTTAGCGTGACTGTTGTACGATGTTTCAGAGAATAGCGCATGTCTGACCTGCCGTCTCACTGATCACTGTTCTCCTCACTGTTTATTGTAAAGTGATAGATTAGGCTTCACCTAGTTATGCACCTGTTTTTTAAACACTAATATATTTTATTTGTTATACAGCACATAAACATTAAACTTTATTTTTTTGAACTCTATTGTGAGGTGCGTTCTGTGATCAATGTCGTCTGATTCCAGTTTAAACCTGTGCTTTTATAACTTCTCATGAGTATCTGTGTAACCTAAATGATGCTGGATTTTTTAGGCTGATACCTGCATAGAATATCTATAAAATGGCTGATAATCAATGCCCTGAATTACCTCAAATTTATCTAACATTTAAGAACTTTGTCAATGGTCATCTCTCAGATTTTGAAGAGTTTTACCATGGTTGTATGGCATTTAAGCCTGTGATCTACATTTTTCACTGGATATGTGAGGGTATAAGCTAATTGTAGCAGCAGCAAGCTATCAGTTAGCTCACACAGCAAAGTTTTCAATAATTCAAAACCTATTTGCTAATAAAGACAATTTATATGTGGGCAAACACTTTTGGAGCCAGAGTAAAGTCAGAATATGGAGTGACGGCCTTTGTAGTGCTGTGATAATAGGTTTAGTTTGTAACACTATAATGTAGTGATAATAATGTTTTGCTAAATTACATATTAGTTTCCCGCTTCAGGGAGGAGCTGGTGGAGTTTTCGATGTCTGGAAAATCAGCGCTCTCATCCCCCCAGCAGCGACTTTTAAGGTGCCTTTGAGCAAGGCAGGGGCAGGGAAGCGTCGGCCTGGTAATCCGAGCAAAGGCAAGTAGAGAGACTCAAGGATGAAAGGTGAAAACGCTGAAAGAGAGAGAGAGAGAGTTCGGCTTCCTTTAAACGAAGCTTGTGTTTGTTATTTTCTTTACCGAGATGAATCCCTGCGCAGGCCATTTGCATCAGCGTCACATCAACACATTGTGAAACTGGCTGATGACTCACTCTGACGCAGGTCCTTTTCACATACCCCCCCTCCATCCCTCTCACGCACCACACACACACACACACACACTCACGTAGACAGATTTTCTCTGGAGAATAGCTCGCCTCATGAGCAGCCCATGCTCGCTGCCGTTCACAGTGGCAGCCCCTGCTCGGGCGCTCAAATGGCCACCCCTCCCCTCCCCTTGCCTTCCCTGTCCTCCTCCTCCTTCTCCTCCTCCAACCTCCTCCTCCAGTGCAAGTCACTGATGATGATGTGTTGCCGTGGCAACGGCTGGAGGTGGGCGGCTCCACGGGCGGTGGGCGGAAGCCAGCCGCTAAGCAGCGTGGGAGGGATCTGCCGAGCGCACCCATCACCCTCATTTTGAAAAGGAGCAGGAAGCTGACTGCTTTTGAGAAGGTGTGGGTGTTGGTGAATTATCGCCTCTCCTCCCTGCAGCTTCGTTAGGGATCGCCTTGTTTGTCTCCCTTCCTTCCTTCCTTTGTTTTCTGGTTTACTGCTGCATGAGGTGAAAATACAGCTGCTCACGGGGGATTTCTGCAGAAAACATTCAACTTTGAGGGCTGCTGTTAGTTTGAAAAACGGCTTGAAGAAAAAGAAAGGAGGGGAGGTCAAGGGACAAAATAAGTCAAATTTGTTTGAAAGATAAGGTGGATATGGCTCTTTTGGGACATGCTCGAGTGGTTGTTACACTCATTAGAGTATCAAATCATAGAAAGCAAGTGCATGACCACGTGAACCATAAAGCTTGTAGGTGTGGACAGGTTTTTAAATGTAAAGTTTAGAAGCTTGTTGTAGTTTGAATTGTTCTCGCAGCTCAACCCAAAGTACAGTCAGTCATTCAGTCAAGAAAAAAATGCAGATTGAATGCGACAGATTGCACCGTCTTATTTTTAGAAGCTCCCCAATGGTCGAGAAAGTGTTTTGCTTACATAAACAAGGCTCCTGTTAACTTCCTTGTTATCAGGCTGTCAAATACACTACACGGATATGGACCCATATTCAAAACCAACGATGCAGAAAGAGACAAACAAGATAAAAATTAAAAAAAAAAAATTTAACGAATTTTGTTCAAGATTCAAGGTTCAAGGAATCTTTATTTGTTATTTTTTTACCAATCAGATCTGGCGTTCCAGTTGTTAGGCGAGGTTGAGGTCCTGACCTCTACAGGGAGAACCACTTCAGTATGACCTGCCTTTGTGGTGGCAACCTCCGTGGCTGTGAAGTGAAGCCAGTGCAGAAGAAAACAGGCAGTTCCTCAAACGTCCACTTGAGGCTGGCTCCAGAAGTGAGTCAGTCTCCATAAGTCCCCATGTTCAAATGTCCAACTTCACAGCAGAAATAAACATGTTTACAGCCTGGTACAAAAAACAGTTTTGGTCTCTATAGATCATTTCCTCATTCAGGACAACTGTACTGAGGGTGAATTTATATACAACTCACCTGTTCAAATTATATTAAGGCTTAAAGTTATGTAGAAGTAAGAGCATGGATGCTTTGATTGACAGGTAAGTGCTGTGACAGGCGCACCAAGGCGTCATTCAGCGCTTCAGGTCAGCTGATAATCCACGTCTTTGCTGATTTTTAGTTTATTCGGGAGGCAGCACTGGCAAGATGGCAGCCTGTGTGTGAGACGCTGTCCATTCTTTTTTATACTCTCAGTGGCTGCATTGTCTTGTTGAACGTTTGCTGCAAAACTGGCTAGAATTTAGCTTAAGCCATAAATAAATAGCTCCAAACAGGAGGGTCCACATACTTTTGATTATTTAGTGTGTTTGCATACGACCGGACGAAAAAAGAAGTACCACATTAAAATTAAAAGGTTTATCAGGTCAGGGCAGGTCTGTACAGGCTACATACTTCTGGCTATAGTGTAGCAACAACTAGGTTGGAGCTTAATGAAAATGTGGATTCCTGTAAAGTACTACACCTACATGCACATTTCTTTGGAATTCCCCTTTAATTAAAAACCCCGATTACACAGAAATGTGAGACACCCGATTTTGGGTTCCTTTAAAAGTCCAAATTCATAAATGTTTCATCTTCCAAGTAAGGCAACATTAGTCAGCATGAATATGTTTGTTTTATCCTACTTGGAGCTCCAGGTGGGTGGAGTTTACCAAGATTCAGATAGTCAGATAAAAGTTTCAGAAAAAACTCTGAAGCGGCTTACAAAATGTTTTTCAGTGAGTAATATCGTTTGTAGGTCATTATTTTATACTGTCAAACTCCACCCACCGGGGCTATAAAAGAGGTCAAAGCAAACATTAACATGCTGTCTGACTCAGGTCCATTGTATATGATGACATACTGAAGCCTTCCAGTTTATTAAAAGAGTGTTGCACAATGCGTTGTTGGTGAAGAAATTGTTTATATCGGTCGATTAATGCGTGTGAATTCCAGATTTAGGCAAACATCAAACCAAATCGTCTCTCAGTGTCTTTAAATGAATTTCTCACCAGGAGATGGTGCTCTTACTTTTTTTTGTTGTTAAGGGTCAGAGACGCCATCTGCTGAGGAAACCACAGCCTGAATATGTGCAGTACCCAAAGAATTCAAATGGTGTCACACCAAGACAAGACATCACAACATGCATCACTCTGCGGTGATTCATACCGTCAAGGACTTTTAAATTGAATCTTTGGTCAATTAAAATGTTGAAATCATCTAATAAATTCATGATAATCTTCTCTCTTAAGAAGCTCTTAATGCTTTACTATGAATATCTGAACTTATTAAAAGACAGAGAGAGTATGCATGACAGTTAGATGTTTATTGTCAACCCAACAACAGGGCTGCAACTTTATTATTTCACCATTAATTAATCTGCTAATTTTTTATTGTTTTGTCCCTAATAGAGGACTTAACTGAGGTGCTGGAGCAAAGCACTCAAATCTGTGCAAATTCTTCTTTATTTAGAAAGCTGCTGGTCAGAAATCGTCTTCAGAGCAAAAACAGATGAAAGTTTCTTATCGAATGGTTTGAGAAATAAACAAATTTGATGCTGTCGATGCTTTTCTCCATTGTTTTGTCCATAAAAATATCATAAAATAGTGGGAAAAGGAAAAAATATCTTCTTCATTGTCACGTAAGCTAAAGAAAATCTTCAGATTTTAGAAGATAAATCCAAAGAATATTCTGCGTTTTTGCCTGAGATTTGACACACAAAATATAAAGATGCAAAGAAACCTACAAATCAATGAATATAGACATACAATATAGACACACACTAAAAATAAATGTATAAATAAAGACAAAGAAGTGAGACAATTCCCAAGGATGCATGGTTTTTCTTTTATTTATATCGCACCTTTAAAATCAAGCTACAAACCACTTTACATACAATTTAAATACAATAAGCAACAGTGAATAAAATAGCGTGATAAAATGCAATGAAAGATAACAGTGCTGACAATAAAATACAAGTTTAACATGGCGATTTTTAAAAGTTTTTACCTAATAGTTGTTGATTTATATCACATACACTGTATTGGAGACCCCAAAAAGTGGCTGAGCTCTAATATATTTGGTAATTATGCTTGTACGTGTTGTCTAAAGACTCTAAAAGTGCGTTTATGTTCATAATCTTTGCGAAATATCATCAACTTAAGATAAATGATCTAAAACAGGTCATAACAGTAGGTCAAATCAGTTCTCATGATTGACAGCCCTCTTGGCCAATCAGATGCTGATATGAGTTATCATAGTCCAATCAAATCTCTTGTGTGCATGTAAGGTAGGTTGTGCTCCGGCGGTGGTGGAGAGTGGTCTGTTGTTGAGTCACCGGGAGAACCGTTACTCGACCGGGAAAGCCGACACACTCGCTGGGAATCGTTCCTCCGTTTCTCCGCTCGTTTTTTAACTGTAGTTACACCCATCCACCAGACTCTCCTCGACGGGATTGAAATGTTACATTTTCGGTCAACGGTAGCGCTCAAGGAGTTATTTCAAACCCCGCTGAAAGGTCCGTTGACAGGTAGAGTCGGCGGCGTTAAAGCGGCACCTGCAGCCTCCGCCTGCTTCAGCAGCACCGTTACTTTGGATGGGAGGACGCCGGGCAGAGGGAGGGCATTTGCCGGGTGGAGAGCCCTGCCGTCGCCGCCGCACTTCACCAGAAGGCACGCCGTGAGAGGCTTTTGCTCCAAAGGTGACGGCCAGAATGAAGCCGCCAAGGACGCTTCAGCGGAGAAGTGAGTAACGGAACGTTAACACCCGGTTTGTGGGCATGTCTTAGCCGATTTAGCTCCACGGTAGGCCGGACTTCATAGGGGAAACTGCCGTGATTAGAGGCGATGGAAAGCACTGATAACACCTGGGAACCATCTTTTAAAGTTAATTTATTGTTAAAATAAATACATATTTACACCCAAGATGTATGCCGAATTAAAGATTAACATCTATATTACCTTCTGATTTAAAATATCGTAATTATTTTGTGTTTTTTTACATTTATAACCGAGGTTTATTTTAAGTGGTGGATCTTTACAGCGCGGTTCCACGCAAAGGGGCTAGCTGTCTTCAAGCTAGCTCATATTGCATTCAGTTGCAAGGGCGAACTAGCCAGCAAGCTAATGTGTAGCTAAGGTTATAATGTGAGTTTAAGCTATCCAAGTTTGTCTTGTCGTGAAGGGGGAAGGACAGCCAGAAGCGACCGGTGACACCACGCTTACCCTCGGGGGGGATCAGTCGGGAATGGCCGGTGAACAGCTAAGTGCGCACCGGTTGTTAGCTCCCGGGGCTAAACAGCTGTAAGAACCTATTATAGTGTCAAGTATCACAATATTATTCAATCACGTTTTGATGTTATTGCGCGCTTTTAATAGAAGGGCATTTTATTAAACGTTTTCCCGCGATTAATCAAGCCAATTATGACCTGTCCGAAAATGGAACCAGGGAGTTTGCAAGCCCGGCAGAGTTCGTGACCGGCGCAGCTTTCGTCCACAGCCCAGCGTGTTAAACCCGCTGAGGCATTAAGCTGTCACCAGCTCCTCCCGCCTTTCAACGCGTCGATGTAACTGCTACACATAAAAGACGCGTGCGTTTGTCCGTTAATGAACCACGCACACGGGACAGGCCAAGCCTCGACTCAATGTCTCATGAAGGTCAGCCATTGGATGCAGGGATGCAACTCACGGATACTTCTTTGCATTGATTTCGTGCACTGATCTGATGACAAATGGCAGGTCAGTCGGCTGCAGATTTCAGCCCTTAAAGTGTTGACGGTGACGGTGTTGTCTTTGCAGATCAGGCTGCGATTGTCCACTCAGTGAGGAGTGAGCTGAGAGTCCTCTTGGCGACAGATTGGACGCAGGTTAAAAGCATTTAATGACCAAGGTTGATTCTCCACTCAAAACCCACTGACATCAATTAAGACCAATCCAGCAGCAGCAGCAGAGTGCTGCATCATGATACAGCGAGAAGGAATATATAGATGTGGCAGAGCGGTGATGGTTCACGGCTCAGGATGTGAGCTCCCTCTGACACACACATGAATTTATTTTTACGCCAAGCAGCCCAAAGTAATAAACTTTTACTGTTTGTGATGCTTTAGGAAGCAAAAGTGGTATTTTTATGACCAAAACAAGGCGTCGTTAAGCAAAACTCTGCGAGAACATACTGATAAATTGTTCTTGTTGTCGTTATTCTACCATTATTTGACGCATAGTGAGCATGTTGGGCTCTAACCTAAATATTTTACCATCCATCAATCTGCTTGATTATTGTATTGTTTCATGCATAATAACATCTGTGTCAGACTTAACTGAGGTGCTGGCGTTGTAGACTATCACTGGAGAAAAGCATCTGCACTGTGCCACTGACAGTATAAAGAATGGACAGCGTACGTTTCAGTGTAGCCACCATGTTTGTAGTCCTGCTTCCTCTTCCTCCTAATCTTAAAAACTGGTTTGGGTCATCGGTGGTCCAAGGACGCCTGGTTGCTCAAATCTGTGCAAAAAAATCTTCTTTATTTAGCAAAAACAGGTAGCAGGTTGTAGGATTCTGACTGAAGTCTTGATACATAAAGAAGATTTTTGCACAGATTTGAGCGTGTGGAAGCTTTTCTCCACTGTTTTGTTCACAAAGAAATGTGGAACCGTGTCCAAAATTGGCGTCTTTAGGTTGTAAAAGTTCAGATCAACAGCCATAAACGCCAAAATATCACTTTATTATAACATAAGATATAAAAAAAAAGCAGCAAATCTTAACACTGACGTCTTGTTTTCTGTCACGAAATGGCCAGATATCTCATACTTCACTGACCGCGGCGACAGATTATTGATGATGTCTCAGTGTCCCGTGTTGCATTTGTATGCGTGCAGCAGCGCCTGGTGTGATGTGTGTTTTTATTTTAATGAGATGTAAATCTTTCTGGAAGGTGATCTGGTGCTCGTGTGTTGACTCAGGCCTCTTCTTCGTCTTCCTCGACACGGATATCATCCAAGCTGGCTCCACTGCTCTCAGCCAAGCTGAACGTCTGACACGTATCTCCTTTTAACAATATTTCACTCCAAATAAAGACGTTGGAGTCAGTTTTCCAGCCTGACGTCAAGCTGTATCCTCCCTTCAGAGAGCCAGCATGGCAATAAAATGCCTCATTGCCCCCCCGCAGGCCGGCGTTGTCCCACTTGTTTCCATTCACGGACAATTTGCTTCAGTCGGCCATGTTTAGGCGATCACTTTGCTCAGCTGACTGGTCGTCAGCAACATCTAGTTTCCCCCCGGAGGGTAATTTCAGTTTCAGCGAAGCCTCGGCTCATTCTGTTAAACATCTACGGTAAAGGTTAGTGTTCAGCTTCATGTAGGAAGAACACCTTGACTGAAAATGTCTAATATCAAGAGCTCCTGCTGAGACATTTGGTCTTCGAGCTTGAAAGAGGAAGGCTGGGTCTGTGATCATGGGTGGAAAATCAATTCATCAGGCAGAAATGTCAGATGTTCTCCGGTGACAGCCTCTCAGATGCGAGGCTTTTCTGCTTTTCTCTCTCTTATGTCATCGTAAATTGAACACGTTCAACCAAAACTCTACCGGGCACGTCCGTGTCGCAGCCCCAGGAGCGTTTCAGAGCGTTTTGCTGACCGCAACGCTTCTAATGGAGTTTGAACCCTCAACTAGAACAGCCACAGAAGAAGAGTCGCGCCCCAAAACAGAGGATGACATCCACCAGGCGATGCTGCCAGACATAACGGGGTTAAGAATCATGAATAAATCTGTTAAATGTATTCTCCGAGACGCGGCGTTGGAAGTCCCGGGGGCCCCGACAGCACTCAGCCTCGACTCCAGTCTGGTTTCCAAGGGTCCCGAGGCTGTGCTCCGGCTAATAAGGGGTTAAAAATGTTTGTAATGCAGGGGAGCTCGTCCCGCCCACATCATTTTTCCACAGTTTTTTTGCACCAAAGCCTCGATGCTGGCGTGCTGCCCAGCTGTTGTCAGAGCCTCCAGGAGCAGATGAGTCACTCGCGCACATCGATTTGTGCAGCGCCGCCTCTCAACGCTCCGGGTTTAATGTCTGCCTCCACCCTCCGCGCCGGATTTGTCATGACATCTGGGGAGGCCCCCGAAACCCGGCACCATCGATCGGGTCAAATAAATACAGCAGACATCACAAACCACTCTACCAGGAGTCAGGAAACGTGCGTTACATCTTCATTTCCATCATGCAAACATTAGTAGAGTTATTACCAGTAAACTCACACCTGATACAAGATCGTCAGTGTGGTGTAAGGCCCACTGACGTGTCCACCCGCTCACTCTACACCAACTCTGACCTCCAGTCAGCTGCCGCCGTCCTCGGCACCAGCTGTCCGCTCGGCTGCAGCTATACTGGGATGCTGCTCGGGCGTCCTCACCAGCGAAATAACGCGGACAAATCCCCCCCACAGCTCTACAGGCCTATCGCGGAATTGTGCCGTGATCCTGCCAGACGGAGTTTAAACTTATGTAGATGCCCTGAAGCGTTAAAATACAAAGGTGTCTTAAAATGGAAGGTGTGTGTGTTGGTTGCATTGCCTTGAAAGGGTATGTCTCAGTTTGTGGCTGGCTCCTCCCAGACAGACTGTGATGCCGGCCTTGGTTAAACCTTGAATATCTAGCAACGTTTCTAGCTCTGCCTGTTCGTAGAGATGAGTAGCTGAATATCAGCAGCTCTTTAGTTCCTCTATCCTCTTCTGTTTGCGTCTTGAGCGACCATTTATGATCCAATCTCACTTCCCCTGTCTGAAAACTGAAGTGACGTACATGTTTGTCTGTATACAAAGGCCGAATGTGTTGCTTTTTAGCTCAACAACAGGAGCCGATACTGCAGGACACGTGGAACATTGCATTGAGTAGGCAGTCCAAGACAGATCAGCGTCGATGCGTGTTAACACCAGGTGTAAACGGGCTCTGGGGTCGCAGATAAAGCTGCTCGGTCCAAACTGGGCCTACTGTACTGCGAGCCGCTTCCGCCTCTCTGGACGAATCACCGCTGACCTTTTTGTAAAAACACACCACGAGGGGAGCGCGCGCGCTAATGAGAGCATCTCAGGTATATTAATGAGAGCTCGGTCCAGATGTTCCAGCGGCGAGGGTCAAATCTCTCGGGGCCTCGTTAACTAAACAAGAACGTTACTCCTCGCCTCTGACTCGAAGGGTGGGCGGGTGTCACCGCGTTCAAGCAGCCCGTCCTAACAACTTCACTGTGTTTATTTTTAGACGCCACTGCTCGTCCGTGTTGTTTCCCCGTGAAAAATGCATTTTCTTAGTTATTAATTGGTTCAATTCTGTGTTTTTTTTCTGCAGGTTTGTGACACATTCACAGCTCCACAGCTCCACATTCATTAATCTGTGCTTTTCTTGTTGATCTGATGTCCCTGACAGCCTGATTATTTGCTAGTATTTGGTCTGTTCATACTGTTCTGTAAATGCCATTTTTCACTGTTACTAATTCAGTATTATTCCCTCTGCATACTCTCTCCCTGTTGTTGATCTGCTTGCTTTGCGTTTGTAAGTATGTTTCTCTTTTTTCATTTTAGTTTTAGTCTCTCCTTTGTTGAACCTGTTTTCCAGTAGAAGTAGAGGTTTTCTGCAGAAAGCCGATAACCGCTTTTTACCTTGAAATGACCTCACTTCCTCCCAGCGGCTGCTCTTGAACCCCCTCCCTTCTACCTCACCTCCATCCCTCGGTTCACACACACACACACACACTCTCTCTGATGTGTATTCCTTCCTCACCAGCAGGCGCTAACAATCAATTGGAAAGTTGCAGATTCTGTAAGGACGCAACGACATGAGTGCATGAGAGTTATTCTGAAGGCTACGTTCCACACGCGAGTTAGAAATTCAGAGCTCATCTCCGTCGTTGTAGCTGTGATGCTTGAATAAATGACAACCTGCAGTCCGCAGAGAATTCATTTGGTTACGTCCATATTTTCTCGCTGGAAAACTGAAGCACACCTTCTTCTCTGAATTTCTGACTCCCGACTCTGAGTGGAAGCGGTTAGTATAGATGACGACTGATCAAAGACTTGGTCCCAGTGTTTCCTCTGTGTTATTCTGCAGCAGAGCGGCCCAGAAAATCTGTTTTTAGTGCAAGATCAATCTGCTGATATTCTACATCCAAAAACCAAGACCAGCAGTAAATCTAGCTAGTAAAGTATCACAGCCTGATATCTTCATCGAAACAAGCCATCTGTGGCGTCAATCAAAGCGTCCACACTCTAAATTAAACATAACTTTAAGCCTTAATATAATCTGAACAGGTGAGTTGTATATAAATTCACCCTCAGTACAGTTGTCATGAACGGGGAAATTAGCTACGGAGACCAAAACAGTTTTTTGTACCAGGCTGTAAACATGTTTATTTCTGCTGTGAAGTTTTTAACATGGAGACTTATGGAGACTGACCCACTTCTGGAGCCAGCCTCAAGTGGACGTTTGAGGAACTAATCTACAAATGTGGACTCATCCACTGCTGAAAATAGCCCCCCCAAATAACACTCATTTATTTACTAAACTTGATTAATGTTCTTTATTGTGTCTGCTACCGAATAATCCAGAGGAAACGCTGTTAATGTAGATTTCTGCTCTCATGTCTCTCAAAGGTGCAAGCTCAGCTTTATTTCTGGCTGGCTGCTGCGAGGAGCCACCTGCCAACGAAAGCTTTCCCTTCAGACATCCCCTTCCTATAGCGCGCAGGCCCAGTGCCCCATGATGCATTGCAGGACCGAGCTGCGTCTGGGCACCCAGAGCTTTGCACAAATCCAATTTGCCGTCGATATGAATCATAGCAGAGAGCCCGCTGTGAGCTGATCGCCCCGTCTGCCTCCTGACACACTACTAACTTTCCTCCCAGAGACGCCTGTGGTGTGGAGGTCTGCTTAGATTACCAGCCAGGCCGCAACACCGGACAATAAAGATCCATCAGACGCTGTGAGAGTTTATTCACAAAGACACATTCAGTGGATCAGGAAATGTAAAAATTTGAGTCTGAGCTTTATTAAAAGTCTGCGAGCAGCTGCACTGTGGGATTGGACCCTGAGTGAAAATCATATGCAAAGTGCCTGTAATGCACAATAAGAGGCCTGTAAGCATGTTAGCATGTTAGGACAGGACACACAGTGGATCTCAGTGCTTCCCTGAGCACAAAGCAACATGTGTGTCCGTGAAGGCTTGGTCAGATTCAGGGTTGGGTGAGCGCGTTTTAGCAGTGGCGGTTTCGAAAAAAAAACAGCCTGACGTCGCACTGTGGCCTCCAATCAGATGCGGATTCACGGTCTCCGCTCTGATTCTCTACCTGTAGTGATCTGGCCTTGTTTACATCATGAACCCGGCTTCTAAATCTGCGTCTGACTCACAATTAACGCTGCAAAATAGCGACACAAAGAGATTTCTTCTGGTTTGAGAGAGAGAGCAGTGATTGTGCGACAAAGCCAGGGAATGAGAGTGAGGGAGCGCCAGTGATTTCCTGATCGTTTCACAGCGGTTACATTCAGCACAAGTGCACACAGTCCAACATGGCCATTAACTCCTGCTGGTCACAAATCCGAAGCAGCAGGAAGTATCAATAACAAGGCCGCCTGGAAGGCAGCGTCGGATCTTTCCCAGACTGGGTCTCCTTTATCTTCCATGTTAATCGTCTCTTCAAACACGCGCCTGGCTGGTGTTCTAGCAATGCAGACTGTAAACAGTTTACATTACAGTGGCCTCATGGCAACGCGTTAACCCGTGTGAAAACAGTTTGCACAGGTTAACACCGAACTGAGGTCAGTGTAAGGTAAAGTTTCCCCGTGCAGTATTCTACTTATTACTCACAGCCTCTCCTTGCAGTCAAAAAGCTTCTCTTCTCTCCCCTCTGCTGCAGTTTCCCCTCCATGTTTCCACCTCGTCGGGCCTCACAGTCCAGTTATTTTTCTCACTTTTCCGTCTGTGTGTTTTTTCTTCTTCTTGCCTTCCTGCAGGAGAAGAAAGGCAGGCATCCTGCCCAGCCTGGAGGATCTGCTCTTCTACACCATCGCAGAGGGCCAGGAAAAAATCCCTGCACACAAATTCACCACAGTGAGTCCTCAGAACCGGAAACCTGCACTAGTTTTTTTGCACGACTTAGAAAATGGGCCCGTATTGTCGGATTTACAGCACAAAGCGAGTGCCATAATTTAAGAGCACGCAGGCAGTGAACCAGCCGCCCTCCTTGTTGAATTACGAGCAGGATAACTCCTCTTTTTATCCTCAGTTCACGGCTCGTAGCTTTATTGATTCACTGTCAGCCTGTCCTAATCATGATGTTCCCCCTCCTCCCTCCCTCACTTGCTCTCTCTCTCTACAGGCTCTTAAAGCCACGGGGCTTCGCACGGGAGACCCTCGGCTGAAAGAATGCATGGAGATGCTGAAGGTGACTTTGAAGACGACCTCTGACGGAGCGCTGGACCGGCACCTCTTCAAAAAGTAGGCTTTCATGCAGTATTACCTGGGGAGGTTCTTCCACCCTATAAAAAAATATGTTGATGTTCCACCTTTATTATCAATATTTCATTCAAGTTCTCTGCACCTCCCTGCAGCAGAAAAGGGTCACTGCATGCCGTTAATTATTCATCACTCCTCAGTTTGTGCGTCATCCGTGTTTCGCTGACGTTTCCATCCGGCACGACTCGGTCGAGACTCAGGAAAAACACAGACCGCTTGAATAACTTTAAGATGCGTCTTTAATTCATACAAATCTAAAAACAGAACACAACTTTCTTCAGATCTTAACACAGGAAAATACCAACGCAGGCGAATCACGGGTAAGAAGGCATGAGTTAGCAACTAAGCGCTTCATCTTGACACCCGGTAATGACCTTAAACGTCTGATGCAACTGATAAAAGGGCTGCTTCATTATACAGTGACGCAGGAGATGAAAGAAGTGTTACATTAAAGCTCGCAGAGTAACCTTCCACCAAACTACATCAAAGGTCTTGACAGTTCACGAGGAAGCTGCTCGCCTGACAGGAAGTTTATGAAACCAGCATTTATTATTCAGCACTGGACTCGTTTTCATCCAGATGTAGCTGAATTTTGTGTTAACTCTTGATAGGAAAAGGCAAAAAACCACCGCAAGAGAGCGTAAAAACAAATTTCCGTCCAACTTTTCTCCTGAGGTTCGTCGATGCAACCAGACCATCAATAGTTGGGTCTGAGATTGAGGTTTGTTATGCAAGTCACGTGTTTTCCACACATGCAGTTGGACTCAAAGACCCGTAAACAAGGCTTTGAATCGGTGGAAGAAGAGTCTGGAGAGAGGACAAGCAGCGGCAGTATTAATCATATTTATATGGTAATCAAAAGAACATTTGCTAGACAGCAAATAGTGTGAATCTGTCCCGTAAACTGCCGTGAAACACAACTGGAGACAAATCAAGGCTCTGTGTGGAATAACATCGTAGCACCGCTGCTGTTTGACCCCCGCAGAAGAAATGATGCCGAGACAGAATCGGTCGACAGCTTGCAAAGAGGCGTCGTGTCGAGTCAGGGCATATGACAGCTCACCGGGGAGCTGAATCCTCACCCAACAGACCCCGGGACCGCCTCCCCTGGCCAGGATCCATCACATCCACTCCCTGAGGCTTATTTATAGAGCCTCAGCCTCTCAGAGGGGAGCACGTGAGTGGAGCGTGTGTTTTCTGTGCAGGGATCTGCATGCTACAGGGATTAGAGCGGGCTTGATGCAGTCAGATAGCTGAGCCACAAACCTCTCTGCTTACCGGAGAGGCACAGCATCTCCTGCCTTATTATCGTGTGTTCACAGCCGTTAATCACTCGGATGAAAAGGACCAAGACGTCCTGATAACATTTGGGAGAAACGGCACCGCTAACAAACGTGTGTGCAGTTTGGGAATCTGAGGCTACAGGTTGGTTCAACAAAGGCTCATCACGCTGAATCTCTGGGAGATTTTGGCCTGGAAATCAAGGCACTGAACCAGAACAGGAGACCGGTTCCCAAAAGACAACGTCCACTAATTACACGATGTTTTAAGTCTCACATCGGCGGCAGCTGCTGTGTGAAGAATTGGTTGATTTATGACTCTGAAGCCAGCGTGATGATTGGTTTTATGCAGAGGCTTAACTTTAGGCTTTAGCAGGAATTTAACTGTCCGACAAGTGTTAAAAAAATCACCTGACCGGAGCTGTTAGAACCTAGTTACGACTCCTCTGCCCTCTCCACGAGCATTCCTCAGCAAACAGCTCCAGTTAGCGCTTCATCGCCCGAGTATACGACAGGAAACTTCCATCCGATCATCACGTCCTCACCTCACCACTCCTCTCCTCTCCCGTCTCAGATGTGTCCAGAGCAACATCGTCCTGCTCACCCAGGCCTTCAGGAAGAAGTTTGTCATCCCGGACTTCCAGTCCTTCTCCGCCCACATCGACGAACTCTACGAAAACGCCAAAAACATGTCTGGAGGGCAGGTGAGCGACGGGAAAGATAAAACGGTCCACAGAGACAATAGGGGTACATTTTCCATGTAATCATTTATTATGTCGTGTTGTAGGTGGCCGACTACATTCCCCAACTGGCCCGCTTCAGCCCTGACCTGTGGGCCGTCGCCCTGTGCACCGTCGACGGACAGAGGTACGACTGAAATCTTCATTCTTGCTGGATAACTCTGCGTTTTCGTTTCTTCAGCACATTTTTTTTAGAAGTTTTAACACTTCCGTTCTTCTAAATTGGATGTCAGAAACACACAAAGCTGCTTAATTCACATTTTCCCTGCCAGAAATGTCCCAGCAAGACGACAGTCAGCTTTTTAGCGAACCGAGCTGGAAACCTGCGCAGAAATCCACAAACTAATTCACTCAAGCAGCACTTTGCAGAGACATTTCCATTTCCAAATGGATGCTGCTCGTGTTCTGTTGCATAGTCATGGCAGCGTGACTTTGGATCTTAAAATACTGAATGTATAGATTTAAAGATTTGGTAAATGTGTCCATCCGTCTCTTCCTCAGGCACACTATCGGCGACACCAAGGTCCCCTTCTGCCTGCAGTCCTGCGTGAAGCCCCTGAAATACGCCATCGCCGTACACGACCACGGCACCGAGTACGTGCACCGCTTCATCGGCAAAGAGCCCAGCGGCCTGCGATTCAACAAGCTCTTCCTGAACGAGGAGGGTGAGTTGAACGCTCCCCCCTCACGCGCTCGCTGTAAGAGGATCCGTCCCGGGGCCCGGTTGCCATGGAGCGGTGATTAATTGTTAATGAGCGATTGCAGCAGCACAGCGGAGCAAAACAGAGTGGTCAGTGTGCAACAGAGTTAATAAGATGGAAATACAACAAGCTGCTGGCACGTGGCTCTGAGCAGTCTCTCTTCGTGTGCACAGTTTAGACAAAACATCCCGTTCCTTTCACACACTCTGTCAGGGTGATATAAGACTGTAGAATAGAGTTAATCCAGTTTATAAAACAGATATTTTGCACAAATAAATCTTGATTTTTGTCGTAACGACGGTGACCATCGTGCATATTGCTGCCGAGGGCGTAGATTTACAGCAGGGGACGCCGACACACGGGGGTAATTGTGACAGGAACATTGCAAACGTAGTAAAAAGTTAACGTGACTTTAAATTTATCTGTCCCCCCGAGGTGTCACACCAAAAGTGACCCCCAGGGACGCGTGCACCTATAGTTCAGAGAGTTCTGCTGGTGAGGTGTATTTATTTTTGAGGTGTTTTAATCGGGTTCTTAAATCTGTGTTTATACTGATCCAAGCAAAAGAGTTCAAGTGTCTTGTCTTGTTCACGAGCGACGGTTGGTTTGTAGCAGACCTTTTGAGGTGCAGAGGGAGCTGAGGTGGAAGGCACAGCTCTCGATTTCCCAGTCCATCCACGTTCCGACCCTCAGCTCACCTCCGGTCGTGAGCTTTGGGTGGTGACCGAAAGAGTAAGATCGCAGATACAAGTGGCCAAAATGAGCTTCATCCACCTGGTGGCTGGGCTCAGCCTCAAAGATAGCACGAGGAGCCTACCCAGAACCTGCTGGAGGGACTACATAGCCCATCTAGCCTGGGAACGCTGAGTCGTCAGCGTAGGTGTTCCTCCTCAGTTCACCTCCCAGCTGATATTTGTCCACCAGCTTCTTCTGTGTGTGTTTTCATCCGGGTTCTGCGCAGCCTCTGTCAACACGCGCCAGGTTCTGTAAAAATGGTGTTTCTAAATGGAAACCGGTGTGAGAAAGCTCCCATGTTTGTTATCTCACAGACTAAAGGAGTCGCCGGCAGCGGAAACATTCCAGCTGTTTCTGTTTTTAGATCCTTTTTTTTTTTTTTAACATCGTCCTCGTCTGTTGCATAAGAAGATTAAAACACAGAGAGGGAAGTGGCGTGCATCGCTGCACACGCCGCCTGTTCTCTGTCTCTGTTTCACCTCAGTAAAAATCAAACAAAACGTGTGCTAAAGTTTGTTTTTTTTATGCCCGCCTCCTGCAGATAAACCACACAACCCCATGGTTAATGCTGGCGCTATCGTCTGTACCTCCCTCATTAAGGTAAGCTTCATTTAAATACCCCCACCATTCATTTTTAATGATTTACAGAATCGTAAAATGGGCTCATGTTTTTTGACTATTTACTGTAGGAGTTTGTTTCAGGCGTCGTTACATGTTTAAAGTGTAGATTAGCAGGCTGCTGGAGCTAACTACAGTGCCGGAGACGTAACTTCGAGAGAAATTATATGAAATAGAATAATAATCATCTGGGGGAACATGTTACCAGATTACATTATATGAGGAGATTAAGGTTACAGATAATCACGCTGAAAGGGGATTTGGTTGAAAGCACCGCCGCTGAGATATCCCCCACACACACACACACACACGTATATAGTTTACAGCGTGGGCGTACAGCGTCGCCCAGTCAGGTCACTCCCCTTGCCACCTGAGCGCCCCGTTAAATATCCTCCTCCGAAACACAAGAGCACCACCTGCCGATTCAAGACTCTCAGCGAGCCTGACACGGCTCCCCTCGAGCGGCCGGCGGGGCTCACGCAGGTTTCCAGTAGAGTGGCGAGCAGTTTAATTACACGTTCATCCAGAGAGAGAGACACAAGACACGTGTGTGTGTGTGTGTGTGTGTGTTGTGTGTGGAAAGCTTCCCCGGATGCTCGGAACAGGTTAATTTGAGAGGAATCAGATCTGTCGGGAACTGCAGTCCTTCACACTCCGAGCATCGTTTTTGTGAGTTAATATCAACACATTTATGATGAATTAAAATAGAGCTGTCTTCTCAATTCGTCGATTAGTTGTGCGGTGAAGAATAACAGTCAGTGACGTCCTCAGTGATGTCCTGTTTTGACCTCTGTGGACTGTTTGAGTGTATTCAGACTGTATCTGCATGGATCTGATGATTATATTTAGATGACTCTAAGGTCATAAAATGTCCAAACCCCAGAGATATTCGCTTATTGATACGATACAAAGAAAAGCAGGAGATCTTCATGTTTTCTGACATGTTTTTTTGCATCAATCGCATAACCAGTCAGTCGACTCCAGCGGTACAAATCCTTCAAATGTGCCTGCAAACAAACCTACTCCTCGCCCACGTTCCCGACATTCACTCAGACACTGTCAGGATAGAAACTTGACAATAAAAGTGCTTCTCTGCCCCTCCAGTCACTGTCGAGAATCAAAACCAAACCGCGTGTTTTAGCCTCATTCAGGGACTGAACTGAAATCACCAACACATAGTGCAGCTTAATAAAAAACAACAAGTCTTTGTCCTTGTTTTTCATTTTCAATTACACGAGTAAGACGAGAAATCCTTTTTACTCCATTTTTTATTTGACATGACACCGGCTGTGCACATGTGGATGAGCAGAAGAGTCATCCAGTCCTTTGTTGCGTTCACATCATACGGGAATGATGACCAGGAAGAGCTTGACTCAGACTCGAGTCAGCCGACTTCTCCACAGATCTGTGGCGACTCGCTGATTCCTCCTCCTCCTCCTGTCGATCATCCCTGGATGATCTGTAACGATCACTCCCCCTTTTGAATCCCAACCAATCACCGTTGAGATCTCTGCAGCTGACGGTTGAATCTATCGTATCCATCGATTGATCCGATTAATAACACCAGGCTCTATCGGGGGCGGGGGGGGGACTCTGTGCATGCGTCCCCTCTTCCTCCTCTCTCCTCTCTCCTCTCTCTCTGACGCTCGATTCAAATACACTCATTTGCAATGTACCTTTTCAAGGCTCGTTGTGTGGTTTTATGTGTTGTTGCATATTTTACAGCATTAGGATCTTTGGGAAATTATGACCACTGCAACAGGTCAATGACGTTGGTAATTTTTCCTTTTTAATTATTTTCTCCCCTCTTTTGTCTGGATTTGTGACAAGCTTTAGCCTTCACATGGCTGTTTATGAATGTTTCAATGTTGCTTTTTTTTTTTTAGACTTTTCACCTGCATTCTCCAAAACACTGTTTATACGTCTGGATTATAAACAGTACAGCTATGGCTCAACGCCAACACTGGTTTTATGTCATACTCCATTCTTCTGTAGAGAAGGACCTCTTTGTTTTTGATTTGTATGTTGTTTTTTTATTTAGAACTGATTTCTGTTTGTCTTTATCAGTCATCCATTTGAGTCAGTGAGTCTTAGACCAAGATTAGAGACGCTTTGTCAGCCACAGTAGATGATACAACTCAAAATATGCATTCACACTGCAAGCTACATATCATACGAAGTCTGTATATGTCTTATATTAACGACCATTTATGTTAAACTTAATTAAACTTTTAAGATGAGTTAGAAGTACAAACATGCACTGGATATAAAGTCTTTGTCACATACATCTTCACACAAGTGCAACCTAACATATAGACATTAAATATTTTTAGTCATGCTGACAGTGTGGATCATTCATGGTCCCCAGAGGATGAATTTGTTTGTTCGACACTTTTTTTTTTTTTTAGTTGAATTAATTAAATCGTAAATAATAAATGAATAAATCAACGTCTCAGCAGCCGATCCGTTTCCCAAAACCAGTCAAATCAGATGAAATGAGCAGCAGACGTCTAGTTATTGATTAAAGGGATTAGATCAGAATTCAGTCCCTAATATACGTCACGCTCAAACAATACTCAGCCTACATTTCCCATGATGCAACGAGCGTCAAACATCTTTGTTTGCGCTGTCTCCGCTTTGCAAAACCGCACTTGCACAAGCCAAAATGACTTGACGATGTGGCTCGCAGTGTGAATTCACCCGAAAGCAACTCACCCGCCACGGCTTTGTCACAAAAACACACTGCACATAAACACACCTGTAAGACTCGGAGCGCTGCTGACCTCTGTCGGCCACATCTAACTTCACATTGTTGGTTAGCCTGATGCAGCAAGTTTAGTTGAAAAAAAATTTCTTTCCATGATAATATTCTTTTCTTTTTTCCGTTCTTTTACAAAATCAGAAACTCTGAGTGGATTAACTGTTTTTATTTCACCTCCTCCATCTCCAGCTAGTCTCCCACCTCTAATCTTAATTCATCGATTGGTTTGATTGGTCACATAACTGATGAGCTCAGCTTGTTGATTTAAAAACCGTAGTGATGTGTCATAGTTTTAATATACCGTAGACATATGGATCATGCATAGTAGTGCTAATGGGTAACTTTTAGTGTCTGTGGCAGTTTGTTGTGCAAATGTTAAAGGGGTTAGATACAAATGTAATACTGTGATTGTTCTTTTTGTGTTTCAGCAAGGCGCAAGCAACGCTGAGAAATTTGATTATGTGAGTATTGCACTGGGCGTCACGCTGCAGCGCCAACATCTCCGCGACACCAGCCGCCACGGCTGTCAAGACCTCATTGACAAAACCAAAACAGCCACTGGTCCAACAATCAGAACTTTGTTTCGGCCTTATTTCACAGTTAGATGTGAAACTGTTTGCAAAACGGGCTGCAATGGCCCCCGTCAACATGCGTCCACTAAAAGTGCTTGTTGACAGCCTGACAACATTCGGGACATGATCCCAGTTTTACCAGAAACAGCCATCGCTCGTCGACTCCTCGCACATCATTACAACCTTGTAGCTTCATTCAAGGCGTCTAAAACTGTCTTTGTTAGTCTTTCCACAGTCTTTTCCAACAATCACCAACTTTGGTTTGGTCAAAATAAACCACTGGTTCCCAGAGAAAGATGAGAACGTGAGACGTTTTAGCTCTCAGTCAGACCAGAGAAAATGCGTCTTCATTCCTACGATATGTTTACATAGTAAATAGGTTCTTTGCTGCTATATTAATGTTCTAAATAACACGTGAAGGACGTAACCTTTGATGTCGTGGTTGAAGACTTGCATCTGTTTTGGAAAATCTGTTTCCAAACTGCAATTATAGTCGCAAACCTGCCCAAATATAGAGAGATGTTTCCTTCAGGAGTCGGTGGAGAGCTGGAAGAGCGTGAACATTAGACCAGACGTGATGTCGCCAGAGACTTTGAAACTGGCTGTTATTCGTGGATTGTCTCCTCTAAATCTGCTCCTGTGCTCTGCAGGTCATGAACTTCATGAACAAACTGGCAGGAAACGAGTACGTGGGCTTCAGCAACGCCACGTGAGTACGACACCGCCGAACACGGCAGATCAAGCGTCGATTCATTGCGCGCGAGCGCTGTTTAAACGTGAAGCGGAATTCGAGGTCGCGCGGCAACTTGGGAGGGGAAAATCATTCAGTCAGGACAGTTTTACATAACATGAGCTGAGTCACGGTGTTTAAATAACAACCCCCCCTCCCTCTGTGCGCGTCCCAGTTTCCAGTCGGAGCGAGAGTCTGGAGACAGAAACTTTGCCATCGGCTATTACCTGAAGGAGAAGAAGGTAAGGTCAAAGGTCATCGAGGGCTGAGTGTCATGTTTTCATGTTTACGCCATTCTTTAATGTTTTTTGTCCTTTTTTAAAGCGATGATTCAGAGAAGCTTGATGGTCTTGTTCTTCTTTCAGTGTTTTCCAGAGGGGACAGACATGACCTCCATCCTCGACTTCTACTTCCAGGTAAACGGAGCTGATTGGAAGAAGGTCTATTTCTTTAAGATAAGACAAGTGGGTTCATTCAGCCGCGTTAGCTTCTCCGGGGAGTGATCTAAGCTTATGCATGGCTTGCATCGCCTTAGATTCAGTACATCCCCGTCTTCTTCTCCACACTTCGGCGTGGATATCCGGTGTTTCCACAGAGACTACGCTATGAATAGGTCACCCGATGTATCATGAAATAGTCTGTGTAGCAGAAGAAAGACAAATACTCATCTCCAGAGTTCAAAGTCCATGTTTTCACACAAAACCGATGAGACTGGAGTTGGAAAAACAAAAAACACTAAAGAAGTCCTAAAAAATACTCAAAACAGAAATGTTTAGAGCGACCACCCACGAGCTGAACAAATGTTGCTCTGTGTCCAGTCTAACCTCTTCTTCGTGTTCTCCCACATCAGTTGTGCTCCATCGAGGTGACCTGCGAGAGCGCCAGCGTCATGGCGGCGACTCTGGCCAACGGCGGCTTCTGTCCGATCACAGGGGAGCGCGTGCTGAGCCCCGAGGCGGTGCGGAACACCCTCAGTCTGATGCACTCCTGCGGCATGTACGACTTCTCCGGACAGTTCGCTTTCCACGTCGGTATCCCGCCCATCGAACATCTCGCACGGTAAACCTCTTCACCCGCCGGCTTCTGAACACGTCGCCTTCCTTGCCGTTTCAGGTCGGCCTGCCGGCGAAATCTGGCGTCGCCGGCGGCATCCTGCTGGTCGTCCCCAACGTCATGGGCATCATGTGTTGGTCGCCGCCGCTGGACAAGCTGGGCAACAGCGTCCGAGGCATCCAGTTCTGCACGGTAAACCTTCCACTTCGGCTCACGCCCCCAGAGCCCAGAGCGGCGGCGTGTTATTTGGTCTTGACAAAGTTCATTCTCGTCTTTCAGGACCTGGTTTCGCTCTGTAACTTCCACAACTACGACAACCTGAGGCACTTTGCGAAGAAACTGGATCCCCGCAGGGAGGGAGGAGACCAGAGGGTGAGAAACTCCCATCCATCCCCCTGTTAATGTTTGAAACCTGCGGTTTTCCTCTTGTTGTCGAGGTTTATTTTTAGTCTTCACCGGGCTGTCAAACATTCTTCAGACAGTCTGCGTCACATCCTCCCACTCTGTGCTGAGCGGTCTGGATGCTGGGTGACCTCGCGAATAGTATTTTCAACCTGCAGCGCCATCTGGTGGAAATAATGTTCCCTCGCCCCTCGAGTCGTCTCACTTGGCAGCTTGACTTCATGAATTCCGTCTCTTCTCGGCTCGGCTCTGACGCGTTTGTCGTGTTTCAGGTGAAGTCGGTGATCAACCTGCTGTTCGCCGCTTACACCGGAGACGTCTCCGCTCTGAGGAGGTGAACCAGCTCTCCAGAGTGTTTCCTTCATCCGTTACCTTTGTCGTCCTTTCTTGACTCGATGTCTAACATTTGGTGATTTGCCCCGTCCAGGTTTGCGTTGTCCTCCATGGACATGGAGCAGAGGGACTACGACTCCAGGACGGCTCTGCATGTGGCAGCTGCTGAAGGTAAAACAGGAAATCATCGTCTGTGTGCTGGTGAGTTATTCTGATCAGTTCGTTTGTGTAGCTGATGTGTGTGTGTGTGTGTGTGTGTGTGTTTTTCAGGACATGCCGAGGTGGTTCGCTTCCTGCTGGAGGCCTGTAAAGTCAACCCGATTCCCAAAGACAGGTAAGACTGTGACTGACGCCTGGACAGCTCGGCCTAACTTTGAGTCTTCACGTGTTCACTGTGGTGACTGCTCCCTCCGCTGCAGGTGGGGGAACACGCCGATGGACGAAGCGGTCCACTTCGGCCACCACGACGTGGTGACAATCCTCCGCGACTACCACACCCAGTACAGCCCGCCGGACTCCACCGACAGCACCGACAAGCAGAGCGCAGAGAAGAACCTGGACGGGATGCTGTGAAGGGGACCGGCCGAAGACGAGGCGCCGGGACGGCGGTGGGTTCAAGGGCTCACTTGAGGGGAGGAGGAGGTCGGAAAAGAAATGTCTTAAATCAAAGAGGTCAACAACACACGTAGAAAACAGTTAAGACCATCAAACCAACTGTAAAAACAGCACCATCCCTCCAGAGTAAAAGCTCCTCATCATGTTATCGATGTTGTTGTTTTTTTTTTGTACTATATTAACGCGGGGAAGTATTTTATTTCTTTTCTCCTTCTCATCAGCTTCGTAGCTCCGTAGGAAACAACCACACAGCGATTGAATGCTGGGTAAACTCAGCCGCGGCTGCTAAGTCGACGGATTTGCCGTTGAAACGCCGCTTTATTCTGAAAAGCCGAGAACAGGAAGGTGTAATTTGGAGGCGTTGCAGACGGTTAAAGCCCTTCCTCACTTTGTCGTGACAACATGGTGGAATGTATCTTTCCCCCCAAACACTTTGGTGTGTTTGTAACGTGTGTGTGTGTGTGTGATATTTATTTATCTATTTAAGATAAACTGTACATTTATGTAGTGTGTGTATATTCCTGACATGAGAGTGAGTTGGTGTAAATACAGGTGTATAGATGTAGTTCTCACAAAGAAAGTTCAACATTTAGATTAATAATTAAACACTACTACTTCTTTTTTTTTGTTCTTACCCCCCGAAACTGGACTTTTATTTTTCACCACAACACTGTTCAATGTGCGTTTTATTTGATCTGATTGTAACATAAGAAAATAATGTAAGCCAGTCAGCCAAAGTTGAGGTCGAAGTTTGTCGTCGAAAGAGTTTAAAGTATCAGATGTGACACTGCCAGCACTGACAGGAGCTCGAATTACTGTAAAGATCCACCGACGTTTGACGTTTTGTTTTGTGCGGTGACTTTTTTTGTTTTTGTTTTTAGACGTCAGAGCTCGAATTCTGTGGAAGGAAACGCACTCGGCAACAGAAAAACAACCTCACAACTTCATTCTATTCCCAAAGTTACGAAATCTGAAAGTTTGAAGCGGACATAAAAAAAAAAACAGGCAGTCTTGTTTTGATTGTTTCACTCAGTGTGAACGTCGTGACGTCAGACGTTTGTGGATGATTTTAGAAAAGCGGCGATTATTGTCAACATTCACAATATGCGATGAAATTATAGTTATTGTAAGATCTCAGGAAGTCTTGAATTGAACTTGGTAGCCTGCAGAAACCACGTCGGCTGCACCACTGGCGGTTGTGTCTAAATTTAGTCCGGTATGGTTTGAAGGAATTTAATTGTCTGACTTTATTTGTCTGACGTGACTACATCGTGTTTGTAGTCCAACACGACATGACTGAGAGAGAGATGAAGTCATCCAGCCTCTGCGCAGCAGTGATCTCTGGGACTTGCAGTTGACTCTTTATGGGTTTGACTTGATGTTCATCCAGATTTTCTTTGCTGAGTGCACCCTTTCCTTTCATTTCACGCTCTTAACACGTTTTATTTTCATGGCTATGAATCTAAAGATTTTCTGAAAATCAATGTTTTAGTGCAGAAGATGTGTCGACTGTGATGTATCACATGATTATTTTTTTTGACGTATGTAAACTGAAAGTTTGTTTTATGTTTTTTGTTGTTTTGTTTGTTTTTTTTAAATCTGTAATGTGCAGAAAAATCTGTCAGACTTGTAAAGTTGTGCAGATGTTTCCCGACGTTTTTGTGTGTTTGTAGCTTGTTGAAGGTTTGGATGTTGTTCCTGTGCAGAGAAACTGGACCGGGGCAATCAGACATGTCATATTAAGAATCTGTGCTGTGGGGAAACATTCGGTTTTTCAACTCCCTCGGGTTGGGATCGGTTCATTCGGTTTGAATCATTTTAAAAATGAAGCACAAATCTGCAATATTTGAGAAAATAATTAGCAATAGAGATGACGATGAAATCAGCAATATGCATTTGTGATCCCGACCTGCAGGTCCGCTCACTGTCGTAGGCCTGAAGCGATCTCTGTTTGCAGCTGTGACTGAAGTATTCCGAATGTAAACGTGTTTGGTGTCGTTCTGTTTCTTCTTCTTCTTCATGTATATTTATGCTGCTTCGGCTCGCGGCGGGCGGGCAGAGTGTCGCAGGCGATTCAGATATTTATTCACAGATCAAACATTTAATAAAAGTTATGTAAGTCAGTTGGGTGGATATTATTTTTTTTTAAGATCATTTCTTGGCCTTTTTCAAGTTTATTGTACAGCGACAGCTAAAGATGTCAAGGATTTGTTCATGGGGCGGATGCTCTACCAGCTGAGCTAATCGACACCCTGTCCGAGATTCTGAGCTGGCAGTTCTCCTCCGTCACCAAGCGAGGAACCCAGAGGGTCTTATCCCCTGGACCAAGTTCTGCAAGGTGAGCCACCTACAGCACAGGTCTGAGTTCAGGTTTTACCTTCTTTGGCTTCATTAAACATCATCTGTGTTGTCCCTCAGCAGAGTGCCAACGAGAAGGCTTTTCCCTCCTGGTTGTGGATCGAAGGAATCCCGGATGTGATAAAAAGACACCTTCTTTCTCTCTGGAATGACGGGTGAGCTGATGTCCAGAGCGAGTGTTCAACACTTCTGAGAAATGCAACTGGGAAGCTGCAAGTTGAGTTTAAGTGTCTTAGAGTCAACTGCAAGCTTCAAAAAGTTTGGTTTCTACTGAGATGGAGGCTTTTATTCTTCCATTGCATAAACCCCTATTAATACCACTCTGGAAACAGGAGAGGGGAATTGAACACAACCTCTCCGTCCCCTTACACCCTGAGCTATTTGATCACACAGTTAATACAAAGTGTCTTGAAGGTTTTCACTTTCGGACATTGGGTGATGGAACCTCCGAAGAATCGAACACAGAAACTTTAATAACAGGACATTTGATTTTTTTTAATTTTGGAAAATCAAAGTTAATGATACAGTCTCTTAAATAAAAAAAGCTCATGGTGCTACAGGAAACTGCCAGCATACATTATGTAATGCAAAGAGGCTCCACAAACATGAAGGCGGAAGAAGAAGAGAGTTCCCTGTGACGTGTTTTCATGGGATTTCTGCTACAAACTCAAAGCGCACAGAGTCACGTTCGATAAGTTCACTGCTTTACAGTTAGCTCAGGAGAAGGTTCACATTTCATCCAAAGAAATATATACACAGAAAGTGGCAGCATCGGTTCTGCTCATTTGGAAACAACACTTAAAACGCAGACAACGTGGGAACTGATACGACGACGGGCAAGGTGACTGGTTACGCAGACCTTTTAAAAGCTTAGTCCGACACCGTCAATCGGAGAGTTTTAAAGGTCGGCACAACCACTGAGAGCATGTTGCGTGATCAACGGAGATCTCACGACCTCTAAAGACAAAAGCTCCATGGCGACGCTGGGCTGTCCTCAGTTTTGGTCCTGAAACTCCGCACTCATCTGGGGAGAGAAGACGAAAAGGACAACTGTAGCTTACAGCTGTAGAGCAACGTGACATCAGTATGTAAATGTGACTGTGTGTCTGCATGCAGCCACACCACAATCCACACGGGTCAGGAATACATGCATGTTTTTTAATATAACAGAATGTGGAGAACGTTACTACAATGGGTTAATTAAAGGAGTTTCAAACACACAAAGCAGCGAGACAGAGAAAGCCGATGGTGTTAGTGTACAGCAGTAGGGCGACATTAAAGCTGCGTCTACCTCGGCGTCAAACTCAAATCCAGAAATCAGATTGTTGGCCTGGAAGCAGAGGAGAGAAAAAAAAAAAGAGAAACACACAGACAGACAAGCTTATTTTATCATTGATGTCATTTCCCTCAGCCGCCGACATTAAAGCATTAAACACCGCAGAGCTCCGCGCTCCGTGTACGCGATCACCAGAGAGAAGTAACGCTTTGAGGGCGCCATCGAGAAGCTGCAGGGACTCCCGTCGGCGACTGAAATAAGAGGCTGACAGGCAGACGCCGAGCCGGGCTAAGGGCTGTTGGACTCGGGGTTTCTCGGCAGCGTGTTCACTCGCAGCACAAAAGCCACACTCACCACGGCGTCGATGTCTCGGGGACTGACGTACTGCGACAGAGCTTTGTAGTCGTCGGGAGACATCGGCATCATGTTGTCCTGCAGTCTGGACGGGTGTCTGGACCAACACGACAGAAGTATTAGGCAACAAAATATATCGCGTTGATTTAATATCATCAATATGCCTTTTTGGGGCTGATGCTCACACTTCTGAGACAGATATGAGCTCGGTCTTCATGTAGCCGGTCCTCTCCGGGTTCTCCACGTCCATGGGCTCGGCAGCTGGAAGTCAGACGAGCGGATTAAATGCAGAAGCGGAAAAAAATGAAGAGCCTCGGTAAATGCGCTCGGCGGGAGCAGTGCGACTTACTCTCCGAGGGTTTGGGGTAGTACTTCCCGAAGGCCTTGTCTTTCGGGATGTTGGGGTAGAGGAAGCGGAGCGGGTTCTCGGGGATGTTCTCGGCAGGCCATCACCTTGTAGGTGCGGATGATGTCGGGCAGAGAGACGGCGGACAGCTCCTTCTTCGTGTACGGCTCCACGGAGTGGAAGACCGGCTTGTCTGGATCCATAAACAGAGGAACTCGGGTTCAAATGAGAAAATCTCAAACCTTTTTAGATGTTCTGTTCAACATGGCGTAGACTATAAAACCTGCCGGGACTCTTATTTATCGCACAAAGGGTACGTTCATCTCGTTGTCTCAACGCTTCCTCCACCGCCGCCCTTCTTTGCTCACCGTGGACGTCGTGCTCGATCCAGGTGAAGGTGATCGCTCCCTCTCTGCTGCTCTCACTGAACCTGAGCAGGAAGGTGCCCGGACACTTATCGCTCAGCAGAGCCTTCTCCCTCTCCTTACTGATGAAGCCCATGATGGAGCTGCACACAGAAAGACAGAAAATACTCACCAAAAAAAAAAAAATCTGGGTTTCTCAGAAATGCTGAACACTCGCTCTGGACATCAGCTCACCCGTCGTTCCAGAGAGAAAGCAGGTGTCTTTTGATGACATCCAGGATTCCTTCGATCCACAACCAGAAGGGAAACGCCTTCTCGTTGGCACTCTGCTGAGGGACAACAAAGATGATGTTTAATGAAGCCAACGAAGGTAAAACCTGAACTCGGACCTGTGCTGGAGGCGGTGGCTCACCTTGCAGAACTTGGTCCAGGGGATTAGACCCTCTGGGTTCCTCTGGGCTTTGGCTCCTGGGGAGAAACAATTGTCTGAATTCACCAGTTCAAAGAAGAGTGTGACAGATCTGCAGGCGTCAAGAGGTGCTGACAGATTTTCAGGTTTTTTCCCGATCTTACCGAGCAGTTTGTCGGCCAGCATGTTGAGCTGCTCCTGGTTCAGGCCTCGCTTGGTGACGGAGGAGAACTGCCAGCTGAGAATCTCGGACAGCTGGGACCACTTCGCCGACGGAGGGCTGAGGAAGAACTTCAGATTCTGTCGGGCGAGAAGAGGAAGAGGCGGTTTCTTTCGGCTCGGGACTGGCTTTGAGAGAGCAGAGAGATTTTTTTTTTTGTTTGCCTCGGGGCTCTAAAGCGACTGTGCTCACCTTGGGCTCGGTGGTCAGCATGTTGTACCAGAGGATGGAGGCCCAGCCGCTGGGCAGCTGACAGACGTTCGAGATGACGACAACGGGCAGAGAAATGGCCTGGCAACAACAAACGTTCAGGAATGAACACGGAGAAATCCAGTGAGTGACGTCTCAAGCTGCTCTTTTCAATCTTCGTGCGAGTTTCTCACCTCCAGTTTGATGTCGAGTCCCGACTGGTTGAGCTGCAGCTCGGACTCGAAGCTGAGCGAGTGAAGCTCCTCGGTGACGATCAGAGGACCCTGAGCAAACACAGGACACGCTCGGCTCACAGAAAACCACAAAACACGACGAAACGACGCAAGAAGTCTCCAAAGATGTTCAAAACTCGTTGGGTTGTAGAACATCTTTGGATTATAAACTGGTTTGGCAGATCTGAAGTTAAAGTCGTCACATGTCTGACAGGATTGAATCAGACAAGTCATAAAAAATCTTGTTAGTTTAGCTGGCTGTAGTATACAAGCTAAAAGAGAGTGTCTGCTTCTTTGGGGTCTAAACTTGATCACAAATAGTAATAAATCAAATTGTAAAGCTTCTTTTCAAGTTTAAATCACATAAAAATCAAAGTAAGCGGAATATTTAACGGTTCTTATGATTGATAAGAGACCAGAAATCATCTCTGACGTCATTAGGTTTTGGCAGTCGTCACCGCTGGCGCTCTTACCTCGTTTGTTCGGTTGCCGGCGACTTTCTGCTCTTTCAGTTGCTGCGTGAAGTCAGACAAACACACACACACACACACACAGACAGTTTTTACACAAAGGGTTCACTTGTTTCGTCTTCTCTAAAGCGATTCAGCGCACTGTCCTCGCCTCACCAGATGTCTGAACTCTGCGGCGAGGCTGCCGTTGGACTCCTCCATGTTCATGACTTTGGTGTTCGTTCCCAAAATGTTGAACTTCCGAAACCTGACAGCAGAAACGGCGTCAACAAGGCGAACATTGACAGGCGTTCAAACATTTTCCAGAGCGTGAAGAGTGCTTCTGTCTCCTGAGCTTCTCGTTACTTACCCTTTCTTCTCGACAACATCTCTGAGGAAAAGCAGAAGTGGAGAGGTTGAATTAACTTAACATGTTCAAACACGCGCAGGTGTCGGCAGCTTTCAGCAGGTAAATGAACTTTCGGCTTACTTGTCGAACACGGCCTTGACTTTCAGCTGGTAGTTAAACTCCTGCAGCTTCACCAGGAACCTGAACGAAAACAAAAACAAGACGTTCGTCCGAAACAGGAAGGTGACACAGAGTTCGGGGCTAACGTGTCAGAAGTTCCGCATCATGAAACCCACAGAAAACGTTGCCGGAGAGACACCTCGTGACGTACTGTCATTCGTTCAAATGTCCAGATTTAAATCAATGTGAAAATCTCGAAACAGTTTGCGACAGCGTCACTGCTGGGTTTTTTTTTTTTTTCTGCTTCGTGACATTTCGTTTGGCTGACACAGAAAAACAGGAAAACCACAGCAGACGGCAGCGTCTCCGCCAGAGAGGAACCAAAACATTAAAACCTCCTCTGAGCTCAGTCTGTTTGTTTCTTACCGGAGTTTCACGGTGAACTGGACGCCGGTTTTCAGCACCAGCGGCCTCTGAGGGTGGGTGGGCATGCAGGGCTGCCTCTCCACAACCAGGGAGCTACACACACACACATATTTTGTTTAACAGGATAAGATCGATGATTGACAGTCAATGATAAGGTGATCAGTAACTTGGTCCTCACTTGGAGAGGAGGTTCTTGAGGAGCTCCAGTGCTCGGGCCTCCAGATACGCTTTCTTCTGTGTGATGGGGTCGCTCTCGTAGGAGAACTTCTGCTCCAGCTCCTGCAGCTTCTTCAGGTGCTGACGGACCTGCTGCAGACTCTCTGCTACTGCCGTGAACCTGCAGGAGGAGGAGGAGAGGAAAATATTAGCAGTGCATTAGGAACATAGATGAGATCTGTCTGTCTCTCTGTCTGTCTGTCTGTCTCACCAGTTCTGCAGCTGGTCCACGCAGGCGTTGGGCGGTCCGCCGATACAGGCGATCTGCTGCCGCTGCTTCCACTCCGGCAGCTCCTCTGATATCAGGTCAGACAGCAGCGCCTGGGTGACGTTCAGGAGGTCGGTCAGCTGCGTCACCACGTCCTGGCAAGCGGCAGAGAAACGTTATTTGCCCGGTCGCGCTCGGACGACCCAAGCTTTCCAAGGTCCCGGATTCACTTTGTCCGCTCACCTGTCGTTTGGCTTTGAGTTCAAAGCACATCCTCCCGACCGTCATCTTCTCTTTCTCCAGCTCCTTTTGTGTCATGCCGTTTATCTCATTCTCTGCAGGGGACGGGAAGACACTTTAAATCAGAGTCGAGCCTCACAATCGGCGCCATTCGCCGGTTCAGCCGACGTCTCGTTTTCCTCACCTCTGTTCTTCAGTGTGTTGACTTTGAAGTCGTACTCGTCCTGCAGATCTTCCAGGTTCTTGATGTTCTGGTCCGCCACCTGAAGAGGAACAAGGATCCATTAAAGGTTGCATGAAGGATACGCGATCCAAGAAACTAGGTTGCCATTTGTAAATCACCCCATCAGCCAACAGCACGAAACAACAAACGCCAGCTTAGCATCAGTTACAGCTGTCTTGCGTTTCCTGTCCTCTCTTCACCTCTGTGTTGCCTGTCTGTACTGACAGTAGACGATCAGCTCTTACTCCACGTTGCTGTCCTACCTGGACTCTGTCTTTCATCTCCTTCACTTTGAGGTCGAGCTTTTGTTTCTCCACCACCATGGCCGACACCGCCCCCTCACCCTCCTGCTGCAGACGCGAAAGAAAACCTTTTATTTTACTTTTACTTCATTTTTAGTATGAATCGTCTAAAAACAGCCGCAGGTTTTACCTCGGCACTCTTCGCTGTGTCCAGAATCTTCTGCTCCTCCTTCAGGTTCCGGGAGATGATCATGGCCATGTGGACCGGATCTTCCTGGAACCGATCCTGCAGAGACAATCCCTCTACATTTGGACTCTATCGCCAGAATTATGGATCACATCCACACAATCAAAGTGCAATGAGTGACCTGCAGGTTCCTCTTGATCTTGCGGATGTTGTGCTGTAGCAGGAAGTTGTTCTCCAGGGCGAAGCGGCTGTGTTGGTCGTCCAGCTGAGCCAGGAGGTCGTGGAACCGCACCGTGGCCAGGGAGTCCTGGATCGCCACCGTGTCCCTGAGGAGGCGGACGGAGAGCAGAGCCACAAAACTTTATTTAAGAAAAAAAAGAGAGAGAAAAGACGAAGCTCAGCTTCAGTGACAGTTTAATCTTCTTACCAGTCGATGCTCTCGATCCACTTGCTCAGGTACTGGCGGATGTCCATGGGGAAGGAGTCATCGTACAGCTGGTCCACCTGCTCCAGGTATTTGCAGTCCAACATCTGGAGCTGGCACCACTGCGCCATCTTCTGGCAAACAAGAAGAAAGTCATGAGGCCTTGGCGCGCCAATACAGCATGAACAAACATTTTTCATCTTTCATGTCGTACATCAGCTGAGCTGTGATACTGGCTCATGATTTTACTGTGTATCGTTTAAGCCATCCGTTTCCTGTAACCGTTCATATCAGACTCAGGAGGCTGGAGCCTATCCCAGCTGACTTGGCGTGAGAGGCAGCAACGCCCTGGACAAGTTGCCAGGTCATCGCAGAGACACACAGCGGCCACTTTGACGTGGAAAGAGTCAGTTAAACACAGGTGCTACCAATGATGCTTGTTCAGGCTGTGGGGCCTCAAACGCAGCACGACATTAATTAGTATCACATTAGTAACACCTGTGTTGTCCTGACTACTTCAGTCGAGGTTCAAACCAGTAACCTTCAGGTTGTGACTTCTCCATGTCAAAGTGTCCTTGGCCAGATACTGGACCCTAAACTGCCCCTGAAGGCTGCACCATCGGTTAGCTGTCAGAAACTGGTGAGCGGCTGGCATTGCCATGGATGAATGTGGGCGAGCGGGGTGAAATGAGATGCGTTTTGAAGGCTCCCACTGAGATTAAAAACCTGATTTACAAGGCAGCCTCGGCCAAGACACACAGAGGCAACACACTGCAGTCTAGGAAAACAATACAGTACAGTCCACAGTCAACAATATATGTCTTGTAGTTGTCATAAGACTAGAAAGTACAGTCTCTGCAAGTGCCAAATGTTTCCACGGCAACAAGTTTAATCTAACCCCTTTTAGTCATTTTAAAGGACCAGTGTGTGGATTTAGTGACAGTAGTGTAGTTGCTGAATTACACCCCCCTCCACTCACATCTTTATGCATATTATATTACATTTCTGCTATATTGTGGCAGCACCAGAGCTGCAAAATATAAGAATAATACTTTAATCATGTAATCAGAGTTTGATGGTCAACGCCACTTGACAGATTTGAGTCCGACCAAGTTGGGTGGGTGGTTTACAGACCGAGAAGTGGGAAATAAAAAGTGCTGACTCTGCCTTCTCCTTCTCCTTCTCCTTCTTCATGACTCATTCCTGCTCAGAGAAAAATCAGGAAGGTGTTTTTTTAAAATCAGGGAGATGTATGGTGACTGTTGCATTCACCGTCAACTGGGAAGCCTGACACTCACAGTTACAAGCTGGCAGAGGTGAGTGTGGGAGGAGACATCCATAGGTTTCATTTTCCCCACCGGTGGAGCCTCAGACAAATCCTACTGCAGAAATCTGACCACGGAAATGTGACAGTCATTGAATGCGACACAGCGTTTAACGCAAATGTATTTTGACTTCTTTGCGTCACTGAATGCAACATACCATTTAATCTTAATAGGTATAAAATCCTACAGCAGAAATCTGCCTTGAACGCACCTGCCTGACTCCGTGTAGAAATGTGACACATTTAAGTTTTTTCGTGGATATAATCATAAATATCAGCGTCGTATAATAAAACGTAGCATTTAATTTAAAAGATTATAAATCACGTAAGATTTCGGCTTACGTTTGAGTCCTCTGGTGTAACATATAAACTACAAATTACGACATTTTGTAGTTAGCTAGCAGCCTCCAGGTGGTGGGCGGTGACGTATGTCCGTAAACCTACTTAGGTTATAAAAAGTTATATTTGCATTAAAATAACAGCTGCCACTCGTCGTTAATATATTACAAGTGTAAGTTAAAGACTTAGGAGCAACATACAGGTGATTTTAAAGAGCCGTTTAACGGTTAACACCGACTAGCAGAGCCGAGTTCAGCTGCTAAGTTTGGTGTCTCAATATGTTGAAGAAATAACAGTTAGGCTGACATTTTGTGATGACACTTACCTTTTATTTCGATGAAGTGTCTACAAGCTCTGACAGAAATGTAACTTATTCCAAAAAAGGTTCAATTCCCCCCAAGATTGGACCAATGCACCGGACAGCTCCTGAAGCCTGTTTCTGATATGTGTAATGACTGCAATACTGTACAGAAACATCGTCATCCAATCACAGTTTAGGACTCGTAACAAAGGCCCGCCTTCTTGCCTGCGACAGCCAATCAGAGCGGTTAAAAACCGGCTGTTCTGTCAGTCAGCCACCGTACCCACAATAACAATGAAACACAGTGTAGTTTTCATGCAGATTAAGACATAACATCACGATATTACTAATAAATTCGTGCTTTGTGTTGTTTTTATACATTTTAGCGGCGTCAAATGATCTGTAAGGTATATTTTAAATAAAAGCAAATATAATTCAGAGTTCTTTTCGGGGAGGAAAGCCAATAAGCAGAAGAGCTCACGGTGACCACGTGTTTTCAGAGAAAGCGAAAGCAACCAAGACACCCAAGTCTGAAACTAAAACCTAATTTCTGGTAAAGATTAGTTTTCAAAGTAAGATTTTAAAAAAAAGTATATGAGTGGCCTAATTTAAAAAAAACATGTTTTTCCCCGTGTGTGTATCAGATAATAATAATGAAAAGAAGAAGAGTGATAATATCCTACATCCAGTAGATAGTGAATCTGATGAGCATTACAAGGTTTGCACCACTGATTTAGTGATATTTTAATACGCCTACGTTGAGAAAATATGAATATTTCGTTTAATACAGAAAAAATCTGAACAATTTAGGGTTGTTTCTTCCCCGAGGTGTGATAACATGTGTGATAATACTTCATGCATATGAGTAATAATATAAATATGAACTCATACTTACATACATAATATTTTTCATATAGAAATAGAGTGTGCACAAACCACCAAGAGTAAACATGATTGAAATATCTAAGTGAAATTAACTCAGATTAACCCCGGCCACCCTTTTACAGGCTATGTGGTGGCATATATGATGGTAAAAATGAATATATATATATATATAGATTTCACATCATGATAATACCTTATATCTTTTCTTTATACTGCCATTGTTCCACACAGCATTTATCGAAGATAATCAGGGACAAAATGTGTAAAAGGACCACCTTTGTGTTTAAAAAAATACTTTACACATAGTTTATTATTGGTTACTATCTTCCAATGTATACAATTGCTGGTTTCTGTCCATTTTGGCAATATTCTGCGAGGAAATCAACTTGAAACATCCTTGAAATGTGTTTGCAAGCTCAAGGAACACCTGCATTAAGGTAAATTATTAGTTATAATATGACATTATAGTCCAAGGACAAAGGCTCTCAGTATTGGCTGAGCTGCCCTTCTGGTGCACCATAAATGTTTTATTTGCTGTAAATGCAAGTAGCTCACAAGTGCTCCATAAGTTAGATCAATATAAATTGCTGTTTCATCACTGACAGTATAAATATGGATGGCATATGCGTGATAACACCCACAGGTTTCTGGAGAGCCGTTTGAAGCTCAGTGTGCCTCTGCCGCCTCCTGACTAATGCTAAAAATGGGTAAAGACGTGGATCACTGGCGGACCTGAGGCGTGCTGAACGAAGCCTGGTTTCTCAAACAAGTCGTCTGTGACAGCACCCACCTGTCAATTCTACATCTGAAACTTTAAGCTTTAATATAATTTGAACAGGTGAGTTCCATATAAATTCACCCTCAGTACAGTTGTCATGAACGGGGAAATTATCCATAGAGACCAAAACTGTTTTTTGTACCAGGCTGTAAACATGTTTATTTCCGCTGTGAAGTTGGACATTTTAACATGGGGACTTATGGAGACTGACTCACTTCTGGAGCCAGCCTCAAGTGGACGTTTGAGGAACTGCAGTTTGGGCACTTCTGCATTGGCTTGTGTATCATCCAATCTTTTATTATGCTTTGATAGATGTGACATTTTCCCAACTCTAACAATCAAGTCATCATCATTTCACTGGAGATAAATAGCAACAAACGTTTCTGCTTCATATGACAAAATTCACTTCTTTAAACATCTTCCTTACTTAAAATCAGATGCTAAAATCAGAACGTATCTACATAGTCTACCATAACATGCTGTTATTGACATTCAAAGCTTGTGAAGTGGAATAATTCAGCTTTTTTGCTTCCTCTAGTGGATTTATCTGCTTCATCTAAAGAAAACGTTCAATAGAAATGGAATAAATGCTCAACAATATGACAGGAAACAGGACAGGGACATTTTGTTCCCTGCAGAATTACAAAAGTGAACCTGTGTCGTCTGTGTCGTGGACATTCTGTTCCAACACTTTTCGGGTCAGAAACCCCCGTGAAGCACAACAACAGTCAGGACATCTGCACTCGGCTTCAAATCCAGATCAAACCTCCCTCTGAGATCACAGTTCCTGCACTCAAGTTGTGATTGGCTGATGGATCCAAAACTTCCCTAGGCTGTTTGTAGACCCTTTTTACCAGTCAGGGGTGATTTTTAGAGGATGTTTCAGATCTAAACCTGTGCAAATGTAACAGTGAATGGTTGTCTGTCTCTATGGGTCTGTGATGAACTGGCGACTTATGCAGGGATAGGATAGGCGATTATGTAAAAGCTCTGATTTTCTTGAGGTTTTTGCTCCATTTAAGTAAAATTAGGGTTAAAGTTGAGTTTGAGAGGACTAAATTTGGTTTGAAACCATTCAAATGAATCTATAACTGCTTCATAATTGCATACAATTTTGAGCCGAGTGCTAAAGAAGATATTGCAGTCCTTCCAAAGTCCACTAGATGCTGCTACCCTCCAGTGTGAGGGGTGTTTACACGAGCAGGTCGCCATCTTGTTTGTGGCTTATGGATAATGCACTTGTATTGTACCAGTGTTTAACTTAACACCCCCTGAAATCTTGTTTTTCCTGCAGTGATGTAGGAGTGCACTAAGGGGTGTGTCAGTACACTGTGACATCACTTTTCATCATGTGTCGTTACAGGTGCAACAAAGCACACTTTTAGCTACTTTTCAGTTTTGTGTCAAGTTACTCTTTATCCTGCAAAGTTACAACACGCGAGGAAAGAAAATTGCAAAGACAAAAGAAGGACAATATAGTTTAAAAATCATCTTTGCTGTCAATACATTCAACCTTAAGGCCTCGGGGATAAGATAACTTACAGAGGGGTACCTTTAAGATTTGACTGATGGGTTTGGTCATCATGACTTTGCAAGTTTACAACATGAAAATCCACAAAATCCACCTCAAAAAGAACATACAATTGACAATAAAATCACAACACACATCTGCAACAACGTCCTTTAAAAAAAAAAAAAAAATCTCTCCACAATGCTGTTTAGAACAGATCACAGCAAGGAGTTTGCAAACAAGCTTTGGGACAGCGAAGGGCGATCTGTCAGCTCAGAGTCATTAGGTTCATGTTTTTCAAAATAAAGGCGCACATGGAAGATGTCCCGCGGGGCTTATTCTGGTCAAGGTTCAAATCAGGACACGTTTTCATTGGACAGGAGGACAGGAAGCAGCGGGAGTCTATCTATCAGGAAGTCATTGTGTGCAAACACGAACACAACAAATGGACGTAAGGTTTGAATGTGAAAATACAAACGTTACGAGTCAACCTGCGCATCTAATTCAAACGAGTAATGGTGAAATAACTTATTTTCTAAGTTCGTACCATATGAACTGGATTATTTAAGCTTTTGCTGATCTGTGTTTTCATTACCTTTTCTGTGTGGTCTGGTATCTATTTTTTGTTTGCTTATTGATATTTTGTTTCTTGTATTTGGATAAAAGCACAGAGTAAAAACAACTTTTGGACTCCTGTCCTTAGAAATATTCCTTGTCGCTCTTCCATAGATGGGATGTTACTATGTCTAAGTTTAGTTTTTTACCACTTTCGCTGAAAACAAAGCTTCTATGATCGAGCCGAAGTCCTGCAGATGGCTGGGTTTCCTCAGGAACAGCCACAGTGGTCGACTACCATGGACGGGATCTTTCCATATATGATCTGCTCCTTGCGGTTGAAGTAGAGCATGTTGATGGGCGACATCTTGGTGGGTGTGCAGCATGGCCCCGCGGTGCCCCGTGGGTTGGCCTTGTTCACCAGGTGTGCATGTGGGTACTGCTGCAGGTGCATGAACTCGCACTCCCCTGAGCAATAGTTGGCCCGGTAGCGTTTGGGGGCGATGATCCAGTCCCAGCCGAACTCCTCGAAGTCGACGGTGAGTGGGTAGCGGCAGCAGCGGGTCTCTGCAGACTCCTCGTCGCAGTTGAGGCCCGAGTCACGGCGGGATCTCTTGGGGCTGTCGAGGATCTTCACTTCAATGAACGGTTGCTGAAAAGGAATTGAGGACATTGAAATTTTGGTTGCTGGTGAGACATAAAGACATAAACAGTTGAAAGACAGATGCTTTAACTTCAAGGACTGCCTCTTTTCACCAAAGCAATGTTGCAAAAATCAGGTGCATCTCATCTCAAACGGATGCTAGTAAAAAAGAGTCCATGCGGTTCTAAGCTGGACATGTGTATTTACAGGAACCAGGGTCAGAGATCAGAAACTTGTAGTTACTGCTGACTCAGGTGAGTCTTGAACCATCCCTTAGTTACGCTGCTATAGGCCGAGACTGATGGGGGACTTCCCAAGATGGAGTGAGCTCTTCTATGCCCTGGTTTAATACATGCAAGTAAAATAATATCGCAATGGTCACTAATGGCAGAGCAAATGTTTCGAGTCCATGTGCTTTTAAAGTTAATGTTTTGATAGCACTCACCAGTCCTTCCTCTCCAGGCTCTGCTGAAGTGACAGCCAAATCTTCTCCTTTGGAGTCGTAGGCGTTGATCTCAATGCCGTAATTGGTCTCCGGTTGACGCAGCCAAGCCTGCAGCAGAGACTTGATGTCAATGCTCTGCCAGGAGCCGGCGCCGGTATCGGTGTCGATCTTCAGGGAGCGGACTCTGACTCTGGTGTTGTTTCCCTCCTTCCCGGGTTTGAGACGGGAGATCTGCAGGAAGACGGTGGTGACCATGTCGGCCGGTCTCAGGTGAACCCAGAGCTGAGCGCGGAGGATGTTTTTGGGTTGGATTTTCGGGCTGAGGCTGAACAGGCAGCAGGAGGACAACTCATCCTGGGCGATTGGATTTGCTGGAATAAATAAATGTTTCAGACTGAACATTTGGGTGTTTGTCCAAGAGAAAATATTTCAAAAGGACAAGAAGAATTTGCAGTAAACATTCATGACCCCCAGAGGATGAACCCTGGTTAATTTCGTGACCCCTTGACCTTTCGTTTAGCTTCCCCATCAAGACAGAATTTACCTTCGATCAGCACTCGTTTCCATTACATCTGCCTTCAGATTTCTTTTTTTTATATGAATCCTGGAAGACTGAATCTTGATGTTCTCAGTGACCTTTTCTCTAGCGCCACCATCAGGCCACATAATATACCTGACCAAATTTTATGATTTATTTTCTCTTATCTCACATTGCCAACATTGTCACAGCATTTAAAAAATCAACTAATCTTCACTTAATAAAACAGTATTGTTACTTTAATTTAGATTTACAAAGAGCAACGTTCAGAAGCTATGCTTTTACAAACGCTGCTTTGAGTGAACAACTCTCCAAAATAAATGTTAAAAAATACTGACAATAACTTGGATTAAAAAGTGATTATAATCTTTATTCAGAGGGATATAAGTCATAATGCATCGTCGTTTGCGCCAAAGCTGTCTCCTGTTTTCTGCACGGTTACTTTACGCACCGGATTTACGCACGGATCTTCTCTTTGTACGCACCAACAACAAAAAAGAAACGAACATATGAAGGATTTTTGGTTCGATTTAGTTACGCTTAGTGGCCATGGTGATGATGGTCTCTGTCGTAGCGTGGTCCTCGTCCTCCACCCGCGGGTCGTACTGGTCCAGGAGCTGCGTCAGAGGAGGCGCTTTGGGCAGCAGCTGTCGGATCATGTCCCGGCTAATGTTTGGAGCCTGCTCGAGCCGCAGGATGCTGAGGATCTGGGACTTGATACTGTGGAGCCGCATCTGTTTGCTGTGCTCCCGGAAGTCGCAGGCCGAACACTGCTCTCCGCTCTCCGCCAGCAGCTTGGCGGTCTGGTTCATCTCCATTGAAAAGCCCGCAGAGAAGAAGACGGTCAGGCCGAGATAGAGGAGCATCCTGGAGCGATGAGGAGGTAAGCGCTGTGACGCTCTCTGATATAAGTCTGTCCCCAGGTCTCAGGACTTTATGATTGGCTGCAAGGAGGATCTTTTTTTAATCAGAAGGGAGATTTAAAGAGGTAGCAATATTTTCTCATCAATAATGGATTCATTGAATAAAGCCTGATTGAATAACATTTGGCATTTCCAAAGTCTGTCTTATGCTTTCTTTCAAGAAATAAACCGTTCAAAGGGAAGTCAGCAGTCACTGTCTTTTGCTCATGGACACTTGGGCATGTACATAACATGTCAAACCGTGCAAACAGCAATGCAGAACTTTTATTTTCATGGTACGTTTTTACAATTAAAGTTATTTAACTCCAAGAAAGAAATGTTTGTTTTCATCATAAAGAGTTCAAAGCAAGAAATACTCATTAAATTACTATTAATAATTTAGTTTAGTTTGTGGAAAAAAGTTGTTTTTACAGTAAAGAAAAATGGAAGAATTTTACCGTAATAAATACGGTACAACTTTCTAATATTACAATAAAAGGAACAGTAGTACTTACTGTTGATTTCACGTTTAAGGTTCGCATTTTATTTCATTTACTACCAAGTTTTTTTACTTTTTTACTTTTGCCATTAACTTTTTACAGTGTTTTGCTGTACAATTAACTGTCTGTCATTTAAAATACAACTTTATTCTGTATAAATCCCCTTAAAATGTATAAAGAAAGGTATAATCATATAATAAAATGTAATAAATACAGTATAATTTTTTCTAATATTGCAGAAAAGGGGTCTTAGTACTGTTGATTTTTATGGTTGAAGTTGGTGTTTTATTTACATAATTATTTTAACATGTTTTTCCCATCTGTATCGACGCTGTTTGTCAAATAATTTACATGAAAATATCATATGAATGTCTTATATAATATAGATTTTGCCACGAAATATTACAGTGTTGTTTGTGTGATATTAGTGTGATGTTTGTGGATGTGCTGCACTGCATCCACCACCAAGTGGCGCCCGTGAATAAGTCTGGCTGGTTTTGAGGCACAAGTAGTCGTAGAAGAAGAAGACAACGACAGTTGAACCACAACAGAGGGGAGGAAAACAGAAAGAGGTCCCACTCTGGTGCTGTTTTGGTGTGCAGGCATCTGCAGGCATTTGATCATCGCTGGGACGCCTGGGTGCTCAAACAAACCACCAGTAACTGCGTCACTTATACTGTAGCCAGCCTCAAGTGGACGTTTGAGGAACTGTAGTTTTTTTACATTTTTTCTGGTACTGTCTCTTTAAGAGGCGCGTCGCCGCCGCTGTGCTGTAGTCCACCGCTCGCTCTCGCCGCCGAGCGGACCCTCTTGCTGCTATCGACGATCTTCAACGTCTGTGTCAACATCAGGAGATGATCAACAACCAGCGGCGTTTAGCTGCTAAACTACCTCACGGATGTGTGACCTGCTTACCTGTCTGAGCGAACACCTGGAGGAGTTTAGCGTGGAGCCAGCTGGTAAGAAAGAAACGTCTTTTTTTTACGTTGTTATAGCCACAAAAACACGGTGTGACACCTGTGGTGAGGGGCTAGCGGTTTGGGCTAGTTAGCGGGACTGATTAGCTTACGTTAGCGGGCAGTATTAGCCGCAAACAGATGGAAACACCTGCCGCAGGTGGCAGGTAATGAATGATAGAGCATGGGAGCACGTAAAAAAACGAAACTACGGCTGCTTTCGTTATGACTGTGCCCCGGAGGAAGGATGTCCGTGTTGGTTTTCCCCTAAAATTCAAGCTTTTAGCCGCCACCGCGACTTTATTCGCGCGAACAGCTGAGGTAAGGTGTTGTGTTTTTTTGGGGGGGGCCTTGCAGGTCTGCATTCAAGGAGGAGCTGCAGGAGGTGGTGGTGGTGTTGGAGGAGTCCTTGACATGCTGACGGAGGAAGAAGCCCACTGATGGAAACCCAGAGGAAGAGGTAAGGGCTGACCTCCATCTGCAGCTGTGGATGTGATCACCATGTGACACCGCCTGCGGATGGAGCCGTGCTCACTTCTGCTTTCACTGCCACAAAACATTTGTTGTTTCAACGACCCAGGGCCTTAATCCTGGAAGTGTGTCTGCTTCAGATCTCTCTCTCTGTACTTTCACTTCACGATAGTCTTGCCTGGAGATCGCCATGTACCCAATAATGTGTGTTATACCCCTTTATAATTTGTGTTTTTCTACCTTTTTGAAAGTGGAATCGGGTGACAAAACGCATTGCAAACCGTGGGCTGGGTGCATCTCATCTTGCAGCTTGGTTGTCGTCCGTGTCCCTTCATCATGACGGACAAGGGCGCCGTAGTTTCTGCTGAATCGGTCCAAATCAAAGCGCGTCCGCTTCGGATCTTGTTGTTTTTGTGTATTTTCACGCGTTTCCTTCACGATGTCCTCGCCTGAAGAGCGTTATGTACCTACGGTGCGTTGTAACAAGGCGGGATGATAAAACGCACCTGTCACAGCAGCTCCCACGCACAAGGCGGATCATCAGAAACATCCAGTCTGTTGCTGAATGAGCTGCCCGCAGTTCCTCTACAGGGCAGTCCAGGACAGAGCTGGACAGCCACCACAGTGTCATAGAAAGTTTATAACCGAGTCCTGTGCGCTCCAGAGGAGGCTCCTCACTAAGTGGGGACTATTTTGACCTTTTTGTACGCGGCGTCTGTGAATCGGGTGGCAATACGTGATCCTGGGTGAATCCGCCATCATTTTAGCACCTGATACTCATTAAAGGACAAGTGTGACTGCTCAACAACGCCGCACACTGCCAAGCAGCTTTTGCCGCTGGCCAGAAATGATCAGCGAGCCGCACTGTTGCACTCACGCAAACAAGTGCAACAAGTGTGTGCTGAGCAAACTGCATTATGATGGTGATGAATATTCATACTTTGTCACTTGTTCAACTGTTTGTTTTGGGCTCTGTTCACTTATTTTTTGGCTCACGTAAAGGTGGAATCTGTGAAGCAACGACACGTTTTTAATCCCTTAAAACGTGTCTGTGTTGATCAACCTTTCAGCTCTGGGGATGACGACGGTGGAGAGCGAGGCCTGCTCCACACCTGGAAGGGCTACTCTTGCAGCGTCACCCCAGAAAGGCTGCTCCTCCCCCGGCCTGTCCTTCAGGTTGCCCTGGGCACACGGCACGGCGTTCTGCTGGTGGAAGGTAACACTTTTTTTTAATTAACGTGTGTGTGTGTGTGTGTGTGTGTGTGTGTGTGTGTGTGTGTGTGTGTATCAAACAAACACCTGCCACGTTCCTCTTTGATTGTCGTGCTGTTGTTCCTGTTTCAGGAGGGCAGGTCTACAGTTTTGGGGAGTTGCCATGGAAGCAGAGTCAACTGCCCGAGCCAGAGAAACCCACCCTGGAGAGCGCGCTCAGCGGCCAGCGGGTGGTCGCCATAGCAGCCGGGAGCTTCCACAGCGGGGCAGTGACGGAGGACGGCGGCGTCCACATGTGGGGGGACAACGGCTCGGGTCAGTGCGGCTTGTCGGGCCTCAGCACCGTCCCCAATCCCACTCCGGTCGCCCTGGTGGACTCCGACACCAACCCCTCGCAGACGGTGCCGGTGCTGGAGCTGGCCTGCGGGGCGCAGCACACCTTGGCGCTGTCGGCCCAGCGGGAGGTGTGGTCGTGGGGCAGCGGGTGCCAGCTGGGGCTGAACGCCACCGTCTTCCCTGTGTGGAAACCACAAAAAGTTGAACATTTGGCGGGCAGGTATGTATTACAGGTGGCCTGCGGGGCTTCCCACAGCCTGGCTCTGGTGCGCTGCCTGGGCCCTCAGGACACGCACCGTCCCCCTGTGGACAAATGCAGACAGTGTAACCAGCTGCTGTACACCATGACGGACAAAGAGGACCACGTCATCATCTCCGACGGTCACTACTGCCCCCTCGGCGTGGAGCTCACCGAGGACGAGGGCATGCTGGGGAAGCCTGCTCCCACGCAGGGGCTCAAAACATCCCCGTCTGAGCCGGTCCTCCCCTCCCACACCTCCACCTCAGCGTCCTCGGAGCCCGCCAAAGGTGGAGAGCCCTCCTCTGAACCCCATCAGGGCTCGGACAAAGAGGAATCGGGCTTGGCAAACGGGGCGCTGCCGTCCTTGGACTCTGACCCCTCGGCTCAGTCCAAAGGGGCGAAGAGTTCACCCTACCCGGACGAGCAGGCCGTCAAAGACTACCTGAAGAAGCTGTCGGACAACACGCAGGCCGAGCAGACGGTGAAGGCGACGGCCGGAGGACTGCACGCGCTGCTGGTAAGTCAGACTGATTCACATGCCGATGCTTGTTGTTGATCAACTCGGTTTGATACAGATCTGCCAACATGTCCTTTCCCTTCTCCTTCAGCCCTCAGCAGGAGGACTCGCCTCCACCAACCCGGGCTCCGCGCTCAACAGCCTGGTGTCCTCGTGCGCCTCCGCCGTGGGCGAACGGGTGGCCTCCACCTACGAGGCCCTGTCCTTCAAGAAGATGATGAACTTCTACATGCCGTCGGGAGCGGTCAAGTCGGGCGTCCCGGCAGGCCTGGCGGGCGCCGTGGGCGACAACACGGCGGAGCGCGTCCGCCAGGAGGACCCCACGCAGGCCAAGAAGAGCTCCAGCACGGGAGACATCCGCGAGGAGGAGGCAGAGAGTCTGCGGCGACGCCTCTCGCTGCCGGGACTCCTCTCACAGGGTAGATACGCTGTTCACCTCTTATCCTCCTCCTATACTCTGCTGCGTAAGTACGCCTTGCGCATGTGCGGGTCGGTGTCGCTCTTTGTGTGTGGCTTCCTCGTGCAGCTCTCAAGCACGGCAAACCGCTGTCGTCGTGGTCCGGCTTTGTGCGCAGTGGAGTCGTTTATGTTCCGTGTACGTCGCCTCAGTGTCACCTGCATGCAAACAGTACGTACTTTGAGGACCTCGAACGTCCACTTGAGGCTCTTGAAAGTGACAGGGGAAAAAAAGTCATAAGTCTCTGAGAGGAATTCCCAGAAACGCTGCAAGGAAACAGCAAAATCGTGATCCAGGGCTTTAAGCTCAGTCCGAGCAGCCTCTCTGAATGATCTCCTTTGTGTGTGTGTTTCTTTTAAAAAACACAGAGGAACGCAGATTGATATTTGGCCTCCAACTCGAAAGGGGTTTTTCAGTAATCAGGAAACTGTTGGAAGGATTTAGCTGACTTAGCAGAGCAGAATGATGTGATTAACAGAGAGAGACAGAGAGAGAGAGAGAGAGAGAAGGGAGTCTGGTGCACGTATAGAAGACGCACTACTATCTACATCTTGCCGTTTTAAGCTGAAAGATCAGATTTACTGCACTTTGTATGATCCTTGATTTCTAAAACACTTGGTTGGTCCCTTAGTCCCTTCCTTTGTGAGTGTCTCTGTCTGCTTCTTATTGGCTGTGCGGCAGCGTGTGTGTGTCTGTGTGGCTGACGTGAGCTGACGATCGTGTCGTGTGTGTTTTGTTTTTTTTGGGCCCGAGCACGCACCGTGTGCAGGGCCCTATTGTTTTTCGAATGTTCATTATCTTCCTAAAAGTAAATCGCATTTTCGCATTTTGTACTCGAAAGCTCGCGAAAATTTGCGTACCCTCCCCCCAAAGTCGGGCATAAAATTACGTATTTTGGACGTACAAAAATGGCTCTACGGCGCCACCTACGTTTCGGTTGTCGGAGGAGCCCCTCGACACGGTTTCATCACGAAATTTAGCGGGAGTATGTAAAGTACTGAGACACACAAAAAAGTCTCTTGGTGACCTGGGCTATCGCGAAGTGTACGGCTTGCACTTTGTTTCAAAGTTGCCGTTTCGTGTTTTTGGGGTCATTTTCAGGGGTCGTATTTGAACAAACTCCTCCTAGAGCTTTCATCCTATCTGTTTGAAACTTGGCGTGTGTGCTCTTAAGGCCTCGACAAGTTATCAAAATCGTAAGTTTCGGTTTTACTGCGTCCAAGCTGTCCTGTGAGCTCAGATCTTTATATTATGAAGCTCTAGAATAAGATCAAGCCCTATTTAGGTACAGAGTTACAGAGTTATGAAACCTTAGCCGAATTGTAGATGAAAACATAACCTAGAAAAAAGTCTCTTGGAGCAATGGGCTAAAATGAACAGGAAGCGAGATATTTAAGAATGAAAATCACCATTTTTTGTGTTTCGGTCTGGTTGAGAAGGGGTCCTATTTGAACGAACTCCTCATAGGTATTTTATCCAATTGACTTCAGACTTGGTAGTTACATTCATATAGACTCTCTGAGTACAAGTTATCAAAATTATGAATTTTGATGAAATGGTGTGGGCGTGGCGCTATCTCTTCCTGTTAATTTTAGGCCATTGCTCGAAGGCTTGCATGTTTTCCGCCTGTTGCCTTCCGACGTGCCAACCCATCGAGTTGCGTGGGAGTGCGAGGGCCCGTCCAATTTTTTATTTTTTTTTTTTTTATTTTCGGCACACACATTGATTTCTTCTGCTGAACTTTGCACCTCAGATTGATTCAGGGCTCGCCTTGAAACCACGTTCAACATTCAATCAACTCACATGATGGTGAAATATCTCGCAGCGGAGGAGAGCGACGACATTTAAGAGTTTTATGTCCTGTTCCGCTCAGTGTCCCCGCGGCTGCTGAGGAAAGCCGGACGTCCGAGGATGCGCGCGGTCGCCCTGACCCCGCTGGGAGGGGCGGTCCCCGAGGCCCACGAGGTGTTCCCCACCCTGCAGACGGAGGTGTGGAGCTGGGGCGACTGCGAGCACGGACAGCTGGGGCATGGAGACTGTCTGGCCAGGTAGGAGGAAGCGGCTTAGCGCTGCGTCGGTCTGGAAAGGGAGGACGGTTTCTGACGGTGTCTGTTTGCAGATTGCAGCCGCTGTGCATCAAGAGTCTGAACAACAAGGAGGTGGTTCGGGTGGCGGCCGGCGCCCACCATTCCCTCGCTCTGACTGCTCAGTCTCAGGTCAGTCGGCGGCTACGTTCTTGGACTTGTTACCTGGTGAAAAAGGTTGAATAGTTCATCAGGAAATCTTTGCTTGTTTGTGTCTTTCAGGTGTTTTCATGGGGAAGCAACAGCTGTGGGCAGCTCGGGCACATGGAGTCGCCCAGCACCGTCCCCCGCCTCGCCAAGGTGAGGAAACCGCCTCCTTTAAAAACACATAAAACACACATCCCTGAAGTTTAATCACTCCTGGTCGGCTTTGCTTCAGATGTCAGAGGGGATCCGTGTCTGGGATATAAGTGCCGGAGAGCGTCACACCGTCCTGCTCGCCGACGGCGACTGCATCCAGCCGATCATTTACTACAGCGGACAGCAGGTGAAGGAAGGGGCGGAGGAGAGCAACGGCAGCCGGCTCGGTCAGCAGGAAGAAGGCGAGGAGGAGGAGGAGCAGCGGGCGGGGACCCAGCAGCCTGTGCTTCTCCCCTTCTGCATGAACGTAAGACAAACAGTAAATGACTGCTGCTGACAGTTAAGAGGTGTGTGTGTGTGCGTGTGTACTCATGTCGTCGCGTGTTCCAGCTGCGTTACGTGAGCAACGTGTTCGCCGGCGGCCAGCGCTGCGTGGCCCTCTCGGACAGGAACGTGATGGGCTTCATCGCCAGCCTCCACGAGCTGGCGTCGGCCGAGAGGAAGTTCTACTGCAAGCTGTGCAACATCAAGACGCAGATAATACGCCCCCTGCTGGAGCTGGGTAAGAGCAACGCATGACGGAAAAATTTAATTTCAGACGTCAAAATGTTTATTTGACTCCGTCCTTCTCCAGAATCTCTGAGTTCGACCCTCGGCCCTGGTGGCCCTCGGTCTCCTGCAGACTCTAGCGGGACGGTTCAGCCTCTTGTGCCACCTGACCGGGCAGCACGCCGCCAGCCTCACCGCCAACCTGCGTCGAGGCCGGGACGTCAAGAGCCTGCTCGTGCTCGACAACGCTGACATCTTTCCTCGAGTCTTACCGCGAGTACGTACGCATTCGCCATCATCGATTTGAGTGGTTTGAGTAGTAGTTGCCTCACGCGCTCGTCTCTTTGTCTCCGTAAGGTACTGCAACGCTATGGGCCACTTCCAGGTGATGGGAGGCTTCCAGGCGCTGACCAAACCTTCACTGTGAGCACACAATCGCACCAGTTGCATCCAGTTTTGTAAGACTCATGATGAGCGCTTTGAGTTTTTATTAATTGTGCTTTTCTTTAGCAGAGATTTCTTCGGGAAGAGTCCCGAGCTCCTTCAGAGGCTGTCGGAGTGCAGCGAGGAGAACCCCGCCATGGCCGACCTCCTGGTGGCGCTCTTCTACCTCCCGACTCGCCACCTCCACGAATACGGCAGGCTGCTGCTCAAACTGGCCACCTGCTTCGAAGTGGTAGGCGAAACGGACGCTACGGTCGCGCGTGATTCTTTTTTTTTCCCCCCTGTTCACTGTGCACTATTAATGCCCGCGCGCGCGTGTGTGTTGTCAGTGCTCTAACGACTACCAGAGGCTGCAGGACAGCTGCTCCAAGTTCGAAGCGCTGGCCCTCCAGCTGAAGAGGAAAAGGAAGGACGCCGACTACACCTTCCACTTCTGGAAGAGCTTCCCCGGCAAAATGACGGTGAACTTGCCGACCGTTGCGAACTGCGTGAAAATTGAGTCCTCGAGGTGTCACATGATGTCGCGTAGGGCTGAACGGTGTCATTGTGTGTCGCCAGGACTCGCTGAGGAAGCCCCACCGCCGGCTGATCTGCGAGAGCAGCAACAAAGCTCTGACCCTGCAGAACGCCGGGAGGTTCTCCGTCAACTGGTTCATCCTTTTCAACGACGCCTTGGTCCACGCACAGGTCAGCACCACACACACACACACACACACACACACACGCGCGCGCACTCAGACTTTTTTCCTGTTTATGAAGCCGTTCATATTTCAGACAGTGTAACTCGGTGTGTTTCAAGAGTTTGTATGTGCTTGCCTCCGTGCTGTCAGGGCGTGGCGCCTTGTAAAAATCTTGTAAGTATGCAGCGAGAAACAAATGTCAGCACAGCGACCCGTATTCTCCCCTCTCCTGCTCTTCCCTTTCTTCTATATGTGAGTGTGTGTGTGAGAGTGTGAGAGTGTGTGTGAAGGGCTTAGGGCTCAGTGCCAACCGGATGTCCCTCCAACAAAAAAGAATTGAAATAAAAAGCCTCATTTGTACCAAAGACAATTCAGAGGAGCTGAACAAACTTGTTTATCTGGAGTTAATGATTTATCATGACTTGACAAAATTCAATATCCACAGATTTTAGAGATTTCATTTGTTTTACCTGCAGCAAACAAACATTAGATATATTTTGTCTGAACTAGTGTTCATAAAGTAAAGAATAATAAATACATAATCATTAAATGATGATCAAACCCAGTTAGTTTTTACTTCCTTCTGTACTTTGCTTGCTTCCTTTTACCGCCTTCTTTACTTCCTTTCTTTCTTCACTTCTTTCCTTTCTGTCCTTCCTTTTACTGCCCTTTTCCCCACTTCCTTGTTTCTTCTCTTGCTTATAACTTTTTTTTTTTACTTCCACTTTACTTCCTTTCTCTCTGTACGTCCTTTTTCAATTCCTCTTTTTTCCCCTCTTTGTTTCCTTACTTCCTTACTTCCTTTCTTTTTTGCTTCCGCTTCTGTCCTCTGTCATCACACACAGTCTGTTTTTGCCTAACTCAAATTAAATAGCTGACAAATCGAGGTGCTAATGATATTTAAACCAGACTGACTATTCAAATCAGCGGCTCTAAGCAAAAGCTAAAGAACAGGTTGATATTTCCACCCGCTCACATGGTCGTGAAGTTACTGTTGCTTCAAAGATTTCTCTTTCTATACAGACCATGATATTTTACCTTTCCAACATGACTACACTGTAAAAATATTTTTTGTCCTGTGTGGGTGTCCTCCCTCTGGTCCTGTCGGTTGTGCATCCCTTCACCGCAGTTCAGAAAAGAACCTCATTAGGACGACAACTTTGGACTTAATAACCTAATTTTGTTAGCGGCATTAAAACGGTTGTGAGTACGGATGAATGACGACTGAAATGTGTCCGGTGATCCGCAGCCCTATCCCCACCTCCATCCCCTGCCTGCTGAGGGAGTCTGCATGGAAGAATGAACCAGTTATAACCAAGGCTCAGCGGGTGTTAATGCGTGTTTGTTTCGCGCTCACACTTCACTGTTCTCGTTGTTCATTTTGTCACATTGCAAAGGTTAAAAGTAATCCTCCTAAAATCCAAATCCGAAGACAGATCTCCTGTCGAAGCCTTGGTTCACGTGTGATTAAACGAGTAGTTTCGGATTTGAAAGGATGCAGAAATACTTCTTCTGTCCTTTCAGATTCACCAACAGTTTCTGGTTCACTTCTCCAAAGCAATTCCCCATTTCCCTCACCCCGTTTGGCTCCCTTTTTATCTACTTGAATCTGTCCATTTCCTCCCTGTCTCTTCCCGTCCCGTGGTTGCTCTGCACATTTCAGTCCTGACTCTGTGACACTCTGCCATTGTTTGAAAGAAAAACAACTTCCTTTTCACATTTTTCTTACCTCCTTTCTGTCTTTTTAAACTTCATTTGACTCCTTTATTACACCCCTTCTGTACTTAGTTCTTTCTTTACTTCCTTTTTTGCCTCCTTGTGTCCTTTTTTTTGTATGATTGAGGTGTTGTAAAGAGCATGCATGCTTTAAAACATGTGAAATGTTGTTGTGCATGACTAAATCTGGCATACATTAGTCTTTCTAAGTACTTAAATCGTTCCTTCTACTTCCTGTTGTTCCTTCCTTTTGACTTGTTGGCTGCTGTCTTTACTTCCTTTCTCCTCTATACTTCCTCCTTTACTTCCCGTTTCCTGGTCCTCTTTGTGGTTGTGCTATTGTTTGGAAGAAAAACAAATTGTCTCCCTTCTTTCCCATTTAGCTTCCTTTTTACCTCCTTACTTCCTTCTGTACATCATTTTTACTTCTTTACTTCCTTTCTGTCTTCATTTTCTTTTTCCTGTGGGTGAGAAGCTGGGTGTTGGTGAAGAGCGTGCATGCTTAGCTCTTGACCTCCGTGAAAAACATGTAAAACACATGTTGCATGCATGACTAAATCAGACAGAGCTTAGGGGAATCTTCTTTCTTTACTTCCTTCCTTTGTTCTCTGTGCTTCCTCCTTTACTTCCTGTTCTGTCGCACAGATTTTTCTGCTTTCTTGACTTCCTTATTTCATCTTTCCAAATGCATCCACCACATAAATGAGGTCAAAATGACTGTAAAGTGGCTGAAATGTGACTAATAAACCAGAGCAGGGAGTATGCTGCTTGTAGAAGAGGTGCATGTGTATCATTTACCCATTTCCGGTGTAGTCAGTGTTATAAATCATACAAGACTTGGCAGTTTTTCTCTGTAAGTGTTTATTTTGCAAAGGCGACACGGTTTCTTCGCAGTGAATGTCTCCCAGTGCAGTCGGCTGTTTTTAATGATGCTTCCGTGTTTCTTTCCCTTCCTCACTCACCCCTCTCTTCTCTCTCCTCTCCTCTCCTCTCCTCTCGACTGCCATTTCACCTTCACGCTTTCTTTCACATCCTCCATGCTCGTTGCCGCTCCACTCCGACAGTTCTCCACCCATCACGTGTTCCCGTTGGCCACGCTTTGGGTGGAACCAATCCCAGAGGAGAACACTGGCTTGTAAGTCTGCTGATCTATTTTACATGATATTATTGTTTAATCTTCATATTAATGTTACTACAATCACTTTATACTGTATCTTTAAGTGTAAAACGACGTGTGTGTGTGTGTGTGTTGTCGTGCAGATATGGTTTAAAGGTGATCACACCAGAGGAGACGTTCACCCTGCTGGCCTCCTCTCCCATGGAGAAGGTAGATCTCTTTTAACGGCGCTTAAAACTCCATTTGTTGAAACTCGTTCTTTAAAGGTGGGCATGTGTCGGTCTTTAGGCCAAGTGGCTTCGCTCCATCAACCAGGCGGTGGACCAGGCCCTGAGCGGGGCGGGGCAGGACACGGCATCAGTCGGCTCGGGGTCGGGGCCAAAGTTGGAGCCCCCCATCTCCAGGACGGCCTCGTACACTTTCTACAAAGACGGGCGGCTGAAAGAAGCAAAGTACGAAGGACGCTGGCTCAACGGGAAGCCCAACGGCAGGTCGGGCATTTCACAGTCTGTCTGCAGATCACTCAAACATGAAATGATTTGTAATAAAGTCTGATTATGTTCTTCAGGGGAGTGTTAAAATGGCCTGATGGGAGAATATACACAGGGGCGTTCAAGAACGGACTAGAAGACGGGTGAGTGCTGGCCACCGGAGCTTTACTTGTGGACTTTTCGCTGCTGCTTCTTCGCGGTTCTCATGTATTTACGTGTATTTGTGAAGCTTCGGTGAATTCGTCGCTCCCAATAAGACGCTCAACAAGAACGACCACTATCAAGGTCACTGGAAAGACGGCAAGATGCACGGCCTGGGGACGTACAGGTGAGTTTACGCCGCAGGACCGGACTGATTTCAGAAGAAGAGACGCGAGTTCAGCCGCACACTAACCTTCCTCCCTGTCCCGCTGCCATGCAGATACGCCAGCGGTGAAGTCTACGACGGCTCGTTCCAGGACAGCATGCGACACGGCCACGGCATGCTGCGCAGCGGCAAGCTCAACACCTCCTCCCCCAGCGTCTTCATCGGCCACTGGCTGCAGGACAAGAAGACCGGCTACGGCGTCTTCGACGATATCACAAAGTACGCTCGCGATCTCTGCCTGAGTGTAGACGAGCTTCTAAAATGTGTGTTTTTTTAAAAAAAAGATTTTTCTTGTGCTGTGTTTATGTGTGCAGAGGGGAGAAGTATATGGGCATGTGGCAGGAGAACCTGCGGCAGGGCACGGGGGTCGTCGTCACACAGTTTGGCCTGTACTACGAGGGAGCCTTCAAAGATAATAAGATGATGGTGAGCGTGTCTACAATTTGCGATGATAAAAATCGATCCAAAGTGCCACATTAAAGACCTGGAAGAACAGCCTGGAACAGTTCAAACTCTGACATCGAGACATCTTGATGATTGAATGGAGAATTACTTCTCTTGCACGGAGCTGAAAGGAAGTGTTTTGTCTTTAGGGCACTGGGGTCCTGCTGTCAGAGGACGACACCACCTACGAGGGGGAGTTCTCCGACGACTGGACCCTCAACGGAAAGGTGGCGCTCAGAAGAAGTCTAAATATTGATTTTTTTTAATCAAGTATGAGCAGTAAAATGTAGTGATTGGCTCCTTCAGGGCGTGCTTACCATGGCTAACGGCGACTACCTGGAGGGCTCCTTCAGTGGCGAATGGGGCTCTGGCCTCAAAGTGGCGGGGTCCTACTTCAAACCGCACCTGTTCGACACCGACAAGGACAAGACCCGTGCTGTGTAAGCTCACAGAGCATCCGAAGCGTGCAGAAATGAAACGTTTTATTGATGTTTACCAAGCTTTGTGTGTGTGTGTGTGTGTGTGACGTGGCAGAAAGCTGGGCCGTCTGTGCGTGAGCGCCGAGGACAAGTGGCAGGCGGTGTTTGAGGAGTGTTGGAGCCAGCTGGGCTGCGAGGAGCCGGGCCGAGGGGAGAACTGGAAGGCGTGGGAGAACATCGCCGTGGCCCTCACCACCAGCCGGAGGCACATCGAGGACAGGTCTTTAGCTTCCTCGCGTCGCGGCTCCGTTTAAAGGGGGATGCCAGTGTTTTAACCGACTGCTGTGCTTTGTCTCAGCCCGGAGATCATGTCTCGAAGTCACAGCAGAACTCTGGAGAGTCTGGAGGTCATCCCGCAGCACGTAGGGCCGATCACCATGGAGAGATATCACACCATCCGCCTCTACCTCATCAAGGTAAACCCACCAAACAAAAAAAAAACCTGACTGATTTAAATATATAAAATTACGCAGAGTAAGAAGAATGTTCCCCATAATTCCTTGTCTCTTCCTCCAGGCGTGTGACACCCCCCTCCACCCTCTTGGCCGGCTGGTTGAAACCCTGGTGGCCGTCTACCGGATGACCTACGTGGGCGTCGGAGCGAATCGCCGGCTGCTGCCTCAGGCTGTGAACGAGATCAAGTCTTACCTCAACCACATCTTCCAGATCGTCAGGTCGTCCACACACACAGCTCGTCACCAATCACCGATCATCAAAGTGGGTCGAGATGATTTACTCTCGTCTGTGCTCTGTAGGTTTCTTTTCCCGGACGTGCCGGAAGAGGGCGGTCTAATTCCAGAGCCGACCACCAGCGCCCAGGACAAGGAGGAGCCAGGCTCGACTGATGCCCCCCTGGAGTCGCCGAAACCTGGGTAAAGCTCGAGCGGTGTGTCCCCTTGAAGCTTTGGTGCTCCTCTGTGTCTCAGTTTGATCACGTTACCTTCTCCTGTGCGCCTCCTCAGCCGCGTGGTGAGCAGTTCGGCTCTGCTGCTCCCCGTCCTGCTGCCTCGTCTCTACCCGCCGCTCTTCACCCTCTACGCTCTGGACAAGGAGAGGGAGGACGACGTCTACTGGGAGTGCGTCCTCCGCCTCAACAAGCAGCCCGACTTGGCTCTGCTTGCCTTCCTGGGCGTTCAGCAGTACGTCACACGCTCAAATTAAAAGTCTAGCTTTGAATGTTTTGCAGTGAAACAATGAATCAACTGTTTTATTTTCACCCTCAGAAAGTTTTGGCCTGTTTCCCTTCCTGACTCCATGCCTGCGCTCGGAGATAAGCAGCAGGTAGGGCTCCATAGAGAAGCCACAAATCCTAATCTACTAACAAAGATGCAAACGGTGTTTGTTCTGACCCGAATGTCTCCTCCAGGTCCTCTCCAGCAGCAGCAAGGACGCCTGCTTCGCCTCCGCAGTGGAGACGCTACAACAGATCAGGTACAGCTCGGCTCAGCGTCTCTGTTAAATGTATTCGAGGCAGCAAAGATTTCTAAGTTTTCCCCCGCGTTTGTCCGCAGCACAACGTTCACCCCGTCGGACAAGCTGCAGGTGATCCAGCTCACCTTCGAGGAGATCACGCAGGCGGTGCAGTCGCTGCTCAAGCAGGACTTCCTGTGGTCCATGGACGACCTTTTCCCCGTCTTCCTCTACGTGGTGCTGCGTGCACGGTCAGCCGCGAACCAAACACAATTGCACACACAGTTTATGATGTTGAAAACAGCTTCGTAAAACAACTTTAAGTAGACGATTAATCAAGTAGGCAAGCAAGCAAAAAATTTTTTTTGCCAAAATTTAAAGATTTGATGCTTTTGTTTTCCGTCCGTGGTCGTGAACTGACTACCTTTGGCTTTTTGGCTGCTGGTCGGACGAGGAAGGCATTTCCCGTGGACTTCTTCATAAAGAGATAGAAAATATAAATATACAAAAGGTTTAAAGGTGCAATATGTAAAAATTGGTCCAAACAAATAAGGGGGAAGTCAACTGGAGGACAGGTGGGGACAGGAGAGGGACGTCGGGTATCAGTCAGCAGGCCCGACTGGATGCTGCAGTGACCCATTATGGAAAAAAGGTCAAATATTCCTCAGTCACGTGACATGGTTTTGTTTTTTTTGGTCCCCAGAATCCGGAACCTGGGCTCCGAGGTCAGCCTGATCGAAGACCTGATGGACCCCTGCGTTCAGCACGGAGAGCATGGCATCATGTTCACCACACTCAAGGTAACGCATCTGCAGATTTCTGATAGCAAATCACAACATGAGTTTTTCTAAGTCTCGGCGTCTTAATCTTGTACTTTTGGCAGTTTTTCATCAATTTTCCGACCGCACTGATGTTTGTTTGTGCGTCTTCTCCGCCTCCAGGCGTGTTACTACCAGATCCAGCACGAGAAGATCACTTAAATCCAGCGTGGCGTTACTTCCTGTGTGACCTGCGTGGTCAAGCCAGTCCGTCCGGGTGTTGGTGTGCAGCGGCAGGGGATCATACGAACAGGTTGCCGACAGCTCCATCTGTTGCTGTTATGGAGGGCGGGAGCTCCGACCCTTCTCTGACACACACACACACACTTTGACCTTTTATTGACCTCTGTTGTTGGTGTCATACTGCCAGAGATGAGCCACTTTATACCGTCCAGTGTATTATTATTTTTTTTTCAGTGCCAACGGACGTTACTTGTTCTCTGGTTACTTAGCTCACGGTTGGCAAACTGTGACACCGGACCTTCAGAAAAAAAAAAAATCACTTTTCCAGCATGAAAAAACTAAAAGATAATCCATCATACGGTTCTTTTTTTTTTTAGCCTTCAGCGGTTCGGAGCGTTTCTTTTTATTCAACTGACACCGACATGAAGGAACGGGAAGGAATCACAAGGAAGTAATCTCCAGCATAGCATCAACGCTTTTGTAAATCTGATTTGAGACAGCACCACTGTATGTTCACAGCTGATCTGTCGAGCGACACACGTAGTGAGTTTCATGCTTCAAACTGTATTTTCCGGTTCTAAGATGAAGACTCGGGTTTGGCAAGCGCACGTCACCTCCGATAAAGCGATGGGAATCGCAGGGGCTCGTTTTCAGCTCGGTTTGATACTGTATTTATACGAAACAAATCATGCACCGCATGCTTTGGGGAAGTGTAAACTGACTCTGCAATAACTGACATTCTCCTCTCAGGCCTGCTGGTAGCTGAACACAGTTAGGCGACTCATGCTAACAGCAGCTGCTCCGATGACAAACCCTGACAGTTCATCACTTTAACTGTATAAAACTGTGTCTTATGAACACAAGTTACAACGACGAAGGTCAACTGTCGTACGCTGATGCAAAACCAGGCTGAAAACTTGCAGGAGTGTGTGTGTGTGTGTGTGTGTGTGTGTGTGCTGCTGAGCCCAGTTTACAGTGAACATTTTGTCACAGTTGAGCAAGACTCAGTCAACTCCTTTCCTGCACGTAGACATGCTACGTGCTAGCTCCTCTATGTTAAGAATACAACCAAATGTTGACTTAGGAGGCATCAGTCTGGGTCTTTTAACGGTTTTGGTGTCTTATTTCACATTGTTGGTTGAGCAAAAGAAATTATGCATCTCCAAAGTACATTTTTTTAAATATATTTGAGATAAACTGAAGGTTTAAGTTCTCCTTTTTTATATGTTGCAAGCATTTTTCAAGCTAAAGAAACTTTAAAAACAGACAAATTCATCCTCAGAAAGCTGAAAGTTGCAGGTTTCCCATCAGAGATCACCTTTAAAACCCATTGACATCCAATGAAAACAAAGAAAGAGTTCCTTTTACAGTGTTAATTGCAGACATGGCGGGAAACTAACCACTACTTAAAGGAAATGTGTCGATCTGTAAAATAAAGACTGCAAAAATGTCATATTTAGATTAGACTTACTGAGAGTCGGGCGGTCAACTTGATGCAAACTCTGTTTCAATAGATGTGACACTCAGAGCTGACTCTCTGCGCCATCTGTTAATGCTAACTGTTCTTTTTTTAAACCATTCACAGCACAAACTGTCAGACATTGTCGCTTTTTACAGATCTGCGTCGGCTTAAGAGGGGATTCAGAGGATGATGAGCCTTTTTTAAAAAATAAATATCATTTCGGCTTTTGTTTTCTCAGATGATTTAACGATTTAAAATAAAGCACAGTCAGAGCTTTAAACGGTTTAGCATTTTAGCATTTAAATTGGGCCCCTGTCATACTTTAAAACGATCGTGACTAATGTAATGGCACTCTTCTTTTCCTGGTCATGAGCTCTTATTACTGCTGAGACTGTATATGGAAAGCCAGCCAGCTCTATGACTATCGACAATGCGTCACTGCATTGATCTATTAATGCGTTGATTTTTCACACATTAGCGCCGTTAGCATCGCATTGAAAACTTGGGATTGACGTGGCATTAGCGTGTGCCGCTTAAACAAACTTTGGCCAATTGGCCACTCGTCAGACGGGGGATCGTCACAAGTTCCCATTGACTGAACCAAGTGGCGTCAACATGTTGAAGCTCATGTATATAATATACCTATGGCTGGCTTTCCATAACCGTATGTGCCTGACACTTTAAGAAGTGAAGCAATATTGTCTTCGTAACTGACGAGTTGGCTCCCAAAACGCTGTGAACACACTTTAGGCAAAGAAAGCTACAACATTCCCCGGTTATTCTGACTAGTATTATTAAAAAGCTTCTGTTAGCACAATCTGAAGGCTGCTGCCGCTTGAAACGAGCTTGTATTTCCACTAGACGACAAACTACCGAGGCAGAACAGGACGTTTTGTTGTGACGGTTGTACATGAAGTTTTAAATTCAAACTCAATAGTTATAAATATAAACTGAAGACAATGTTCATAAGCTGACGTTGGGGGGGGTCATGATTTCAATCCTGTGTTTTGTTAATTTATCGTCCCTCAACAGCTGTTGACTATGAAGACGGCCCACACAGGTCATACTGTTGAACTGTATGTAACTGTTTTGTCAATGGAGTCTGGCTGACTCTGACCTGTGTGTGTTCAAATGTATTGTACCTTTTATATAATAACAAAGGGCAATAAACTCATATGATGGACATTGCTAACTCATCTGCTGCCACAGTTTTATTTGGTTGGAAAAGTTTAATGGAAGAATATTCTCTGAGCTTCTTCTCATTATAAAAACTGAGGCCTGGAAAAAAAGGGTCCAGAAAGTCCTTGAAAAGTCCTTGAATTTGATGTTTAAGTATGTGAACTGGAAGTCTTGTGTTGTCCTTGCCCGAGTCGCCTCCTCCCTCCACAGCTCCTCCTTTAGCGTGCTGCTAAAAGCTGAAAGAGTTAAGAAGATTTGGCAGCTCCACAACAACCAGCCAGCCGGTGAGGGAGGAACCAGCTTCCGGTGGCCAGAGGCAGGCGGCTCATTTGCCCGGGATTAAGTGGGATCGGGAGAGATTACAGCTCTCTCTCTCTCTCTCTGGTTCCCTGCAGCTCGATGAAAGCGTCGCCCTTCCTCCAGTCTCCTGGGAACATATTTTCACATCTTATATCCATTTTTCGGTGCTCAGACCTGTAGGATCTGCAGCATAAAAGGTTGTGGCATCCCTGAAGGATTCAAGGTAAGATGCATTTCTAAAGAGAGCAGTCTTGGAGGAAGGTCACAGAGATCATCCTCTTCCTCTGCTTTAACTACACATACCTCTTGAGTAGCTTGTTTTTGCCAGAGCGCATCACATCTGTCCTCTTGCACCTTCTCTGGAAGGTTGTGGTGGTCATATTTAGTGATGAAGAGGCTTTAAAACCTGCCCGAACTTAGTTTTTTAACTCATTTATCCTCATTTTAGGCTCTTCACTGACCTCCTTCGTGACCTAATGTTGGTTAAAATCAAAACTCAGCTGAAAAAGCGACAGATTTCTGTTGCTTTCTGCAGAGATTATGCCCCGCACATCTCTGTATTTACATCACTGCACCTCTTACGACGAGCCGCCGTGAAGTGTGCCATTAACCCCTGACCCCATTCACACTAACCCACTGATGGAGTTGTGTTGGCTGCACCTCCCTACCTGATCCTCCTTGCACACTCCCGTCTGGATTACCAACCCAGAGAAAAGTGGGCTACAGACATGGACCTTGTTTTAGGTTGCTTGCTATGATATGATGTCCCGTGTGTTATACGATCTTGGAGGCAGCAGAGTATTTACATAAGATGGGAAAGGAATCAGAAACCTGGCAAGCGTAGAGCCAAAACAATCAACAGAAAATGAGTGAATAAAACAATTTGAACAATTTCTCAGTATTTTCTGACACTTTAAGGGCCAAACAGTAAATCAATTAATTGAACAAATATTTTATGAATAATGAAAATAACTGTTGCCGTACAGAAACACCAAACATGGAGATGACAGTCAGTAAAATATAATAAGATAGCCGCAACTATCAATTCATTTCATTATTAATGTTATGAAACTGTGAAAAAATGATCATTGCAACCTTGCAGAGCCAAAGAGGACGTCTTAAATATAGTAATAATAATAAAAAAATCAATAAAATAAGTAATAAATAAACAAATAATTAGAAAACACACATCAGTTTATAGTGATTTATGACAAGAAAGAGCAAATCGTCTCATTTTGGATGCTGGAATCAGACAATTTTTAAAATTATTTTGGCATCACAGTGAAATTTCCCAACCACGCAATGGAGCAGATTAGTTTGTTGTCGTTCCAGGTTTTCCAGGCCTTGTCAACAGTCAGCAGGTGACCGGGGTCAAAGGTCGAGCCTCCAGTGACCATGAGGCAGGCGGTGGAGGCTCAGGTGTTAAACCCTCACTGCGAACTCGGAGAACACGGTTGGTAAAGAGGACAAAAAAGACTTCACCGGATCGTTTTGTTATGTGAACGCATGGCTTTTTGTTGACGCCGTGTGTGCTTGTGTCGCAGGCCTGCGTCAGATCCTGACAGATGTCATCAGGGAGGTGAGACAGTCGGTGAATCAGGACATCGACGGCGCTGAGATCCTCCACAGTCTGCTGACCGCCTCATGGCTGCAGTCACTGCTCAAGGTCTGAATATTTGAGTGTTTTATGTCCTTTCTTTGCTGAGTTTTCCTCTTGATTTGTTGTCTGCAGGCTGATATGTGTTCATCGTCGCAGGTTTAAGTTGTTTTGATATGTGGGCTAGATGCCTGGAGTAATAAAATGTAACTTTATTAAAGCTTTATATTGGTATTGTCCTGTGTTGATACTCAATAAACATATGAAAGAAAAGAAAGATATTTTCAGAACATTTGCTGAAGCATTAAATGGACTATAGGATATTCGTTTGTCCAGAATATTGACCTTCATCAGTCATTTGGCAACATCGTTTTCAGGTCTACGAGTGTCTTCAGAGGTACCTGAGAGGTTCCCCAGCACCAGCTCTGAACTACGCGTCAGGACTTTCACTCCAGGTTCCATTGAAATTTAAAATTTCTCGCTTGCATCCACTTAATGGAAGTCATTTCTTTATTCAAATGGTGGATAATATGTGGTTTCCTGTCTGTGTAGTTGCTGATCGACATCAGAGCGTTGCCAGGTTGTTCGGAAGACGCCAAGGAGCTCTACCGCCTCCTGAGACAGCCACACATGCAGGTAAGTTTTCTTGTAATTTGGGTTCCTTGTCAATTGAATTTTCAATCAAAAAAACGTATTGGATCTTCATGTTTTATAGGCTCTTCTGTCAGCTCATGATTCGGTGGCCCAGAAGGACTACGAGCCGGTGCTGCCGCCCATGCCGGACGACCTACCTGACGATGAGGAAGCCACCAGGATCGTCTGCCTGGTTAAGAACAAACAGCCTCTGGTAAGCTACCAAGCTAGCTTTGATGGTGCTACGGGTGTTTTAGGAACGTTCTAACCTGTCACATTTTGATGCGATCACTCGTCTTTGTTATGCATGAAAGTGATTTTTAATCCCTCTTTTGTGGGAAACCATCAGACAAACTTCAGACTAGAAGTTGTGCAGCAAAGTAGGTGGTTCCCACAGGTCCTTGAACATTTGTGTAATGAAGATGACATGTTTCCTCACCAATATTTGGACAAAGCCAGCTGATTTTATTAGAACCCAAAGATGAGACTTTGTAAGAGATGTATGACAATGACCTCCCAATAAGTGCAAATCTTCTTTTAACAGAAAGTACAAATGGGATTGAGTCCTATCGGTGAAGCTTCAATCCCAGTTTCATAGCAGATATCCATTTTTTAAACCTTTGAGGGACTCTATTGTCTCACAGCTCCGTGACCACCAGAGAGTCAGCCTGCCGTTGCCCAGTGCAGCCTCCCCAAAAATCTCCAGAGCGGGGGTCCACAGTCACTGGGACACCTTAAGGCGTCTGACCCGGCAGAGGTTTCGCCAAGAAGGCGCATTCGGCGTCCATAGCCCTGCATCAGCTGAGAACCCGGATGTCAAGGATTCACTGTGGTGTGGCATTCGCAGAGGCAGCTACCCACCAAGTCACCCAGCAGCAGCTCAGGCTCCACCACGCTATAAGCTAATGAGTAACCGTCAGATTGGTTGTAGCAAGCCAATGAGTCAGTGTAGAGTTTGTTACACCAACTTGCTCTGGGAGCAAAGTCTGAATCGGTCTGCACCTTCAGTCTACAGTTCCGTTGTGATCGGTAAGAAAAGATCTGTTGGTTTTTCATCATCCCTCATTGCGCCTTCTTCTTTCATCATTCATCACAGCTGCTTGTGGTTTTTCGTGGATTTAATATGTCTGTTTTCTCACTGGAGACAACATCGTCGAAGAGCTAGACAGTAGAGATGAGGATGAAGCAGTAGGAGGCCACACAGCCCGGAGGTGGACTATGTCTCCCCCATGTCTCGCCGTTCCCTACTACTCCAATGTAGATGACTACTTCCAACCAGAACTGCCTCCCAGGCTTCGAAGCCAAAGCCCTCGCATCCGCACTGCTCCACCAAGCCCCATGCGCCCTCGTCGTGTGGTGGACGTGCCCCCTGTGGAGCTCGCCAAGCAAGAGAGTCTAGACGAACTGAGGACAACGGTGCAGTTGGCCGCCAGCTCTATGGAGAGCAGCACCAAAGACATCAAGCTCCTTGGAGAGAAGATGGCAGCTGCGACTGAACGCATGACGGACACGGTGCAGGACAACTCCCAAGCCTTGGTCCTCCTCACACAGGTGGTGGACCAGCTGCAGACGCTCATCAGTGCCACCAGGACTGACCTTCCAAAACCTGCAGCCACTGAGCAAGACGGTACACCCAAGAAAACTCGAGAGCAATGTCCATCCCTCAAGCACCAAGCTAGATGTTCCTTCCCCTCGCTTCTTTCCTCCACCTCCTCCAGCTCCCTCAGCAGCTCCTTGGATGCTCCCTCCACTTCTCAGGGGACCAGCTGTCTGTCTGTATCTTGCCGTGGGTCACCCCGAACTACAGCGAAAACCAAGAAGTCGCCTTTACCGCAGAAGAAGCACGTTCGCACCCAGCTTCAAGCGTCCAACCACCGTCTGACCAACGGCCTGCTCGATGAAGAGACCCCTACGAAAGGACGTCGGAAGAAGACAAAGAAGAAGGCAACGTGAGAGATGCCAAAGAGTGTCCAACAAGTTGGACGTCTTGGGTCCTTTCAAGTGGTCTCTGCAGAGGGGCTCACCTGCAAACACGCAACATGGTAGATGAAGTTTTTGTTGGATTGTGTTGGACCATTTCATTCATACTCCACACTCCTGCTTCCTTCTCACCAGTGATGTCTGGAGCTCTTATTTCATGAACTTCATCAGTATTCGTCTGTGCTGTTGTTGTTTTGTTTGTCATGAAATAAACCTTCCAGCCTCCTCTTCCATTTCTGACAGTTTTATCTTCATTTGTGTGATTCAGTTTGACTGACATGTGCCTCTACTGCAGGTTTATTCATTCATTTTTTCTGTTGCAGGGAGCAACTATAAAGAGAAACGATACCACAGGGGAGATTTTTATTGCTCGGGTGATACATGGAGGGCTGGCTGATCGAAGCGGTGAGCCTTTTTTCTCAAATATATCCCAGCTTCAACTAGAAGTTTACATTTTTGGGACTTTGGAGACTTAAGATTGACTTCTTATGTTAGAGAAAATGTAAAGTTGTAAAGACAGCCTAATTTATAGTTTTATCTGTGTTTATGTGCATGTAGGTCTGCTCCATGCAGGAGACAGGATCATAGAGGTGAATGGTTTTCCTGTGGATGGAATGGAACCTGAGCAAGTTATCCAAGTTGTGGTGGGTCTTTTCTTATGTTATATACATACGTAATTTCCTTATATAATAAGTGTAGTTGGTGAATCGTTGGTGGTGTCCCCAGCGCTGTTACGCTTTACGTACTTCCTCCGACTCGGATCCCAACGTTACATAGTGTTGCATACTCAAAATGTTGCTTTAAATATCTGCTGATTAATCCATTTTGTTTCCTCACAACCAATCAGCAAGCGAGGTCACAAGGCACCATCATGTTTAAGGTCATACCCATTACAGAAAGGCCGGTCCACAACCAGACGATGGTAAATCATTGATACTTGCCTTACCTCTCTTTGTTTCCGAGTTAAATATCATCATAATAAACTAACTTTCCTGGTGTTAGCTCTACGTGCGGGCCATGGCCGACTACAGCCCTCAGCAGGACCCGACCATCCCCTGCGCCGACGCCGGCATGAGCTTCAGAAAAGGTGACATCCTGGAGATCGTGGACCAGACGGACACCCTCTGGTGGCAGGCCAGGAAACTGCCCAGCGACACATCCTGTGCTGGCCTCATCCCCTCCACCAACCTGCTGAAACGGTCAGAAGAGTTTATTGTAAAAAACATTGTTTAAGCCTGTCATGCTTCTTACTTAAATTTCATCAGGATTTGCTGTCAAGCCCATAGGCTGATGTAGACTATAGAGTTATTTGTCAATTAAATGATTATTCAACAATTTTGGTGATGTTTTAGTCATGAATCAAGCAGAAATGTGATTTTTTTTCTGGTTTTAGATGATTAAATGTGAGAATTTGTTAAATTCAATCATTTTAAATGGAATAAATCAGACAAAAGGAGACATTTGAAGAGTATATTCATTGTTTTCTCTCGTTGTAACAGGAAACAGAGGGAGTTCTGGTGGTCTCAGCCATATCAGCCTCACGCCGGCATGCAGACCTGTAAGTTTTCCACCAAACTGACCTCAAAGGTTGTTTAAAAGTTTCAGAGTTGGTTCATAATTGAGTTTTTCTTGTGTTTGACCCCACGCTTACTGAAGTGAGCACTGTAGAGGAAGGTAAGGAGAGCTCACGTGTAGCTTCGGACTTAAAGGACTCGTACGTGCGATTCTAGCTGTAACTTTTCATTTCTGTTCTTCACCCACAGAGGAAGACATGATGGCCATCGAGGAGAGATGTGTGGAAGCAGGTAAAGCCTCGCCCGTCACTTATCTTTAAAACTTACCGCACGTCTTTGCTGCTTTGTGACTCGTCTCCCCCGTTTGTTTTCATATCTGTCAGACGAGGAGGCATTTGAATCTGGTAGGTAAGTCTTTGTTGATTTCACCTGTTTCGCTGTGAATTCACTGTTTCGCCTGATCTCCAGTGCTCCATCTGAAACGTTTGTTGTCGTTTCTTTTTTCCGAACTCTCCTTCTGTCTGATGGGATGTCAGAGGAGCTCAGAGAAGGTGAGAAAAACCTCAGATGTTTGTCTGTTTTATCCGCCTGTGAAGAGAAAACACAAATATGTACAAGTGTTTAAAAAGTAGAGGATCAAATGTGACAAATTGAGGGGAAAATTTAGAGAATGCGTACCTCAAATGATCAAATAAATGATCTCGAGCCAGATCAAACCGATAAAAATCAGATATATTACAACTTTAAGGTTGTTTGATACTAAATTTCTGCCGTTATTCCTTTGAAATTAGGATTTTTTTCTGGTCGATCAGCAAAAAAATCTGCAAACTTTAGTCAGATTTGGTCCTCCAAATAGACTGACAAATGGACTATTGTCAAGACTTGTTAACTTAGTTTGATCGTACAGGATTCTTGTTAATATTTATTAACATAAACTGCCACTCTGCTTCTCTTCACGTCAGAGGAGGATGACTTCAGCAGCAGCGTTGAAGGGATCTACTTGGGTATCTGCTCATTAACGGACAATATTGATGTTACATCATGTTCCATGTGTCGGTTTACATGTTTCACACCTTTAATTTTTCCTTTCTTTCAGTGGGCTTCAGGCGGAGCATGCGTCTTTGTCGTCGGAGGTCTCACAGCACCACCCAGCCGTCCTGCCACACCCGCTGCCCCAGCAGCTGCGCCATCGCCCTCAACAGCCCCTACGAGGAGGTGGTGCGCTACCAGCGCCACCCGCAGGATGCACACCGCCTCATCGCCCTCTTAGGTACAGTGCGTACGCGGTATTCCTTGAATCATCCGTCACAGAGCTAATTCACTGTGATTAAATGATTGTGATGAAGCTGTTTTCTTCATTTCAGGTCCGTCTGGTGTGGGTGTGAATGAACTTCGGAGGCGCTTGATTGAAATGAACCCGAACATCTTCCAGGGACCCATACCTTGTATGTACCAGTTCCACCCAATTTAGGATCAATAAATGACCGAAACGACACAAAAGTCCTTATATTTGTCTTCATTTTCTCATCACCAGACACCACAAGAGCTCCCAAAGGATACGAGGAGTCTGGCAGGGAATATTACTTCACCAGCCGAGAAATCTTTGACAACATGGTGTATAACAACAGGTACAGCGGTCAAAAACAAGACAAAATACTAAATATAACAACGTGTTTATGAGCATTTTAATCATAGATATCTATAATGTGCAGGTTTCTGGAGTACGGGGAGTACAAAGGGAATCTGTATGGCACCAGCATCGAGGCCGTGAGAGACGTTTTAAACAGCGGAAAGATCTGCGTCATTGACATTGAGCCAAACGTCAGTACAACACTTAAGACACTGAATGTGCACGACATTGGCTGATTTCTAAATCACAGTTTAGGAAAAATCACCACGAAGTGTGGTGCTTCCGATCACTCCTATCTTTGTTTAATCTCTCCGTTTAGGCTATTCAGGCTGTGAGGACCCATGAACTGCGGGCGTACGTCATCTACGTGAAGCCTCCACCGCTGGAGCAGCTCAGGGAGACCAGACAGGACTCGCACCTCATCACCAACTACTACGTCAACCGACCATTCAAGGTAAACTTGTTATTTGGAAGTTGTTGAACTCACATTGTTCATTGTTACTATAAAAATATATCTAATACAGATGTAGTGGCTCTGCTTTTGGGTAGTAGTTATTTATCTCCAGGGTGATGACATTTCGGTGTAACTGAGGCTGGACTCTGACTATTGTTTCCTCTAACAGGAGGAAGACTTCCAGGAAATGGAAGAAGCCGCCCGAAAGATCGAGTCCCACTTCTGGCAGTTCTTTGACCACGTGATCGTCAACGACAACCTGCAGGACTCCTGTGTCCAGCTGCTGACGGCTGTGAGGAAGGCGCAGGATGAGCCACAGTGGGTACCGGCCAGCTGGATACGACCCACCGTTGAGCCCTGAGGGAAGACGGAGGACCTCTATCAATGTGGCAGCAATCTCATTTTACAGATTTCTTACTGTAAAAACCAAAAAAAAATCATTTTAGGCGAGTAGAGCATGAAAGATATCTTTCATCTTAATATTTGTGTGCTTGATCTGCTCCGTAAGTTGCAAATCCCAAAGAGATAAGATGGAGCCGGACTCAAGCTCAAAGAAATCCTTCAAACTGTGTCAAAGACTTAACGTCAGAAGTTTAAATTTGGATCCAGCTGGAGGTTTTTCTTTGTACTATGACAGTTAAGTGCTCCTCAACTTAAGTGCTTCTTCTTCTTCAAACTTCAGAACAAAAATGTCATATTCACTGAAGTATATGTCTGCATATCCGTGTTAGTTATTACAGACTGCTCATAGATGCATGCAACTTTGATTTTGCGAAATGTTCACAACAGAGAACTGCTCCCCACACTTCTCACAAACCTGCAATAGAGAATCTCTCCAATTGATGTTTACATCCTAGAGAATGAAGTGGTTTCTTGTTTAATGTGAAATGTTTTCTGAATTTGTGTCATTGCATGCCAAAAGAAATTATTACACATTACAAAACAGCTGTGTTTGACACAAGAAGTTCCACTTTGTTAATTCAAATAAACGTGACAATGTGTGAAAATGCAAGAAAAACAATATTATATTATTATATATTACTATATTTTAATATTTGTACCCGTTTGTGACATTAATAAACCGCTTCTGATAGTCATTTGAGTTATTCATCTGTTTTGTTACTCTGCCTCCACTTTTAATTTGTAAGCTTTTATTTTGATGGTGCCGGAAGTGCGCTACTCGTAACTACATCCGGGTAACTGCTCTACGCTTGCAGCGCGTAAATAAAGTAAATAAACAAAAGTAGAGGTTTACTCACTTTTAAACAGTTATAGTCGTTATAGTATACTTATGATTAAAAAGATGTTTTGAGTGGATAAATATTTATAGCGCAGGTTCCCGCGATATTGGAAAATATGGATACGGGAGGCTCAAAGGTAACTTAATTTCCCAAATGAAATAACGGTGTTTCGGTTTAACGAGTGACCGTGTAAATTGGCGACTGTTAGCCGCAAGCATCTGTGGTTGTCATAGTTACAACAGCTGTTGAAACAGGACTACAAAGACAAATCGGCTATGTTTATTAATATCGTAACGTTAATGGGGGAAAAAAAAATAACAACAGGCATTTACGAGGACACTTAACTGACTGTTAGCATTCGGCTACCCTGGTAAGCCTGTTAGCTGACGACCGTTAGCATTCGGCCAGTGAACTGAAACACGGTCGCTCGTTAAACCGACACACTGGTAACTCCGTCACAGCATCTAGCTTTTATCGCGATCGCTAAACGTTATTTTGACAGTAAAAATACATTTTTAATGTTGTAATTTGGGTGTAAATAATACTGTTTGTGCAACCTGGCTCTAGATAACTGTTAAGTAGCTCCAGACTGCTTTCTGATAACTATATCTTTCAGTGAGCTACGTACTTAACGTTATATGGAGCTAGCTTCAATTGTAAACATTGCTAACAATCTGTTTCCATTACAGAAAATGAAGCCCAGGGAGCTCCCACCTCTTCCACAGGTTAGTTATATAAGTTTTATAATTATTATGAGCTTGGACTTGGATTTACTATGAGTTATTAGAGCTTCTTAATTACTGTTAAATTAGCTATTATTCTCATTTAACATTGAATTGTCCTGAAAAGGGAAGTTTTGCATGACCCTCACTCACCTATTACTGTACAAGTTTCATAACTCCTAAATAAACATAATTTAATTGTAAGAACTGTAAGAAACTGTAAGAAAGATACTTAAAGTGCAAATCCAGTATAATCAGGGAAATGTACTTCAAATATTAAACGTTGAAGTGCTAGATGGATACTTTATTGTTCTTACAAGGCACTCACATAAATACATTAAGCGACACAACCACAAACGTCATTTCCCTCACACGCGCGTGTGTGAAAAGGTTTGACCCCTGCCCTCAGTAATCTGCGGTCGTGTGAGATTTAGCCAAGGATTTAACAGGATGTTATGTGCAGCTTCACTCACTCCTGATTTGACTCTTGGGGGTGGGGGGGTGTGTGTGTGGTCAGAAAGACGTCGGTAAGCTTGAAAAGATAAGACGCAACGTTCGTCCAAATCTTCCTTTGCATCCGGCCTTCGTTGTTTGTCAGGAGAGCCAATTTGCTAATGTGTTTACGCAACGTTTGACCGGATGAAACACCATTTCAGTCCAGTTTGTAACTGCTAAGTGTCGGGTCTGTTACAGTTGCTGGTAGCAGAGACAGAATAGATCAAAAGAACAAGAACAAAACTGACTTCTCTTTTTGTCTTTCAAGCGTGGACAGCGGTCACTTCCCACAATGCCGAGGTAGGTAAATGTATGACTTAGCTACTGTCATGTAATGCCGCCTTTATTCTGAGCAGTCGAAGTAAACTTCTTTTTTTTTTTTGTCTTTTCTGTCGGACACGTGGAAACATGAAGTCAGGACATAGCTGGTGAGACAGGATTTGAAATATGAACACTGGGATATTTGTGATGTTTAAGTCTCGCGTTCGTACTGAGGGTTTGATGTGACTTTGCTTCCTCTGTCATCATTTACAGGAGAAGTGCCCGTGGCAAAACCGAAGAAGAAGAGAGTGAAAAAGGAGATGAATGGAGTCAACGATATGGACGGTACACACCTCTATAGTCATTCACCTGGATTTAAAGGGCTTGTTCGTCCAAACATGAAGGCGCGCACAAGCTCAACTGTTAGTTGGTTAACTCAGTGACTTCATTTATTTCAACCAAACCAGAGCTGGTGTGTGTTTTATGATTATTCATGCTTTAGACTAAAACAAGACTGTCCGGCTGAAAAGCTGTGTCACGTTATTGAATTTCCTTCATATCTGCGGACTAATGACATTCAAAGCTTCTGTTGTTTCCTGTTTAGATCAGGGGGTGGAAATGGGAGGCGTAGGCAGCCAGAGAAGATCTGAGATCGGACGGCAACTTGCCTTTGACACATCGACAGATGCACCGCCGCAGAGGAGGAAGAAGAAAAAGAAAACAGACACTATAGGTAAAGACTGAGAACAGGCGTCGATTTTCCGCATTTTTGAGAGGCTTTTCGATCATCGCAAGAAAACAAGACCCGAAGAAGACGATCTAACGACGTGTCACTTCTTAGTTTCAGATCTCGAGGATGACCGAGCTGACCTGGTTAACGAAGATGCAGCAGATCAAAACAGTGATGGCGAAGAAGTGGTCAAAAAACCCAAAAAGAAGAAGACGTAAGAAAAATGACAAATATTGTTGTTACTAGTATCGCATGTGGTCGTTTTTCTCTCTATAACTTTTATTCTTGTAATTCCAGGAAGTCAAAGGTTGCTGAACTGCAGCTTCCCGACGAGTTGGACGTGGAAGAGGACGATATCATCACAGACACACCGACCTCCATCCCCCAGCATTCGCTGTTCACGGCTCCGCAGTTTCAGAGCCAGCCGGTGGGGAAAGTCTTTGTAGAGAGGAACAGTGAGTAACAAATGAAGAAGACGTTAAATGCTGTTAAACGTGATGATTGGAGTTCATAAATCTGTGCGTGTTCACAGTGCAGAGCGTTTCCAGGCTGCAGAGCGCTCAGACTGGAGGAAGACCAACGACCAGATGGATAACATGACAGATTTCCACCACGTTCAGCCGCTCTGGACCACCAGAGACATTTCTATCAGAGTGCACGAGGGCTTTAGGTGATCAAAATGTATCTTGTTTGAATTGAAATATTAATGAGCATGTGGTCCCCCGCCCTGCTGACTCTCTCTCCTCTCTTTTGCAGGGTGTTCGGCCTGTATTGTCACGGCTTCCTGGCGGGCTACGCCGTGTGGAACGTGGTGGTGGTGTACATGTTAGCCGGGCAGCAGCTCACCGCTCTGTCCAACCTGCTGGAGCAGTACCACAGCCTGGCTTATCCCTCCCAGTCTCTGCTCTACATGCTGCTGGCCATCAGCACGGTGGCTGCATTCGACAGGTAAAGCTTACAGAGAGGCTGCAGACGTTGCGTAAAAGTGTGAAGAGGAACGCAGCTTGTTTGTTACAGAGTAAACTCTTCGTGTTCTCAGAGTGAACCTCGCCAAAGGCTCCATGGCTCTGCGGGAGTTCATCACACTGGACCCGGTCGCTCTCGCCTCGTTCTGTGAGTCCACACTGAGTGTTTCTTTTAGGGTTTGTGGGTTGTTTCTGTTGGCTTCAGTGAAGACCTGAGTCCTGAAAGGACTTAAAGTGTGAGTCGATTGCAGTTGAAAGCGGTTGAATTATTAACTGTCCCTCTCAAACAGATGTTTCACTTCACACTCTTTGTTATTTTGCTCTCATGCAGTGTACTTCTCAGCGTTGGTCCTCTCTCTCAGCCAGCAGATGACCAGCGATCGAATCAACCTGTACCCGGCCTTCAACGCGACATTATGGTAAGCTCGCTGCAGTCATTTTACGTCTCCATCTTACTGTAAAACCTGGATATTGTACCTGAAACTCTTTTTCTTCTGTAGGCCTCCGGGTTTGGAGCACCAGATCCTCCCTCCATGGGTGACAGTCAACCTGGTGGTTGCTCTGCTGGTGGGGCTTGCCTGGATCTTCATTGCCGTCCGACCTGAGAGAGACTACACTGAATGTGAGAGGGAGAGCAGCCTGTGTCGAATACTGCTTAAATATAACATTTCAACCCTCAAACGTTTCTTATCTCGTCCTTCTTCTTCAGGTTATCTGATGGCCATGGAGCTGGAGCCTCCGAAACCAGACAGCAAATCAGAAATGACCGCCTGATTCTGTATATCTGCTCTGACACATACTGTACAGCTTGTTGTCGTTTTGCACATTTTTACTGTGTTTCCACAGTTTGTAGATTATTTTTGTATTTTTGTGAATGTGCTGGTCTCTTTTTAAATACAGAGTTTTATCCAACAAATCCAACAACGCCTCTGTTACTTTTTAAAGAAATTATATGATGATGAAATTGTATATTTACTGTGTGTGTCCTATGATGTGTCCACACGGAGACATCCAGATTTTTATGATTATAACAGCATTTTTGGAGCAAGGTTTAATATTTTGTTGAAAATACAATTGATTTATGTTTGTTTCTTAACCTCTGGCTGAACCCTTCACACACTAACCTCATTTAATTTTCAAATTATGCTTCCTTAGATGAAAATGTTGACGAAGTGTCAGAGAAAGTAGCCATCAGTTACCTCTGAGCTCCATTAGTTAGCTCTGTCTGCCATCCAGGCTGTGCAGTCGATCACAGCCAGTAGCAGTCTTGGCTGTGCACTACCTGTTGACGTGGTAACGGTGCCTGTTATCAAATCTCCAGCTCTCCATGAGTAAAAGTTAGCGGAACGCGAGTGCTGCGAAAAGCGAGAAGTCATGCTGGACTTTGCCATCTTCGCTGTTACGTTTGTCATCATCTTGGTGGGCGCGGTTCTCTATCTGTACCCGGTAAGTCACTGCAAGTTTGGGGTTAGCTTCGAGCTAGCTTCGAGTTAGCGTCTTTAGCTCACGCCAGTGTCCGCTTTGAAAAGTCGATATTTAATATTCCGTTGCTTATTGACAAGCTAAAGCGTCTCATATAACACCATTTAAGACCTTTGGTGATTTATATACACTCTTTTCATCGCTTCGGGGTACATCTTACACAAATATGCATCCAATTTAACGAAATTTAGCTTCAAGAGTTAGCGGTGGGCGTGAACGAGCTCTGTGACCTGTTCACCTAAACGAGCTATTAAAGTGAAACTTTGGACACATGGAGGCTCTTCAGTGTCTCATTCATGTGCCGAATTTACCTGAAGACCTTTAACAATGATCATATTACTTAATGTGTGTGTTTGCCTGTTATTAAGGGAGTATTAAATTGACATATTTTGCAATGATTCAATACTACTGAATGTAAGACTAACTTATGGGCTCTAGCTGTAATCGGGGCAGGCCTAAGCAATCTGTCAACTTATCAGAGGAGATAGCAGATGTCAGTGTAGACAGAAGTCACATCTGTATTGTCAGAATCAACGCTTTTCTCCTCCACGATATGTTTATTATGTTCTTATGAGATGCCATCAGGAAAACAAACATTAAAGGTCCAGTCTTTAAGATTGGAGGCCCCTATTTTCAGAATAAGGCAGACATGACTTTCCCTCCTGGTGGTGGTGGTGTACACATTGTCTGCTTTTATAGCCGCCATGACCAAAATTCTCCATCTTTCTTTGCAAACTTAAATTTCTAATCATGTTTTCAGTCATCCAGAAGGGCCTCTGGCATCCCAGGTCTCAATCCTACAGATGAGAAGTAAGTTGTTGTCTTTACCTTTCTGTTTTATTGATATTCATTAAAAAGATGTTGTGAATCTCATATGCTGTGTACAAGCAGGTAACCAGCCTCCCCGTGTAAGTCTCGTCATTTGTACTTCCGCCCTCTCAGGGATGGGAACCTGCAGGACATCGTGAACAAAGGCAGTCTGCACGAGTTCCTTGTCAGTCTCCATCAGGAGTTTGGGTCTGTGGCGTCGTTCTGGTTCGGCGGCCGGCCGGGGGTCAGCCTGGGCTCCTGTGCAGCAGCTACGCCAACACATCAACCCCAACCACAGCAGTACGTGGTGCACACCGGCACTGATTTACAGGGTCTTGCAGACTCCTCTCTCGTGGCGTGACTTGTTCTATTTTTGTCTCCTCCTTCTCAGCTGACTCCTTTGAGACGATGCTGAAGTCGTTGCTAGGTTACCAGTCGGGAATGGGAGGCGGGGCCACCGAGACTGTCATAAGGAAAAAGATGTACGAGAGCGCCATCAACAACACGCTGAAGAACAACTTCCCTCTTGTTCTCAAGGTTTGTATCACTGATGAAAGGACACATTGACTATTATGAACTTATCCCTGACATCCATCTTTTCTAGCTGGTGGAGGAGCTGGTGGGAAAGTGGAAGTCATTCCCGGAGGATCAACACACCCCGCTGTGTGCCCACCTGTTGGGTCTGGCCATGAAGACTGTCACCCAGCTGGCTCTGGGCGAGAGCTTCAGGGACGACGCGGAGGTCATCTCCTTCCGCAAGAACCACAACAGCGGTGAGACAACACCCCACTCGCTTTAGTGCATTGCATACTGAGCTTTTAACTTCCAATCCTGTGGGTCAGATGTTTTTTTTTTTTTTTCTTGACTTCTTCTATATTTGTTTAATGTCTACAAGAAAGTCCTTGCATTTTGGGTCCAGTACCCTGACTGATTTTAGTCCCTTTGGGCTTAGAAACGTCCTACAAAACTAAATTTGTCCTGTTAAAGTTCTGTTGAAATGGGTCAGTTGATTTTGTTTCCCTCTTCTTCTAACTCACGCCGGCGCCCCCAGATCTGGTCAGAAATTGGGAAAGGCTACTTGGACGGCTCCCTGGAGAAAAGCTCCAGCCGGAAAGGACATTATGAGAAGGGTGAGTGAGTTTTCTCTGCAGGGTGAGCTCAAACAGAGCCGACTCGACACGGGCTCCGTCGTTCTTATTGAGTGAGGACTGGCAGACCTGAAAGATAATGTCTGCTGAAGTGGAAGCACTGACACTGAAGAGAATGAGGTGGATGTGTTGCAAAGTGCAATTGAAGCGGTTGAATTATATGTAAGTGTAAGTGATGAAAGTCTGAGGAGTACAAGATGAACGCAGTCAGTAAAAAGTAAAGTGTTAAAGAAGCTGAAGTGGAAGTTGCTCTTTATTTAGACCCTTCACACTTCTGTGTGTTGACATGTGGGAGCTGTTCAGGCCGTGGAGGAACAGGAGGAAGAGTTTGCCGAGGCTCAGACTTCATCTGTGACTCCGAAAAACAGTCTGAGAGAAAGATGAACAGCCAGTGTTTTAGGGGACTGTTATTGATTTATCTGCCGAGAACAGTTGTTACTGCGACTTAATTTTGGCCCTAAAGTCTTTTTAACTTGTAACCTCAGTGTGAGCTTCAGACAGCTGCTGCGTCGTGCTAAAAAAACCAAACATTTTTGCGTGTGTGTGTTTCTGCTGTTCAGCTCTGTCAGAGATGGAGTCAGTGCTGCTGTCCGTGGCGAAGGCGAGGAAAGCCCAGAGGAAGCAGACGGTGTTTGTGGACACCCTCCTTCAGTCCAGCCTCACGGAACGACAGGTGAATACTGCAGGAGTCACAGGTTGTAGTTCAAAACTCTCAAAAGACAACTCAGTGATGAAATGAACTCTTGTTTCAGATCATGGAGGACTGTATGGTTTTCACTTTGGCTGGATGCGTCATCACTGCTAACTGTAAGTGATCTATTCTTTGTCTGTTCACTGATTATTCAGGGTTAACGAACTGTGACAACGGCCTTTTTTTTTTTTTTACATCTTCATGACGAGGGTGAGACAATGAGGATCGAATCGTGCAAATATATCTTACTGATACTTGTCACGTTCCTGTCACGTTCCTGGAACCATCGGGGTGTTTTCATACAACCTCCTCCGGGCGACCCAGCTGAGGCCCGTCAGTCCCATGCTTGTGCCCCTCTGAGACTCTCTGCTGCGAAAAATAGATATTTGATATTAAGAACTATGATGAATGGTCGTGCTAACATATAATTTTTTTTTCCGTAAAACTGGAAATGGAGGTATGGTGATCATCTGACCTGTGTCAAGAATCAATCTGCTGGATATGTAGCAACAAATTCCAAAATATTGAACCCCTTTTAATGATTCTCTCTTTCTGTTGAAATTAGACGGATTCCCGCAACGGGCCATAAATACTAAATCATGTGTCATAAATCATGAAACTGATCCTCAGAATGCTAAAATTCTAAATATTGTTGGTGTTTTGGCAGTGTGTATTTGGGCACTTCACTTCCTGTCTGCATCAGAGGAAGTTCAGGATAAACTGTACCAGGAGCTGGATGCAGTTTTGGGTTCGGATCCAATTACGCTGGACAAGATCCCTCAGCTCAGGTAAGACCTTTGGACTTGGCTTTAAATGCCATCAAGTGTAAAATCTCTAGTCTACATCTCAGACTAGATGCTGTTGGTGGTGAAACATGGGGAGATGATGTATTCTGTTACTGATGTGTGGAATAACTCAAGGTCATGATTTCATCCAGGCGTGGTTTGTGTGTTCAATAACCTCGATCTATCATATTTCTGTCCTGGGTTAAGATACTGCCAGCAGGTCCTCAACGAGACGGTGAGGACTGCCAAGCTGACCCCTGTCGCGGCTCGGCTTCAGGAAGTGGAGGGCAAAGTCGATCAACACGTCATCCCCAAAGAGGTATCTGGTTTCCTCCTGTCTGTGGCTCCCTGTGTGCGAGATAATAACAGCCAGACAGTCACACAGATTTACTGTAGAGAGAAGCAATTGTGTTTTTCTATCTGAATTCATATGTAGAAATCTGTCCATGGAGATGAACAGAAATTTGATGAATATGTGTTTAGTGGGTATCCACTGGCTACACCGTAAGCCCTGATACCGTTGGTGCTTCAGTTCTGTGAAGTTAACCCAATGCGGAAGTGCCAAAAACTGCAGTTCCTCAAACGTCCACTTGAGGCTGGCTGCAGATGTGAGTCAGTCTCCGTAAGTCCCCATGTTAAAATGTCCAACTTCTCAGCAGAAATAAACATGCTTACAGCCTGGTACAAAAAACAGATTATCCACATCTTTGCTGATTCTTAGACAAGCCGAGAGTCCGTCGAGACAGGACTACAAACAGCAGCCTGAGCCAGAGATTTTGAGCTTCAAAGCGGCTCTTTGGAAACCTGTGTGTGATGTCACGCATACATGTCCTTCCTTGTCAGAGGTTCAGTCCCCCCAGATAAATGGGGCAAAGTAAAAATGCTTCCCCCGCCGTCATTTACAACCACTGCCCTTGCTCCACTGGAGCTGCTCAGTGGCGTTCACACTGTGGTTGTACTGGACGGTTTCCAGGAGTGGATGTGTAGCTGTAAATGTGATCAGGGTGTCCCTGAAAACAGAAACTCCACAGAATGAAGAAAGACAAAAAGTGTGTTACAGAAGACCAGAGTAAAAAAAAAAACATCTAAAAAGGTGCCTGTGTGTTTTATGTGGCTATTTTTTATTTCAGACTTTGGTCATCTACGCTTTGGGAGTGGTCCTGCAAGACTCTGACACCTGGAGTGCCCCGTACAGGTACATACATTGCTACTCATAGCGTAACACACCACCGTATAGAATATACCTGTTAGCGTGCGTGCATTAGCATTTAGCTTAGGTACAGCTTCAAGCATGTCTGTCAACTCTCACAGCTGTATGCAACAAGGTCACTCTCTTCTTCTGGTAATTCATCACAAGGCATTTTAGGTATTGTAGGAATGAGTTTTTCTTTCAGGTTTAGACTATTGATTTGTCCACTTTCTCATGTGGCGTTTGCTGTGACGTCCCTCAGGTTTGACCCAGATCGATTCGAGGAGGAATCGGTCAGGAAGAGCTTCTGTCTGCTCGGATTCTCAGGAAATCAAACATGCCCAGAGCTCAGGTGAAGACACAAAGATTAACACTAAAAAAACACAAAAAGTACTGAAGTCAATGCAGTCCAGTCCTACCAAAGACGGTCCTATTTCTTTTGTTTCTGTGACAGGTTCGCCTACACCGTAGCCACTGTCCTGCTCAGCACGTTGGTGCGGCAGCTGAAGCTTCATCGGTTGAAGGATCAGGTCGTGGAGGTCCGATCCGAGCTGGTCGCAACACCTAAGGACGAAACCTGGATCACCGTCAGCAAAAGAAACTAGAACTAGTTAAACTATAGTTAAACTAGTTATACTTAAAACTGTTGCAGGGAGAAAATGATACACTTATTCAAATAATTACCAGCAAAGTATTTCATTTTTTAACAACCACGTTAACTCCTGCTTTTTTGGGATTAAACTCTTCATTTGCATCGTTCTGAAAGATTTTTTTTTTTTTAGTTTTTTTCACTACCTTTTTATTCACAATCAAAGTCACAATCAAAGTTTTTTTTTTTTTTTACTGTACAGTAATCTGAGGCCTTAAGCTCTTCAGTACCTGTTCTGTCCTCAGGTCAGATTTGCACTTGTTGAAAGACTCCATCTGTTAAAGGACCAAAATGTGGCGGTTTAATAGACTAAAACAACTTGCTGCCAAATGTTTTTGTATAATTAATTCCCTGTACAACTTGCCTTGAGTCAAAATTCCTCATGCCATGTGGCTTGTTTGTCTATTGATATGACCCACATGGTAATTAGACAGTTTCCCTTTCTTAAACATCTTACATATGATTAAATATGTATGAGGATTCTGTATGTGTGTGTGTGTGTGTCACTTTGTTCATAAAAATAAAGAGCTCATATTAGTGATGAATGGCGGCATCACATCCGGTTTCAATGCAAAAGAGGCCCTTTAACAGCTTGTATCTGCGCTTTTGTAGAGCCTTTGGGACAATGTTTCAACATCCTCCACCAGACCTAAGCCTGCTGCTCTGATCCTGGTGAGAGGAAGTCATAAAAAAAAGGATCACCCTAAGGGGATAAATATAGTCTTATTTTTATTACAAGTATTTAATGCATTGGGCTAGTGTAAAACTAATAAAACTGTGACTACAGTAAACCTATTACGTGCATTTAAGGGTCTGTTTTGGACACCACATAACCACAAAAGTATAATATCACATGGGAGTCTGCTTTAATGCATTTCTGTTAGAAACATTATTAATTTTTGGGAACTCCTGCTCTCCTCCACCACCAGCTGCTGTTGGGAGAGCCCCTGCAGTACCACACACAGCCGCGGGGGGCGCATGTGAGTCCCCCTCTCCCCTCCACACACACATACACATACACACAGTCACTCGGCGCTCCGCTCCGCTAAAGATGTGAAAATGGCGGAGCTACAAATGCTTCTGGAAGAGGAGATCCCAGCAGGACGAAGCGCACTATTAGACAGTTTCACCAATTTGGAAAGAGTCGCGGAGTACTGCGAGAGCAACTATGTCCAGGTAGGGTGCCGTATGTGGTGGAGAAAGGGCGGTGTAGTCTTTTTTTTTTTTCTTGACGGGCATCACTGGGCGACACCACGGCGGTGCTAGGCTAGCTGTTGCTAACGGTAGCTAGCTCGGCTAAAGCAAAAACAACCGACCGTTAGGGCGTTTTTATCAAACAACTAACCCGCAAGTTATCACTTCTCCCTGCTGTGTTAACGCCAAAAGGTGCCAACAGTGTGTGTGGGTTCAAATGTCCATCGATATAACACTGTGTGGGTATATGTGTGTGTGTGTGTGACTTGTTCATCCATCGTGAACTATCGCGCTAGCCCAGCTAGGTAGCCAGCTAGCCAGCCTGCTAGCTCCACCAGCCCACGGTCTAAATAACCAAACAGCCGCCGTGAAAATCAATTTCTGAGCTCCCCGTGGGATCAATCACCGCCTCTACGGCAGCCAGGTGATCACGCACTAGTTGGAGATGCGGGTCGTGATATCAAACCGGATTCATCTCCAAGAAGAGCTGGTTGACATATAGATTAACAACCTCTGATTTATGATGTGGGGCTGCTATATAATCTTGCTATGTGGCTTTTTAACCCCTGAAAATGCCCCATTTAAAAGCATGTACAGCTATTATTTTTCACCTTATATCACAGTGTTTTTTAAGCTATAGAAAGATGAGTCTCCGAGTCAACATTTTCTATAAAAGATGTGGTTAATTTGGATTTTATACGTGTGTGTGTGTGTGTGTACTATTCTGCAGGTGTGATCTCACTTTTTCATCCTTTTTCTGGTTACCTGAGCCTCGTCTCTCTCTCTCTCTCTCTCTCTCGCCACACTTTTCCCCGCTTGCTTTCGCACAGAGGTTGAAATTTTTTAGGACCACAGTGTTAGCGCTGAGAGGTTTTGACAAGGTGTGATGCTTAAATCTGACATCCTTGATGAACATGGCTGATCAGGTCTGACAGGTTGCCCCTGTGAAAGAGGAGGAGGAGGAGGAGGCGGCGGCGGGCGGACCTTGGATGTTGGCAGCTTGCTGTCTGGCAGGTTGCCCTGGTTTCTTCTCACCCGCAATGTTTTCCCAGCTGCTGTCAGATTGGTATTGCCACTTATAGATCAGCTGGATAGAAGTATTTGTCGGAGGGATGTTTATTGGGATACTGCACCTCTCCTCACCCTGCCTTATCTGTGTTTAAGCCGGGTTTTGTACAAGTTTAGTCATGTAGGGATGGACACTTGTTGAGCTTGTTTGTTCGTTTTCATGAGAGTGTTTGATAAATTCTTCAGAAATAAAGCTGATGTGGCCAGGATAGTGTCAATATTTGATTTGTTTTCCTGTTGTACAGGTCTGTGGGCTCAAACTCCACCCTTGTTTTCACTGTAAAGTATTTTCCTGGAGTTAATTTGTGTTCCCACAGTTACTGGAGGAGTACGCTGGCTTGTTTCTTTTAAAGAGAAACAGTAGTGTCAGAGTCAGAGGCTTGTATCAGGATCGGATATGAATGTTGGGTGTATTTTGTCACACAAACATTTTCAGCTCGTAGCATGGCATGAAATCATCATGCATCAGCGTTCACGATTCATCGTCATGAATGAAGTGGCAGCCTGTGTGGCTGTGGAGTGTGAAAAACGGCAGTTCCTCAAATGTCCACTTGAGGCTGGCTCCAAAAGTGAGTCAGTCTCCATAAGTCCCTATGTTGAAATGTCCAACTTCACAGCAGAAATAAACATGTTTACAGCCTGGTACAAAAAACTGTTTTGGTCTCTATAGCTAATTTCCCCGTTCATGACAACTGTACTGAGGGTGAATTTATATACAACTCACCTGTTCAAATTATTCAGAATTAACAATGTGGACACTTTAAAAATGTTCTGATCAACATTTTTCACCATTTTTCTCACATTTTGTGAACCAGACTTGAGAAAATAATCAACAGATTAATTGTTAATTAAAGAAAGATTAAAAGATTTTGCTGTACTTTTCTGCAACTCTTCCATAAATCCACCCTTTTTAACAGAAATCCAGTGAATGAATTTGGTTGCTTAAACGTGCATATTCCGCTCAAGTTATTGGAACTCCCATTTAAACAACTTTTTGACACTTTTAGGTAATAATTCATTTTTTGCCTGGTACATGATTAGTGCTGTTTTAAAATCTACCAAGTCTCAGAGCCTTTTTAATTTGATTAACTAATAATTATCAACAGGAACACACTGATATGGTCTGCTGGGTCGCTATCGGGCTCAATACTGACCTCATTAAGGGGGTCAGGCATCAGCCAGATGTGACAGATCAATATTAAATCACCAGCAACATAACTCAGTCAGTTTTAGGTGCTGCAGTCATCATGAGTCATGTTCCCTCCGTCTTCTGTTGTATTCTAGAAAGGCTGGTGGACACAAACTAATTGACCCCAAACATGCAAAGTGTGTCACCCAGTTCGGCTGTTTGGAGGGTGAAATTTCAGTCTTAATGTTGCTGTGGTACACGCATCCTCCAAAATATTGCATCACCAGTCTGTTTAGTGTGGCCTGTGGATCAATATGTCTCCTTCCTGCCCTGCAGGTAGCAGCCATAGCTCCATTCCTGACTTTTGCCACATAACCTGTTAGTCTTCATACTCCAGCCGCGGTGCTGCACCCTCCACACTCCCTCAGCTGATGCCGTTTTGTTTGCACGCCGCACCCGATGATTTGTCGGATCGGATCGCACTTTGTGATTCCTCCAGAAATGAATCTTGCATCAGGAGCACGCTCTGTTTCACATGAAAGGGAATACATGGATTACCACTGTGGATGCTGCTGTTTCAACTGGCGGGGACACCCCTGCTTGTAGCTTTGTTGTGCCGCCTCTCATCGCGCCAAATTTATCCTGTTGAATGGAAGTGAACTACAATCTAAGCATGACCATTTCCTCATTTACGTTTGCCACGTTGTTAATATTTTTAGTTTGCAACACAAATACAAAGTCCTCCTCGCTTCTCGCAGCACGGCTGTAAATTTTAAATTGAAGCGCTCAAATGAAATCAATTAAAAGCGGTCAATATCCAATCATGACCCCAAAGGCTGCTGTGACCTCGAGTGAGTTGTAATCAATCTCCTGCTGTGATATGTACACACAGGGGCGTGCATGCGAGGTTTGGAAAATAGATAATGGGTGGTTTTGTTTTAGGGTTGCGCCCACTGACAGTATAAAGAATGTACAGTGTTGGCGTGACAAGAACAGGTTTCTAAATTCTGTAAATCTAAAAGTGAGGATGAGGATCATCTTGACTGCCTTGGTGCTCAAACAAGCCATCTGTAACGGCACTTAGCTGTCAATCAAGGCATCTGTTAATTCTGCATAACTTTAATCCTTAATATGATTTGAATTGTTGAGTTGTATATAAATTCACCCTCAGTACAGTTGTCTTGAACGGGGAAATTAGCTATAGAGACCAAAACTGTTTTTTGTACCAGGCTGTAAACATGTTTATTTCTGCTGTGAAGTTTGACATTGTGACATTTGAACATAGGGACTTATGGAGACTGACTCACTTCTGGAGCCAGCCTCAAGTGGCCGATTGAGGAACTGCAGTTTTTCGCACTTCACAGCCACAGAGGTTGCCGCTTGGCTGCGACTGATGAGTTCCTTTTAATTATGCAATTAAATGACTTTATAACGAACCCTACTGCTCATGCTCAAACTCCAGGAGGGAGGAGTGGCGTGAATCGGCTCATTTTAAAGACGCCTTTGGCATTTCTTTTGCTTGAAACATGACTTCCTTTTATTTAAATAATACAGCAGTCGTTCTCTGTTACAACTACAGCCTCGCATGCTGTGAAAACATGCCATGTCACTGAGGAACCCAGTTTCCCCGCAGAAACATTAGCCGATCCATCTGCCCTTTGATGCTCCTGCTGACGTGCCCACGCTCTCTGCCCACGGCCCGACCGGCTCCCTCAGAAGACTCCTTTCACGCTGGCTGCAGCTGTATCAAAGTTTTTGGCACAGAAGTCTTTTGAAGCAGCACTGCTGCCACAAAACACGCTCTGGTTTTAATTTTTTAGACGTGTAACTGTTCTGCTCGTGGATTCTCTCTCTTTGTGTCTTGTGTTGCATGGATTACGAAGATGTTCTGAATCAACGCAGCCTTGTAATGTGTTTACAGTTAGCATTGTGTCATGATGAAGTAAGTCAGTACTTTTAACTCTTTCAAACGTACCCGAAGGCAGATTAGAGCTGAAGTGAGTGATGAGAGAGTGGCGCAAGAGACGGACCTACTGGGGGAAGATTGTCACGAGCTTTGGGTAGTGACTGAAAGAATGAGCTTGCGGATACAAGCAGCTGGAATGAGCTTCCTCGTCCTCCATCTACCGATGGTGAGGAGCTCGGACATCCGGAGGGAGCTCAGGAGTAGAGCCGCTGCTCCGTCACGTCAAAAGGAGCCCGCTGAGGTGGTTCAGCGTTTGATTATGATGCGCCACGGGCGCCTTCGTTTGGATGTTTGCCCAACTGGGACAAAGCCCAGAGGCACAGCCAGAACCCGCTGGAGGGACTTCATAGTCCATCTAGCCTGGGAACGCCTCGGGATCCCCCAGGAGGGGAGAGCGACGTCTGGAATGCCCTGATAAACCTGCTGCCACTGCGACCTGACTCTGGATAAACGACAGAAAATGGATGGATGCTTCACTTTATGTGCTGATAAGAGCGAAAAAAAATCTGCAACAAATTTGATAATCGATTAATTGTTAACATCATTTCTCAAGCAGTGGCAGTAAATTGTGACTGTGGCAGGTTTTTCTGACAATTTATCAGCTTAATGAATCGTGGAACTATTGGAAGGTAATCATTGTCACAGTCTGCAGGAAATAATTGACTGTAAAACTTTTCTTTTATTGCCTTATCTGGACCAGAGGTTCAACAAGATCGGGATGTCTTTCTGAAACACTGAACACTATGATTTCAAACTGTTGCACAAAACAAGCTGACATTTCACTCTCATCACTCTGGACAGCTTCCTTTGCACTTAACAAAATGCAAATTTCAGTTTTTAAAAGTCAAATGTCTCCCTTTCTCTCTTCTCTCTCGTTTAGTCTCCAGACAAGCAGAGGGCGCTGGAGGAGACCAAGAACTACACCACCCAGTCTCTGGCCAGCGTAGCCTACCTGATCAACACGCTGGCCAACAATGTCCTGCAGATGCTTGACATCCAGGCGTCGCAGCTCCGCCGCATGGAGTCCTCCATCAACCACATCTCACAGGTCGACAGCTGACACTTAAGTATCACCCAAACCAGCAAGATATCAAGATTTACTTGCTTAAAACCGCTCTAGTATATATTTTTTATAATAATATAGCATATCAAATGACAGTATGAACTTGTAGCAGTCAACCTTCAGAGAGTTATCACCTGAATCTGCAGCTTTATAGCGAGTTTCAGCTGTTTTCAGGTTTTAAAAAAAAAGCCCTGAAAACTTGCTGTACCCTACCTGCTCAGCAGCAAGCCACAGACAGATTCCCCCAGGAGTGTGGAGACACCAAAACCAGAGCGAAAAAGGAGAGTGAATACTGGATAAATCACCAGATGGGCGGAAATGTGACGCCAAATGAATGATGAAGTTGTTCGTAACTTTGCTTAGTTCAACATAACTCCTTGAAATGTGGTGATATGATGTGTTTCTAATGGCCAGCAGGTGGCTGCAGCACTAAGGTCATTTTGTATCGAGTCTTATAAAAAAAATGACCCATAATTTATGACTTCAGTAAACAGAGATTGGTCTCAGTCTAGGACCATGACAGTAAAAGACTATAAAACCTGGCTGTGTTTTACTGTAAAACAGTCAAATCTGATTGCAGAAGCTTCGTTTACACAGCATTTTAAGGGGAAATGACAGACAGGGTGAAATTTGTGCAACCACAGCTGCCAATGTGATGCTCATTCTGTAAATTATGGTCCCATTTAGAGCAGAGTATGCGTTCAGGCGTGGCTACCTTGTGATTGACAGGTTATGACAGCCTGACTAAGTACGTCATCCACCGGCTCCACACTCTCGACCAAAGAACGTCACTTCTGGCTACAAAAAACAAAACAAGATGCATCCATAATGTTGCCAAGCACGAGTCTTTAAAACCGTTCACAGCTGACGTCACGGTGGGTTTACACTTGTGATGTATAATTCAGTATATCTGCAGTGCAGGCAAATGTGTAGGGGCTCGTTGGAGCCGCAGGCTGAATTAAAATAAATCTTTTTGCACTGATCTGGTGACTTGGATGAAGTTAAAGATTTTGTGCTTAATTATGCTCCGGTCTCAAAAAACGTCTCTCGCTCCTCATAAAGACGCCGTCCTCTTGTCTTTCAGACGGTGGACATCCACAAAGAGAAGGTGGCCCGGCGGGAGATTGGCATCCTCACCACCAACAAGAACACGTCCCGCACACACAAGATCATCGCCCCGGCCAATCCCGAGAGGCCCGTGCGCTACATCCGCAAGCCCATCGACTACAGCATGCTCGACGACATGGGCCACGGAGTCAAGGTGGTCATTTTGCCCCCCCCCCTCCCTAATTTTATGAATTAGACTTAATTGTGTGGATGAATCACTGCTGCCAGTGGAAATTGGAAAGGCAATAATTAAGCGCTGTTGGTATTTATAAGAGAGTGGCTGGGAAAACAGGCTTTTGCTTTAGAGCTGCAGTTTCCCGAGGTTTAGAAATAATTTGGTAGAAAACATTAAAAGCTGTTTGCTGTTCTACCTTTTTAACCTATTTTGTGTGTTGTTTCACCTCTTCAGGCCTCTAAAAAAAAGTTAAATGGATAATTACTTATTACTTAAGTGTTATTTAGGAGTGATGAGATCTTAGAAAGTGTCTGTACGAAGTGTGAATCCACAAAAATGGATTGTACCTGTGTTAGCATGGGATATTTACTACAGGTAATCTAATGGAAAGGACTTTTAGAGGTCAAACAAACACGATTGGGTTTCAGTGACAAGTAACAGAAGGAAAAAAATCAATCCTCTTCGCCAGGATGGAAACTCAAGATATAAATTCATCTGAAAATGCTCCCTGTTGAAGTAGATCTGTCACCTGCTGCTGCTAACAGGTCCCCGTGCAATCATCATTTCATCTAATAAAAAGTGGCTGATCCTGGAAAGCCAGTCTCCCACCAGCTTTTTTCTCAACAACGACGAGCTTGTTTTCCAGAAAAATTGAATCTTTACAAAGGTCTCAAAGAACAAATTCTTCAGATTTTAACACTGAGCCATTGTTTCCTGAATCTAACCACTTTGTCTGTATGTACCACATGCACGAAATAACTGTTTGCTTCCCGTCCTCCACACACTAATTCTCTGCTTTCTTCTTTCTCTCTTTCTGCTTGCTTAACTTTTATCTTTATAATCAACCGTAGTGGTTGCAAAGGTTTAAGGTAAGACTTTCAAAGTAAAAGCCTCAAACGAGGGTGGCTTTTTTTTTTTTTTTTTGTGGTTTCTGAATGAGTTTTGCTGTGACCGTTTGTTTTTTTGAGTTTGATTGCTGTTGAAGGATCGGGTAGAATTTGCTTTCTTACCCAGACCTCGAGGTCTAGCTTGGCTCCATTGATGGGTAACATTGCACACCAGCACCTCTAAAGGTCACTGATTAGATATGTCTCATTTTTTGTTGTGTGAAACTGCAATAACAACAAAAAAAGCAGTCCTCTTAATTAGTGAGATTTCGAGCTGCTGGTAGGTCGATCTTGTTACCTTTTGCCAGGCTAGCCGTTCCAGCTGCTTCCAGTCTTTATGCTAAGCTAAGCCCCATGGCTCCAGATTCATATTGATCATGACAGTGGTATATCGATCCTCTCCCAACTCGGCAAGAAAGTGAATAAATGTAGTTGTCACGATGCTATACTTCCTTTCAAAGGCAGGCGTATGTTGTGAAGGTTTTCATTTGTCTGTTTTAATGTCTCAGAGGTTCTTTGGTTAACCAACACATGTTCTCCTCCTGCAGGCCAGCGCTCAGAACATGAAGGCAGGAGGAGGAGGTGGACTCCCTCGCACCAACCCCCCTACACAGAAGCCCCCCAGCCCACCCATGTCGGGGAAAGGGACCCTTGGGTAAGTAACGGTGGCGAGAGCGTGTTCACGCGGACGTTAGAGATGCAGACTTGTCAGAGGTTGCACGTAGCGTTGGGAAAGTTACCACGAAGCCCTTCAGATGGACCTGGTTGCTCCCAGTTTCATCATCACTCTTTTACCTCCTTTATTTAATCAGTGTTCTTGGGGTGGTGTCAGATGCCTTTCAGCGCCAGTTCTCATCGCAGTGGAAATCTTTGTTTTAGCTTTTATCTGTGCTGGTGAGGCAGGGTTGGGAGCCTCCTCTTCTTTTTAAGAAACTTCTCTCTTAATGCAGAAAAGATTTTCACATCAAACTCCATGCTGGAATTTGGCACGTTTTATGATTTCAAATGTCTTTAAGGAGCTTTTTCTGAATTATCATCCAAACATGTTTGTTCCTCCACTGTATAGAAGGCTGGAGCGTGCATATACTCAATATTTGTGTCTTCAAACAAACTTTTGTTGGGGAAAAACATAAATTTAGCACCCAGGGGGTAAAGCTCCTCTTGATTTTTCTATAATAGGACTACGTATAGTTCTAAATGTAACTTTCTTAATAAAAGAAACCACAGACAACAGTATAATAACATAAAACAGCAAAATTTGGACTTCAATCAGCGACTCTCTGCTCAAATGGTGATCTCAAAAGATCCAGTGTTTATACCAATTTTTTTATGCACTCTCACATGTCGAGTCTCTATTCAGTTTCAGAGTTGCATACTTCAGAAAAATGAGATACTCCCAGAATAAACGTTTCTTCGACTGCCCTTCCTGGCTGACTTCCCTTTTTGAGTTTGTATGACACACAAGTGTTTTATTACACAGCAGGCCACAAAAGTGCCGAGAGGTTTGTACCTTCATGGGCACTTCCAAACAGTTCTTGCATTGATATCAGTCCAACGTGAAAGCAGCTTGTCGGTTGTCGTCACATTTACATTTGTGGTCAGCGCCGAGTCTCCAGGCAACCTGACTGGCATGTGTGTGGACTGTGGGAGGCTGACAACATGCAAAGTCCATTCAGAAAGTACACTTTTGAAAGCAACGCTTCCTGCAGTGAGATAACAATACAAACATTAACAGTAGTACACACAGAGCCAGCGTGCTCCCTCAAGTTGAAAGAATTTGACATTTTACTGAAGGGCTCTTGAAACATGAAGCTGTCAAATTTCAGCTAGCTGATAAAATACAAAGAAGCTGTGTAATTGGTTCTGGAAAGCCCCTTATGGTGCCAGAAGTTCACCAGACCTTTGTACAGGTGGTGAGCTCTCACATCTCCCTGCCTTCAACCTTTTATTGGCATTTGTCTAATGCCAGGGCACGGGAGGAACGTTACCACAAAGGTCACCGCCAGAAACTCAACTTGTTCTTGATGGCAGCACTTATCAGGGTGGGAAATTTCCAGCAGCTATCAGATGGATCATTTTCAGTCTTCACTTTTCAAGCGCAACAAAATACTAAGACTAAGTATATTTCCAGTGTTCAGTCAAGGTTACAGCCTGACTGATACATTCGACATGGCCAGTTTTAGTTCTTCAGAATTTCTGACTATGATGGCCCATTGGGAAAAAAATAATAATCAAGAGACCACTATTTAGAAATGGCAAGATTTTGATTGAAATTTACTGTGTTCCCGGCTGACTTGATGACTGGGTTTTCTTGATTATCACCAAATTAAGTATACATTTAAATATGAGGTGATTACAATTGTGACAATCTATTAAAAAAAGCGAGAGAAATTCAATCAAATGTCATTTCATGTTTAATTCAATAAGATTCAATGCAAATTCAATGCAGTATGTCATTTAATGTTTAAATCAAAAAGAAATCTAATACAATATGTTTATTTCAGTGAAAAATTCAATGCAATGTCATTTGATGTTTAATTCAATAGGAAATGCAGTATAAATTCAATGCAGTGTCATTGAATGTTTAATAAGTATGCTATTGAATTCATACATCGAATACAGATTCAATGCAATATTTCATTAAATGTTTCATTGAATAAGAAATTCAGTAAATGTTGATAACAAATATCCATCCAAACATTAACATTCTATATTTTTACAATGCAACCTCTTCATCAGCCATGATAGTTATCATTCTATCAGTCATGTGTGGTAATTTCTCACCCTGATAGTGTTTCTGTGTTAATGATGTTCATGGTGTTCTTATACTTTGTCTGCAAGACGGAGATGTTTCTGATGTTTTCTGTTGTGTGTGTGTGTGTGTCTCACTGTTGAAGGTATCTCTTATTTCACAGGGACTCTGCTAGTGCAGCACATAAATGTTGTGTTCTTGTCACCTCTGGGACCTTCCTGGGCGTCAAGTGTTGTTTGTGTTTCTGTGTGTGTAAAAATGTGTGTGTTTGTCAGCCCCTTGTGTCCGTCTGAATGATTGAGTGTGTCCACTCCTTCATATTGACCTTCAGAGGGTGTGTGTGTGTGTGTGTGTGTCGATGTATGTGTGTGTCTCTGTCCCTTCAAGACGCATGCCGATCAACCACAGCTCCAACCCTCCCATGATGCACCTCCTGCCGCAGCTTGTGGCTACGGGCGGACATCTTACTTGTGGTTTTTAATTTATTGTTTCTCTTCTGTTGTTCAACCTCCTCTTAGTTTGTTTTTCAAATTTACTTTCAGTTGTGTGTTTGTGACCCAGCCTGCCCACTCCTGGCTGCCCCATATTCCTCATAGCAACGTTTTGCCATAGCAACAGTGCTCAGAGATGGGTCACCCCTCTGTGTCAGCTGGGAAATTTACATGCCAGCGCATCTTTCCAGGCCCAAAATCAATAAATCTCAGGCTTATAATTTTTTTTTTATTTCTCCCCACTTTCAAACTGAGGACATAATCAGCATAACGCTGCTGTCGGATAGAAAGACACTTTCTATAGTTTTATTCAATGGATTTGTAGGTTTGGAATTCAGGATATGTCAGCAGGAGTTCACATTCATCCTCACGAGAATTAAATACAAACCAGCAGTCACTCTGATGGCTTTTAGAGGGTCTTTCAGGGTCAAAAGCTAAGCGCAAAACACGTCTGTCCAAAAGAAATTTGATTTTCTGAGCTCAAAGTATCGTCTTTTCTCTCAGAGACAATGTGACTCTCTAGATGATAAATATACCCCATAATAATTCAGAATTTGAACTTCTGCTTTATCAACTGCATTAAATAGTGATACAGCAGTGAGACACACGGCTGATTATATACTCATGTTAAAGCTACTGCATCGTCATCTAACAAAGTATAAATGTGAATACATCAAGGTAAAATATGATAAAATATTAATTTAACTGAGGTGTTTTTATATCGTGAAATGCCTTTTTTAATCATTTAATCCCTTTATCTCGTTAGCATTAAATGTGCTTAGTGTCACACAGACTCTCACGGTTCATTCGGACCAGAATAAAACATGAATGTGGTAAAGTTGAGGATTAATTCCACAAAGAAATATAACAAATATGAAATGTCAATATCAGCCTCAAAAGCCTGATAGATCTTTTGGGATGTAGCGAGCGAGTCGCTCCGTTTGTTATCCTCGAACGAGCAGCGCTCATCTTGTCGTCTCATTTTTAGCCGACAGCAGCGCTAGCGACCCGTCCTGCCTCCGCCCGACAACACCTGTGGATCCACCCCAGCCGACCTCGATGTTCACCACCTGTCATACCCCATTTTTTTTAAGTTTGCACTTGTTTCTTGCTCTCCTCCTCCCCCTAAACTTCTCTGTGGATGCCCCCTCCTCCCTCCCTCCTCCCCTCTCCTTCCCCCCCTTCGACTCCTGTCCTCCTGACCCTCTCGCAGGCGCCACTCCCCCTATAGGACGCTTGAGCCGGTGCGTCCACCCGTTGTCCCTAACGACTACGTCTCGAGCCCGACGCGCAACATGGCGCACCCCCAGCAGAGCCCTGCACGCACTGCATCCGTTAATCAGAGGAACCGCACGTACAGGTACCCCTCTCCCCCTTCCCAGCATGCCTCTCTACACTTCTTAAACACGCCCCCTTTTTTCCTCTACCTCCTCCCCCCTTTCTTCTCCTCTCTTACACTTATAAAGCGAGCCAACATGCCTCTCCCCCTCTTCTTTCCTCACTTAAACTCTCAAGTTTGACCTTTTTGAGCAACAGCTCCGTCTCCCAGGGAAAGCCCAGTTTATTTCAAAACCCCCTCACCTGCAAAGAAATGAGGACTTGGCAGAGATTCAGAGCTGCATTTAGCGCGGCTCGATGCAGGCAATAGTCATCAAATAGGCAGCGTCGCCGCCACAGTCCTGTCACCCTAACGTCAGCTCATCCCCCAAGACGAGAGGCCCTTTCATCGCAAACACGGAGAGATATTCATAGATACCCGTCTGCCATGACAGAAGTAAAAGCATGTGGTTTTTTTGAGGGGGGAAAAACAACATGGAAAGTGTCGTCATCGCGCCCCATCTGTTGGCCAAATGTTTTTTAATATTTCTGGTCCGGAAATAGACGAGATAACTTTCCCCTCCGACTCTCCTCTCAGCACGAGTCTTTATCTGCACCGCTCCATCCACAGCTCATTTTTTCTTCATCTCTCAAACCATGCGCTCTCTTCTGTCGTACCAGAAAAGAAAAAAAAAAGTCTGCCCCCATGTGTCTTGACGCTTGATGCTTCTCCAGCGTGTCGTTATCTTTGTCTTTGTCTTGTGTCGCCGCTGCGTCACCTGTGTCATGTGTCCTTGGTGAGGCTTCCAGCTGCTTTATTGATTTATTTACTTTGACTTTTTTCGTATCACTGTGACATAGTCATTTCAAAGGCACAGCAGCTCCACGCTAACACATCAATGCTCTTGAGGGTGCCACATTAATAATCTGTTTCCTGGCTTCACAATAACTCTGTAAGACTTCAGCTTGCTGAACGCAGCTCACCTCGACTGTATTACTCTCGGCTGGTTGCACACGCAGTGCTGGAATACAAGGCAGGATAATGAAGTAGTAAAATAAATAATGTGTAGTGGCCCATCACAGGAATTTGTTCAACAGGCCCAGGAACTATTACAGCCTGTGTACAACTTTGTTCACATCAATAAGGACACATTCGGCCAGGAGAACGAGAAAACAAGTAAAACAAACCTTAATCTGCCATAAAACGCTTGGGCAGTATCTTTTTCCACCTCTGTATTCATTCATTTTTTCAAATAGAGTAGAAACACAAGTAGTAAATAAACAAGATGCAATGGAAGCCAAAATCTTATGCTCTTTAGTTCCTGACTTTAGTTCCTGAGGCTCTGTCTGGACGAAAGATTACAATTTAGATAGATAAAATATTATACATTTTTCAGTATAAGACGCTTTTTAAGAAAAGGAATTAAGCCAGCTCGATGTAGTCTGAGTGTACGGCGCTGTGGCCGAGTGTGTCGGAGCGCCTGTGGTCTGACTGTGTTTGCTGCCCTACAAACCACCAGCAGTGGGAGCAGCGGAGGCAGCCACCCCAGCAGCAGTCGCAGCAGCAGCCGAGAGAACAGCGGCAGTGGCAGCGTGGGAGTGCCCATCGCCGTGCCGACCCCGGCCCCGCCCAACGCCTTCCCAGGTAATGCCTGCTTCCCGTTTCCTCCACGAGTGTCTGATTTCAGGATCTGTGTGTGTGTGTGTGTGTGTGACTAACTTTACTAATCTTTCTCTAGTATCCAGGGCTGCTGCATGATTTAGGTGTGAGATTAGTTGTGAAATGAGGATGTGTAGGAACCCTGGATCTACTGGAATCCTTTCCTCCCTTCTCACGATCTTGTCTTGACCTCCTTCACCTATCTCTTCTCTCCTTCCTTAACTTCTTTATTTTTTTTTTACCTCTTGCCTCTTCAATCCTCACCTCAGTTTCAGCCCCCGCCCCCTCCAACCCAGCTAAACCTGCCCCCAACACTGCTACCACACCCGGACCCCCCACTTCCGCCCTAGACGGCCCCCCACAGGCCCCTAACCCCCCTGTAGAGATCCCGCCTGTACCCCCGCCCCCTCCCCAGCTCCCCCGCCTCTGCGGCCCCCACCGGCACAGGCCCCTACTCCTTACGGCAACCCCGCACAAGGTGAGTGCAAACCCCGGTGGGAGAAGCTCCACCCCGCTCCTCTGCACACCCTCCATCCCACCTCCCCCTGCTGACGTGCATCCTCCCAGATGTGTTCATCCACCGGCATGTCGTCATGTTGTCCGCTTGCTCTGCCTGCCGACTGCTCAGAAATCGGTCAAGCGAAGTGTTGGAGGTCTTGGTCGATTTCTGTGTTTATTACTGCCAAGTGAGCGGCGCGTCTAGGACTTAAACTTTCGGTTTCTTTAGGCTGGTTTGTACCTGGAAAGGGGGATCATGGTTCATTTCCAGGTGGACAGTTTGTTTGTTGTCTGAAAGCAAAGAGATTTGGCATTAATTGAGAAATCCGTCTGCAGTTTGTTGCTCGGTAAAGTAGGTAAAAACCGTAGCAACAGCACAGTAAATAACCCCCCCATGATCTCCTGGTGGGACTGTTAGAATGTCACTGTAGGTCGTGACCCTAGAACTTTGCTGTCCGGGCCTTTCTGGCAGAAAACGTCAGTGTCGGCCTATTATTTTAGTCCTGACCAAATATGACCAAACCGCAACTGTACAGGACTCTGATCTCCTGGGTGAAAGTTCTTTGTTTGATCCTTTAATCCGCCACAAACTGCTCCCCCTCAAAACATCACATTTAGTCTCAGTTGTCTCCTCCTGTGACCGCAGACGAGCTTCACGCTAAATTATCCCCAGATCTAGCTGCTCATAATCCGTGAGGTTTGAAAGGGAGCATGCGTCTTTGTTCTCTTTTGGACCAAATGAACCAAACTACACGACGGAGTTTACATGACTGGCTCCACTGCACCAAGGTGTTTATTTGAACTTTGGTGAGCTCCAAGTAATGCCCAGAGGCTCAGAGACACATTTGAATTCAATTTTGTGTTCAAGGTTTTAACAGTTAAGAGGGCGGATTAAGCTCTCAGATACAGACCCGGCCTCCTCTGCTTTACATTCAGAAGTCTCTCGAAGGGCTGCGGAACAATGTTGAATACAGGGAAAAAGGTCATTGTCAAGCACGTCACTTCATAATATTTATCAGAAGTCTGGCCAGTGTGCAGCCCTTCTGCCGCCGACCTCAGATTTTCCATCTTCCACTGCTGCTCTTCATCCTTCACAGCTTCTCCTCAGCCGCCTGCGTCTGTGTTGACGATGATGATGATGATGATGATGATGATGTCGTTCTGGTGTATAATGCATGAGCTGTGTGGTGAAACGCTAGCACTGTGAATTCATGTGTATTTATTTGGCGTTCTTTTTACGTCCTCTGGCTGGATATTGTGTTTATCAGTTCATGTGCGGTGCTGCACTTTTATCCAAATGTTAATAATACTTTATGAATGATAAAGATGAAGTATTTTACCATATTTGGCTTTTAAAGTGGAAGAAGACGATCCAATTAGTAATCTATTGTCCAAAATTTGTTTGTTTCTTGCTATGTTTAGCATAAAAAGCTAAATTAACTCTGTTCAGGAGTCCAGAGGGTTGAAAAATAAACCCTCTTCTTCGTCCTCTACCTCCCGCCCTGTTAAATGACTCTCTGCTGCCCTCTGCTGTCGTCTCCGCTCAGGTGCTCCCCAGTTCTACAGCATGAACCGCCCGGCGCAGCCGCCCCAGAGCCAGCAGGTGGGAGGCTCTCTGCCGTACCGCCGACCCTCGTCGGTCACCGGTCAGCCCAACGTGGCCCACAACCAGAGCCAGCTCAACGGTGGACCGCACTTTGCCCAGAACCAAGGTAACGCTGACTTGCATGTGATCGATTATTGTTATTTACACGTTCAGAAGCATTAATCTTTTGGTAAATGTAAGTTTTATTGATTCTATAAAGAGAGTTTAAGTGATTGAAGCACAAACTGTTCATGTTTAGAAATAAATGAATAAAGATTTGGTGCTTCCTTTCTACCAACCACAATCGCTCAATGTGCTCGTGAGAACCACCTGAACTGTTTCAGGATTATCTCTGATATTCATAATTATGTTCTCTTAATTTAAATGTTTGTTTTTTTGGACACAGAGAGTCCAGCTTCTCTCCAAGCCGTCAGATTTTACAGTCCGACTCTCGCTGTTGTGTTTCTGAATCTTTTATGAAAAGTCTGCTTTTGTGTTCTGTCGTTTCACATCAGCTCAACTCTCTTCACCGGCCTTCTCCTCTTCACCGCTCTTTGCAGTCTTTTTTTTTTTTCCCCCCTCTCCACTTGCCTCGTTTCAGTGCCACGCCTGTGATCCGAATCATCAGTTTATTTCAGTCATTTAGAGCTGCAGCTAATTGTAGAAAATGAGCACTCGGATCCGCAGGTTGACAGAGTTCTTGTTTTATGTGATCAGAACGTTAAGATGTTGTGATCTTTAATGAGTAAAATGAAAGCTAATCACATTTGTGAAGCGAGAACCAATGAGTTCTTAACGTTTGAAACAAAATGCCTCAATAATTTTGATCATTTTTACCAAACTAAATTCAAATTTCTGTCAATCAATTTCTCCTCAAAGCTCAAAGTACTAAACACTCAGATAGTGTGCTACTATTTGAGGTGCTGCTCAAAGAAAGTATCTTTATTTTAGCTGCTTGAATATTTCTTCTATATTTTATTTATTTGACATTTTGACGGGGAACTGCAGTTCGTTCTCAGTCTTGACTTTAACGAGAGGACACTCGTTTTCTGACCGAGAGCGAAGTGTGTCTTTCCAAATTTACATAATTAGCCGACGGTCGCGAGGAGATCCCCTAATGAAGACATTTATCTTCGTCTTCTTCATCCTAAAATAAATAAGTCTTGAATTAATATCTTAATTGGAGTCCGTTTTAGTCTAAATTAATCAGCTTCAGTAATTACTCAATCAAAATCTAATTAATTAGCAGCGATTTTGATGATTTGTTTCAGCTTCTCAGATGTGATGTTTCTCTACTCTCCTTTTTGTTTTTTGATCATAAATTAAGGCATTAACTTGCGCTCTGGGAAGTGCTGTATTATTTCTGATTATTCATCTGACTGTTTTTGATTAAGTAGTATCAAACAGTTGCCCTGTCATACGTCTTCACTCCGGTGCTCCAGGTGGGAAGAAACGTGATGATTTCTCAGGTCTTCACATGCTGCAACTGTCCTCAAACGCTCCTCTGTGCTCCTCTTGTTTATTCTAACCTCTCATGTCTTTGCTGTCCTCATGTCCGTCGCTCGTGTACTGATACTGTTTGGTGATAGCCGGCCCGCTCGCGCCCCCTCCCCCCTCCATGCAGATCACCCCTCAGCTGCCTCTGATGGGCTTTGTGGCCCGAGTTCAGGAGACCAGTAAGTGGTTTTTCAGCCCCCTCCTGCATGAACGCCAGTCCGTCTTTAAAGTCCTCCCCTCAACAGTGTCCATCGTGTTTCGGTGGAACATAAACGAGCGATCAACCTCCAACATCAGCTGGCTCAGGGACGCGCCGTCAACATTTAAATTCCATGAAAAGTTCTCGAATCCCGGCTAAGCGGAAGACGGACTGGTACCCTACTCGCAGCAAGCGTTGGGGGTTGACTACTCGTAAACCTCGTGAAGGAACATAAAGCATGATATGAATAATGAAGCATGTTGTGTGTGTGTGTGTGTGTGTGTTCACGATGATGTTTCGGTGTCTTTTTGTGCGTCTCTGGGGAAAGTTCCTGCACGTTGTGTGTGGACATTTTGCTCCCGTCATGTCACGGCTGTGTTTGGATGTTCCTACAGTTCAGTATCCGCACAGACTGCAGCATCTAAATGCATCCAGCATGGACTCCTTCTGTTCCTTCCTCCCTCTGCATGATAAAACCAGTCCGTCCCTGACTAATGCAGTCGTCTTTTGTGCCACTTTCTTCGGCCTCTAATTGTTTCTGTTTTTCTTCCCCCGCCTGCCTGAAAACTATTTGCAGTCTCAGACGTGCCGCCACCGCCTCCGCCCGCAGAGGAGCCGGTGTTTGAGGAGCCCACACCACCTCCTCCGCCGCCGGAGGACTACGAGGACGACGAGGATGAAGAAGAGTCGGCGGTGGTGGAGTACAGCGACCCGTACGCCGAGGAGGACCCGCCGTGGGCTCCGCGCAGCTACCTGGAGAAAGGTCAGGCTTCGCTCTGAGACACATTTGGAAGCTTTGAGATCCCCTCTCTGAGAGTTTAACGCAAAGTTCGTCTCCTCGCAGTGGTCGCCATCTACGACTACGCTCGCGACAAGGAGGACGAGCTCTCCTTCCAGGAAGGCGCCATCATCTACGTGATCAAGAAGAACGACGACGGCTGGTACGAGGGCGTGATGAACGGGACCACGGGCCTCTTCCCCGGCAACTACGTCGAGTCCATCATGCACTACGCCGACTGAACAATCCCCTCCAACTCTGAGCAGATGAGGGGAGAAGGTTTTGATGGGGAAGGGGAAGGGGAGGGGAGGGTTAAAGGTCAAAGACTTTGATCAGACAGAGCATGATCACCTCTGGGCGAAAAGAGAGCGAAGAGGAAGCAGTTTTTGAAGAAGTTGACAAACTGATGCCCAGTCGCTCTCTCGACATGGGCGCCATTGTAAAACAACCACTACTCTAGATATATCCTTCCCTGTAATATTTCTTTCTTTTCTTTGTTTGACTGAGGAGAACCGAGCGGTGATGGATTTGTTCTTTTTTTTTTTTTTGTTACATTACGAGGCCACTACATTGATTTTTGCTTCTTTTTATTTTTGCTTTGTGTTACCAATTTGCCCTTATTTTAAAGAATATTTATTTGGATTCAGTGGTGGGATAAACGGTGGAGCAGGTAGACGGAGGCCACCGAGAGCGTTCCCGTCGCGTAGAAAGGGCTGGGAGGAGATTGCCTTCATGTGTAGATTTTTCTCCTTAACACTCCAGAGACATTTTAGAGAGAAATACTAAAGTATAATGCAACAACAATATCCTCAGCGGGGAGGGAGTGACAAACAAACACTAGTTTCCGTACTTGACAAAGTATTTAGGTTCGGTACCTCAGCGGGGTGGGGGAGTGTGCCAAAGCTGACATTCACTAGGATAAGCACATCACATGTCTTAAGGTGAGACGCGAAAGCGCGAGATAAAAAAGTGGGTCAGAGAAGACGTCGGAAAGGAAAGGAAACGGAAAGTTGATTTGATTGTTTTTTTTTCTTCTTTCTTTTTTCTCGCGCCACACAACCTGGATCGCGTCCAGTCACCACTACGCGCTTCACTTTGCCGGCCAGTGTGCATTTTTCTAACGAGAGAAGGAATCGTCATCCAGCCCTTGAATAAACGAAGAGGGGAAAGCGAGACCCCCGACTGCACAATGACCTGGATTTTTGAAGTCTTACTCTGCAGCTCCTGTCATGAATAATAGAAGAATATTAGCACGACTGGAGGGGCTAATCATTTGCAGTGTTCATACGCATTCGAGACTTTATTTTTTTTTTTTTATTTCCCGCGTTTTATGATTGAAGGTCCCAGAATTGAGTTTTGCTTGCAGAGCGGCAGACTGCATGTTTCGATGAGGGGGGAAAAAAAATCTTTTCTGCTCTACTGATGATTAATGTCTTAATATTTTTAGATATGGTGTGGTTTGGTTTTTGATATTCACCCACAACAACAACTACGACGATCCATTTAGGTCATTTCTCAGATGCTTGTGCCATATTGAAGTGTGTGTTGCTGTCCACAGGTCATCACTTCATTTGCAATAAATTGGCCGAATCAAGCGGGAGGGTGGGGTGGGGGTGGTTGGAGTGCCGTTGAACTACAAATCTTTATTTTTTTCTTTTTTCCCCCTGAATTGTTTTAAATCAAAAAGCACATACATTTGTAGTTTTAAAAAAAAAAAGGTGTAGAAGAAGAAATATTATAAATGTGAGATGTATTATGTCCTCGAAAAAAAGGACTTATTGAATATGAAAAGAAGCCAGCTGTTGTGTTGAAATGGTTCTAACCGTCGCAAGCCCCCGATACTTCTTAAACGGCGTCTGTTTAGGCGTCGTTCGTCCTCCGTAAAAGTTTCCAATACGCTTGGCTGTTGGGTGTTTGCGAGGGGCTCAGTGCTTGTACTTATGTCAGAATCTTTATTTTCTATTAAAAAAAACAAAACAAAAAAAACAAAGAAATAATAACAAAGTGGGTCTGTATGTGAGTCTTGCATGCCATTGTTCTTATCTGTACTGGTGTCCCAAAAAAAAAACCTTTGTGGCGAGATCACCCATTCTTAAAAAGACAAGCAGCCCTGCAGCTCTGACCAGGTACCACCAGCCTCATCCAAAGAGACTGTACAACTTAATCCAAGCCCACGTCCGCGGAGATCTGAGGGGAAGGAAGGGATGGGAGGGACCCGGCTTCCTCCCTCTCCTTTTTTTTTTCCCTTTTTTTTTTTTTTTTAAATGACAGTAGCCGTCAGTGGTGGATAAAAATCACATGTAAGCTGCTAGTGAATCCTGCGGACAGAGAACAGGCCGGGCGCGATATAAGATGTAACACTCTTCATAACACTCATAACATAGGATGTCACTAAAAAATGAAAATAAAATGAAAGGCGCTTTGGTCTGCAGGATTCACAGCTCCCTGGAGTTCACAGACGTCCGTCGGGATGTCAAGTTTAACAGTCCATAATGCCATTGTGTTGCACAGTTAAAGTTGAATTGCAGAAGTATCATATTTGTAAAATCATGAGAACAAAGACAATAAAATTATTAAGATTTATCGTGCAGTTGGTTCTTGTTTTTCTGTATGAATATATATATATGTATATTTAAAGATTATATCCCAGGGGGGTGATTTGTGATTGATATATGCTAAATTCTAATTCATAGTGCATTATTATTACATTTGAAAAGATTGACAATACATCCAGGGTTGAGAGTTTTGAGAAAGGACGTGCCATTAAAGTATGAAAGTTTTATTCTTTTATATTGTGTTTTTGGCTGGCTCTGAGACTGGTTGCCAGGCAACCACAGCCTTTACTGTTTTTATTTTCTTTTTTATTGCATTCATTTAATTATATTTTTATTCATTTTCAATTAATTTGCTATTTAGTTGACTAGACTAGACTAGTTTAGTTATACTTAAGCTAAATATTAAGGTAATATTGCATATGAAATATCAAAATAAATATAAGTTTGAAGCTAACTTAACTAACTTTCGGCTAACAGCTAGTTAGCAACTCAGCCTCTGGGACCGGTTGCCAAGCAACCACAACTTTTACTTTTTTTTTTCTTTTCTTTTTTTTTAAAATTCTGCTCCAGTCTTTAACTTCTTGTTTGGTCTCAGAAGGTAAATAAATAAAACTTAGTTAGCTTAAAGATTAGCTTAAAGATTAAGCTAACCGCCGGCTAACTTAGCTGAACACCTCAACACTTCGCAACACTGGCCCTGGGACGCGTTGCCAGGCAACCATATTCGTATGACTTGTTCTGATTCTAGGGCTTCATAATATAAAGATATGATCTCACAGGACAGCTTGGAATTTTTGTAAAGGACCATTACAACACAAAACGGGCATTTTCACCTGCCAAAAATTGATTGAAGGCCAAACGCAGTTAATAAAAGGTGATTTCTGCCTAAATATGACTTGATCTGATTCTACAGATTCATAATATAAAGATCTGAGCTCACAGGACAGCTTGGAATTTTTGTAAAGGACCATTACAACACAAAATGGGCATTTTCACCTGCCAAAAATTGATTGAAGGCCAAACGCAGTTAATGAAGATAAAGATCTGAGCTCACAGGACAGCTTATTTATTTATTCTTTCTTATGTTCCGGTCCTAAACTCCCTGTTTGGTCTTGGAAGTTAAAAAAAGGAAATTGTTTTTTTGGGGGGTTTTTTAAGGACATGCCGCAGCCTGTCTCCTCATCCAATAGGCGTTGTCACTGCACACACCTAGTGAGTATAAATGGAGGATCACTTTCCTTCCTCCACTTCAGTTTCTATCCCGTATCTCTGCTCCCTCTTCACTCTGTGTTTCATCGGTTTAAGACTTTTCATATTTTTTTTATATCCTCTGTGTACTTTTCCAAATATTTCAAACAGATCTACCGGAAAGAGGATGCGTCTGTTTGTGCTGGGCCTTATTTGTCTTTCTGTCCTTAGCTCAAGCGACAGCCAAGTCTGGTGAGTATGGCAAGTATAACAAGTTTAATGTGTGTGTGATGTAAAAGTGTGTGAGCTCAACATGTATGACAGCACACATTAACACAGCGGTTAGTATTACCAGCAAAATGTACTTAAACTATCAAATAAAATGCAGAATAGTTGTTATATTATTAACCGACATATTATATCATTACATTGTTATTACTGACGGGTTAATATGTAAGTGGTAAGCGTTTTTTATCCATAACCAAAGAGTTAAATGAATTAAATATGATAATATTGTATTTTTCTTGCAGACAGACCGGTCTATATGGCAGTGGGTGAAAAGGTTGTCCTCAGACCGGGCTCTGCCGTTAATCCCATCACCAACATAACGTGGAGATACGGACCTGATGTCGCCATGCAGTGGGATGGGAACCAGACTTACTCTTACGGGCATTTTAAAGGTACATTCAGACACTTACTTACTTGAGTTTAACACTGCCATGCTTCTTCTCAAGCGCTCTTAATTTAACCCCTGAAAACACACCAAGCACCTTAGTCGAATTTAAGGGATTACATTGTCGGTTTAAAGGGTTGTTAAGGTTGGATGAAATTGGAAGGGATTGATACTCGACAGGTTAACCCCACGTTAGTGCTAAATGAATGAATTGTAATCCATTGTGAGGTGTTCCGTATGGATTTAAGTGCTTTAATGGGTGAAAATCCTTAAACCCAAGAGGTAAATCTCTAAAATGTTTCAAATTAACACCTTTGGAAGTTATTAAAGGTGGGATTTTGTGTGATGTTGGGGGTCTGATATGTTTTCAGGTGCTAATTATCCACATATCCATAATTTTAACATATACTGTAAATAAAGAGTTGATTGAACATATTTAAGGTTTTTTTTAGCCCTTAAAAGCTTTTAAACCAAGCAGATAATCCATCCAAATATATATACTATTAAATATAATGATCTTGTTAAAATGAACCAAATACAATGAGTCCAGTCTATGTATTGTCACATTGATTAGTATATTGTACAGTACTGCACAGATTATCCCTGAATTTTCAAATTATTGCAAGAAGGCGCTAAATTGAATCATTCACTCAGTTCGTGGAGTGCTGAATACTTCCTCTGGAGAGCTGACGATCACGGGATTGACCCGAAACGACAGCGGCAGCTACACAGCGGAGATCAACGACCAAGTCACCAAGCCGATCCGACTGCTGGTTATCTGTAAGTGGAGGGCTGTTGTCGCAATTTGGCCGGCACAGAGGGGCTGTTCGCTCCGTGACCTCAAATGACGTTTGCTCCTTTGCCCGTCAGCTCGCGTCTCTAGACCCTCCATCTCCGCGTGGTGTGACCCTCCGATGACCTACTGCGTTTTCACCTGTGAAGGCAACACCTCAGACGCCGAGCCACTCACCATTGGGTGGAGAGCTGACGACATGGTGTGGCCTTCGGGCAATAAGCGCATTATAACAAAGGTACAAGCAGGATTGCTGTTGGATAAAGCAGATAAATCATGTCAGAGTCCGCGTGGGCATTTTAATGTTTATGTTTATATGACAATTTCCCTTTGTGCTACACACATACGATCATTCAAATGACTTGAAGACACACTAAATGGTGTTTTGCCCTCGAATCCTTCAGCACCACTAAAATCATGAAGCATATTGCACAAGAATATGCTTCATGAACTCGTAACTAATGTTATCTTCTTCTCAATTTCCAGGACGAGACAGAACCTCTGTTCGTCTGTTATTTGGATAACCCAGTCAGCTTAATGAGAAGTGATCCAGTCCCCAACCCCTTCTACACTCATAGGTGTATGGATGGTAACAGTTAAAATCTTCATCTAACAGAAGTTTATAGGACACGACTCAGAGTCTATTTCTTTTTAACCATTTACTTTATTTATTCTTTTTTTCTCTGCAGGGAGATATTCATTGATAACCTTATTGACGCTGTGTGTAGTGGTCATACTGGTGTTGATCCTGTTGATATGGTTGACGCACAGATGCAGAAAAGGTAAGAAACCGCAATCTTTCAGCCCCTCAGACCGTGAGTCACCTTGGGACTCGTCCTGTTTTGAAGTTTTCCCTCTGTATCAAATGAATCCAGTGATGGACGCAGTTTTGGGGGGTAACACAGGTAGCCTCTCACCTGGACCAAACAGGAAGGTTGTGAGCAGTGGTAGAAGTTCAATATTTGGAAGGACGAGACCGGGCAAGCCTTCATCTGTGCTGCAGAGACTGTGGGAACGTTGTCAGAAATCAAAGACATGGGTACATGTTGGGTAATATGTGAGGCAATACGAAACAGAGCAGAACCTCTTCGAGAATCAACACAATTTTATATTTTTCTGAGTATGTTTATGATGACATTTCAAACGGGAACTGCTAATAGCTAATTCAGCAGATTTTTAATGTAAATAAATGTAAACAAAGTTGTAGCCACAGCTATGGGACTGCTTCCTTGGGGACATTATACTGAATTCATGAGTTCGTGTGCACACACTTGTGTGGATTTGTTCCACACGAGTGTTGCACAAGTCTGAAGCGGGAAGTCCTCGGTGATGAAACATCTCGCGATTCAGGACATTCCTTGTGTTCAAACCAGGGTGTGTTTTCACCTGATGACGACTTTCGCTCTGTCAGTAATTGCTGCCGATCAAATGATCCAGAATTACAGAAACAAATCGTGATGATTAATGCCGAGTTACAACATACATTTGTTCATCTTTAATACAGGAAGAGATGCCGAGGGGACAACGGCAGGTAAGATCCACCTCTAGATTTTTTTTATTCAACGTTTTTAACATGGAACTCCGTAACTTCATGTGTAACACTGACATCTAGCAGTTAGAAATAGGTACTGCAATCCAAATTCAAAATACGACCCGAAACTCACACTGGTTGCCAGATTGAAGACACTGAACCTTCACAGTGGGGCAAAACAAGCGCAACATGGGATCAGTAATTTGGACTCTACAGCTCACTCCTCTGGCAGGAAGAGCGAGAGTGATTTCTATACTTGAATCCAACTCTGAATTCAAACTTTTCAAGCGAAATAATTGTATTTATACGTGGAAAAGTCACCACGACCTGGCCAGATTAACACTACAGCCGTTAATCTTTGAAAAATATCTTATTTTTTATATTAAAGGGGAAATCAGGTGGCGATCTGCTAAAAGAAAAAAACCCATAAATCTCAACATTATGATGTATATTTCAGGGTTTTGATCTAAAAATACAGCGTCCATGACTTTATATCCTACATTAACCTGTGTTTCTGGTCCTGGAGCCTTTTAGGGAGGGGAAAATCTAATATTAACTTTGTTGATCCTCTTCATTGGCTTCAAATTTGTGTTTTATATCTGAACCTTTACAGACATACATGCATTCAGAGAAATCTCATCCTGGTTCTGAGCCTTTTAATATGTTGTTGGACCATTTGTGACGATTTGTGATCGTGACAACTGTTTTATTATTCAACAGAGAAACCAGCAATTCTTCCATGTGGCCAAGAAACACCTTTGCAGGAGCCAACATCTGGTCATGACCGTGTGAACAGCCAGTACACGATCCTTAAGACAAGGACTAAAGCCAAAGCTATAACAACTTATCTTTATTAAACTCCAAAGATGTGACTTGGACTGTACCAAATTGCTGTTACAGAATTTTTATTTGTATATTTATTATTATTATTATTATTTATATTTATTAAGTAAAATCTTAAAGTAAGCTAACAGGAAGGTTTGCAACCTTTTCTGGCACTTAACAACATTATGTTGACGCCCCTGATGGATGCTTGCTTATTAAATATCTCACATAATTATTAACTCTATTTATTCTACCTGCCTGTACGTGTTTGCCTTTTGAATATAAAAACCAAACATTCGCATTTGGTGGCTCTTTAAACACATTGATGGTGTTATACATGCACTGATGGCTGCCTGCAATGCCAGAGTATTGACATACTGCTGTTACAACTGACATTATTTCAACATTTTAGTGACATTTTTTTGTTTGCTGCTCCTGCAGCGTTTGAATGGCCAAAGAGGAGATAATGGATATTTTATGCATATATTATTTATTAAATGTGTTTCAGATTTGTTTCATGTCATTCCAGCTGGGAGGTTTCCAGCTTTGTTTCTTTATAAAAACTGATTTTTTTCTCGAACTGCAGCTGCTGTTCTTTCCTTATCTGTCCACCAGAGGTCCTCACACACTTTACTACAGCTGTGTCTCTTTGGTTCATGGACTGTGGATGTATGAATATGGAAGGCACATTGACTGCATGTAACAATGTTTATTAAAATCCATTTGACATACAAACATTTTGATATTGTGCAGTTTGTGGATAGATGCACATTGGACAAATATTAAGAAAATACAATTTGATGCATGATAAGAAACTTTGACAATTGTAGAAACATATTTTGAGATGTTTTGGCTTCACTTCAGGTTCTTTTGATGTCATTTATTTAGTTCTATATTGGGTAGAAACTGATATTTTTCTGATTTAGCACCCCCAGTTTCAGAGTGTAATACCACTCGCTGAGCCCAGTTACATTGTCCACTCGCTCAGCTCCTGTTCTGGCACGACACCGGCTTTGCTCTCTGGTCCAAAAACGCCTCTCGGTGCTCTGAGCTCCCATTCCAGGCAGCCTGGCTAACAAACTGAGCTAACAGCAGCTACAGTTGGCAGCAGTTTACTTTACTGTCCATCAGGAAACTCTGTCAGTCAGAGAAAGTTGATCAGAGGGAAAACCAGGAAATATTTTCTCCATAAAATATGATCCAGTTTCACCAGAATCAGTGAAAAGGTTGGTGGTGTGTGACTGCTGTGAAGTGTTACATGCTCACGCATAAATTCAAAAGTTGCTAACTTTTAACAGACATGGCTGTGATCACGTTGCTTTAGGACATTGAAAGAACATTGTGGTTTCAGATCCAGTTACAAGCACAATGAGAGGGTGTTCAAATATTGTCCCAGCTTGGGTTTGTAACACCACACCTATGGTACATTGTCGCAGCGTCACTCGATACATCATCATATAACAACATCTCACCTTTACCAGCTGTTCTGTATGTTTGCACTGAGAGCTTGACAATAGAAAAAATAGATCCCTTACTTTGTCTTTAAACTCTGCTCTTTTGTTGATAAAAGTAAATAGATTTCAGCTCATTAAAAAGAGAAAATCTGTGTCTCATTTTGTTTGCGGTAAATTTGTTCAAATGAATCTACATAAATCTACATAAAACAATGTATTTATTTGGGTGATATTGTGTTTAAATACTGCATATCCTGAAATAAATTTCAGCTTTTTGCCATGAGCTTTTTATCCCCTGAGGATGAATCCTCTTTTTGACTTTGTGAGAGGATTTTATCTTCTACTTTATCACACACATTCAAAATTCACAACCCAAAAGCAAGATAACATTGTAATACCAGTTATGGGAACTTCTCCCGAATCTGTAACAGCATCCACCCATCAATCAAAGGGGGCATGCTCTTAATTCTGCATAACTTTAAGCCTTAATATCATTTGAACAGCTGAGTTATATAAACATTCACCCTCAGTACAGTTGTCATGAACAGGGAAATCAGCTATAGAGACCAAAACAGTATTTTGTACCAGGCTGTAAACATGTTTATTTCTGCTGTGAAGGTGGACATTTGAACATGGGGACTTATGGAGACTGACTCACTTCTGGAGCCAGCCTCAAGTGGATGTTTGAGGAACTGCAGTTTTGGGCACTTCAGCATTGGTTGAAACATAAATACGCACTTGTTAAAGCACATACGATAAGATGAGGGAGATTGTTGTAGCACTACAAAATAAATATGAAATAAAGATAAAAACTGGTGACAGTGAGAAAATCAGCATCACCGCCTCGAGCTTATATAAGTTTTCCATGTGTTTGACTCACTCTGTTCAGACATGTCAGTGTGCAGTGTGGCACCTGTCTGTGATCTGGGCTAAAAAAATGCATTCCTTGAAGAGAGAAAGGCTTCACATGATGACAGACCCCCGCCCACCACCACTTATCCACACATAAACCACACAATATATGTTATTTACCCACAAATCGAGAAAAACTGTGATATTTCTGCACAAATGAAACCAAAGTTTGAGTCTTATCCACAAGGATTCACCCTTAAAAGTTTGTTTTTAAAGTGTCGGCGTTAGAGGGTTTGTCAGAACATGCCTTCCCCAACACCTGAACCATAGGGCTGAATAGAAAAATCCCTTCCCTCTGACACATCTCTGCCTTCATTTCGGCGTTAATCCTGTGCGCACATGTAAAGATAAGACCACTTCTCCGCCATCGGCTGTATTCTCAGGCGACCCCCCCCTCCTCACATTTAAATTCCATCCATCATCTCTCATGCTCTCGGCTGTCAAAGCTCAGGAAGAGTCGTCCTGAAGGTAGCACTTATGTTGTGACCTGTAAGTGTCTGAACGCACAAAGCGAGCGGTGAGAATGAGGCTTTGTGTCTCTTTTCCAGAGAGGGTTGTTCGTCTGCAGCTGGAAGGTGCAGGTTTCCGAAAGGTCGCACACATCTTGGTGCATCATAATTTAGCTGTGAGATATGAGATGTGAGCAACAATGAGCCTTTTTATCCATTCACCACCAAACCGAGGATCCATTTTGGGTGTGCACCCTCCAAAATCCAAGTTCCAGTTAGTGGTTCTTCACTTGTCTACAGCCTAATAACTTTATAACATTTTTATAATGATTTGTAGTTTTATTTTACTTACTTACTTTTATTTTATTTACTTTACTTATATAGTTTTCTATTTGGACAGATCTTAGCACAGTTTTGTCCGTGTCAGTCACTATTTGAATCAACATTTAAGTCCCTGCCAATATTTTTATATTCAGGTGAATATTCCAGTGTTACATCACCAAAAGTCAAATATATCATCTTCTTGGAATACCTTTTTTCCCCCCCTGCATTTAATAAATCAACTTTAACCTGTCTTTGTTCAGCCTGTTTTTAGCCATAAATCTCCAATCAGATGACTGTGGTTGCCGTCATCACGTTGTTGCCAGTTCAGGGAGTACAGTTTGGACACAGTGGTTTTCAGTTTGCAGCCTGAGGGGGGAAGGTTTGTGAAACTTCATAAAGTCAGTTTAAGTGTGAAGCCTCGGGGACCGGGAACTGATTGATGGCAGAGGTGTGAAGCTAGCGAGAAAGAGGATGAGTCCTGCGGGCATTTCAAAATAAAAGCACCTTATTTGTCACTGGGATAATCAGAAAAATATCTGTATCTGTAACTGCATGTTGATGGTAATAATATTTAATTTCTTTGTTGTTGCTTGTGTGTTTCTATTTAATTCATGTTTTTTTTATGCAAGGCACCACTAAATAAAATGTATTACAGTAATTTGTTATTATAATTATCCCTTGTATTGAATATGGAGTGAAATACCTGATATTTTGGGGGTGTTTTACGAGCTATAGAGTCTAAATCAACATTAAAACTGATGCAATAGCAATTTTTAATTTATTAATGTAATCAGATTAAGCGAATTTTACACACAAAGATCCATAATACATAATAATATGTTTACAACAAATATATTTGCAACATAATTGGATTTTATTTGCTGTTTTTTTTTTTTTTTTGTCGTTTTGCGTCTGTCTCTGGTCGTTTTCGTGTTAGTTAGAAACTAGATCAACTGTTTTAGTAGCCAATATCACCATTTTTGCCTCTTTTGGGAGCTTTTACTTTGAAAAATCCGTACAGGAAGTGACTGTGACTCCCCCCTCCGCTTTGCTATCTTTTGCACGCTGCTGCGCGTCAAGGTGCACACATCCTCCACAGGTAGACGAGAGGTCGGTGTAACTGTCCTCACACTCACTTCATTTTTCCTCCACAGGCGGCTCAAAGTGTCCCCTGGAGATGAGAGCACCTCCTCAAGACCTCTGAAAGGATTTTATTTTTTGATTTTTTTTTGTCTTCATAAATCAGAAATAATCACTCCAAAGGATGCGTCCACGCGACAGGTGGTCGATATTGAACCTGCAGGGATGCATCCTGCTGGTGCTGGTGGTCGGACAGATAAAATCACAGCGCAGAGGTAACTAGATTTTTAATTGATTGTTTAATTTTGAAGAAAAAGTGCAGAAAACTGCTCTAAAATGTGTTTCAGCATATTAAATCACGGCATCTTTTCAAGTAACTTCTTCTAACTCTGCACATACTTTAATTTAAAATTTAAATCCTGACATTAACATGCTGATTTTCTGCTGAATATCTCTGAATAATGAGCTGCCTCTTTGTGCTGACACATGATCCCAAAGCCTGTTGGGTTTTTTTGTTTTTTTTTCAGGCGGAATGAGGTTGTGGTTTGGTGTGAATGTCTGGACTTGTCTATTGAAAATTATGAATAGCTCATCACATCCCCTCCACAGTCAAAAGCGTCCTGTACTCCTTCTGTCTGTGGCTCTTTGTTCGGTTTGTTAAAAAAAAAGTGGACTTAAAACAGCACGAACATCTGCACTCATCACATCATGCACTGACCTGCTTTCTAATTTGATGACATATGCATCTACTGTTTGTGCACTGAGCTTCAGGTTCCCTCACTTTGAGTTAACACAGTTATGTACACAGGTGGATAATGTGGCTATGAGCCCCGTCGGGCACAAGCAGGTAGAAGCACCCCCGCCTACAGCAGAGCCAGTCCACCAGACTGAAAGAGACAAAACAAATTAAACGATGATGCACACCTGTATCGTCGAATTATGTCACTTTGTGGTCTGTTATTGGGGTTGGTTTGTGTCTTTTCATGGTAGTGTGTTGCATTTTTGTTGCCATGTCTGTGGTAATTTTTGTATCTCCTTGTAGTTGTGTCTCTTTGTGGTTGTGTAGCACATCTTTGTAGTTTTGCGGTTATTTAGTGTGTCTTTGTTGATATGTCTGCAGTAATTTTTGTATCTCTCTGTAGTCAGTTTGTGTCTTCTTGTAGTTGTTTGGTGTCTCTTTGCGGTTGTTTTGCATCTTTTTGTAATTGCTTTGCATCTGTCGGTAGTTGTTTCAAGCTTCTTTGTAGTTGTTTTGCATCTCTTTGTGGTCGTTTTACATCTATTAGTAGTTGTTTTATGTTTCTTTGTAGTTGTTTTGCATCTCTTTGTGGTCGTTTTACATCTATTAGGAGTTGTTTTACGTATCTTTGTGGGTATGTTATGTCTATATGTCGTTGTTTTGTATCTCTAGTCATTCAAGAGTGGTTCTGGTCCGGGGTCCCCTGACCTCTGGAGTGCCTGGCCCTTTGCCCGGTATGCCTGTTCAGTAATCCATCCATGATTTTGGACACAAGTGCATGTTGATGTTTTATCACCGAACGGACATTTTGCAGATGATCACTTCTTTGGGATTAGTGTTAGGAAGATTAGAAGAAAGGTTCAGAGTCCATGAGGGATGTGTCAGTGCTTTTCAGTGTGTTGTTGTACAGTATATGTGTGTGTGTGTGTGTGTGTGTGTGTGTGTGTGTGTGTGTGTGTGTGTGTGTGTGTGTGTTAGGGCTGTGATTTGCGGTTTGTTCAGATTTTCCCTCCTTCAGGGCTTGTCGGTGCCTCCCAGGAAAACGCTTCATCTTCATCGCCTAATTTACCTGACTGTGGCTTCCCTCTCACACACACACACACACACACACACACACTCGAACACAAAACACACAAAGATTATGCTGACATTCAGGCATGCCCACACATTCATGTAGAGACATAGTATATGCAGAAACGCTTCGACACACTTCACACAAGAATTCAAGGTTTGTGTGGCGTGTAAGGAGTCGATGAAGGAGTCGATTCTGTGCAGTGGAAGAAACTTTTCCTGCAGTGGATCATCAACACATTAACAAGATTTTAGTGTCAATCTGTCAGACAAGTTGAACAGTGATAGAGAGATAAATCTGTCATTTATAGCAGTGGTTGCCAGTGTGCAAGTTTACATGGACAGTGCAGCGTCAAAAGAAGATTTACTTCATTAATCCCTCAATGGAGAAGTCTGAAATACATCCACACACAGACAAAGGGCTCATAGACATGCAAATATGGAGAGATGGTAAAGTGATGGGCAGCCATGTAGTGGCGCCTTGGGTGCAATTAGGGGTCTGGTGCCTTGGCACCTCTCCAGCTAGCAGCCCACGCTCGATGCCGTGGTCCGTGCTGGACTTGAACCTTCCCTCCTCTGGTTTTCCGAGAGGCCACAGAGAATACAATGCAGCGACACAAAGACGTGTTACATTTTGAACAGACTCAGACTGCAAAACTTTGTTGTCTCTTATCATTTTCAGCTACTACTCCTACTAATCTAATCTACTGTAATTACTTTAAATAATCAGATCTAATCTACTCGAATCACTATATTTTACAATTACTTTGGGTGAGTGTAATTCTTCTCACATTGCAACATTAACACCTAATAATGATTTGTTTTTGCAGCTTTGTTGTCACTTAACAATCTTACAATCTCCAGCCAATTACTTGAAACATTATGGCCTACACTTCCTGTCTCCTAAAGTTGCGTAGTCTCCTCGCCCCTGATCTCCAAATCTAAACAAATTCACCCTCAGTACAGTTGTCATGAACAGGGGAAATTATCTATAGAGACCAAAACTGTTTTTTGTACCAGGCTGTAAACATGTTTATTTCTGCTGTGAAGTTGGACATTTTAACATGGGGACTTATGGAGACTGACTCACTTCTGGAGCCTAGCCTCAAGTGGCCGTTTGAGGAACTGCAGTTTTTGGTATTTCACTTCACTGGCCACGGAGAACGCCTGCTGCAGCGAGTGCACCAAATAAGGAAATTCCTGTCAAACACAGAGCGTCGTTAATAGATAATTTACATCTCTACATTTAAAAGACATAACGCCTCTCAGATTTACTGTGTTTACATAACGTGTAAAGCACATTAAAAGTATGCTATAACACAAGCAGCAGACGTCTCTCCTGGGTGGCCAACCGGCGGCGTTGAGTTGATATACGATGCTATATTTAATCAACGCAGACAACAAATGGGGCTAATAAAACCGTGTCCTACAGAGAATTAGTAGCTGTTCACATAACAGCTCAGGATGTAAAGGGAATATGATCTCACACCAGAAGGATGTTATCTGTGTATACTGATATTTTATAGACTGATAACCACCTTCATTTCCTGTATGGCAGAGGATCTTTCTCAGGCTGGATCAACTCTAAATCACCGTTTTATTAGATCAGGAGCAAAGCAGACGTTTATTTACATGGAAACAAAGCAGATTATTACTGTAAGTGAATGTGGTGTCTGGGAATGTAGTCTATGAAAGCTGTGGTTTCTTCTCAGGTGAGCTTTCGTCGTGGTGTGAGGCTCGGTGCTGCAGTTAAGCAATGATGAAGACTGGAAAAGATTTCATACACAACAGATATGATTGAATGTCACATTTTAGTGCCATATGACAAACTGTGTCTTACTGTTTGTAGGTTTTTACTGTTTTTAAGTTTTTACACTAAGATACTGAATATGCAGAGGCCGATCTTGAATGATCTTGTCTTGCCTCATTGTTACTTCTCTTATTTAAAAAAAAAACTTATTTTATTGTTACTTATCTGTCACTTATCTCAACTTTTCTGATCTTTTCTTGACTTATCTTGTTTTATGAAAGTCTGTGAAGGATGTCAGTACGAGACTTGGTTTTAGTTTCCCAAAGTTACTCATCATGAGTTATCTTGACTTGGAATTTGATTACTTATTGTGATTGATCTTTTTTGTTGTTGTGTTGTTGGTTTTGTTTGTTACTTTACTGACACTCCGTTGGCAGTTTATTAGGTACTCCAAGCTATAACTAATGCAGACCAATACAAAAGTCCAACACAAGGTCTTAATATTGCATAATACAGATGAGGGTGTTTTGACACATCTTAAAGGCACCTCTGATTGGTTTCTTCCTGGTTAAAGTGACAAAATATTGACTTCTCTTGTGTATCACTCTTTGGGTTTAAAGGTGTTAAATTAAAGTGTAGAGTGGGATGGGTGTGTGAAATGACTGGGGACTGGACACTTCTGTCACAACGACAGCATCAAAGAGCTTTTTTTTTCTGGACAGGAAGTAGAAGTAGTTTGTTTTCAGCCCTGTGTTGTTCTTCTTCATCTTTCTCCTTTTCTTCTTCTAGAACTACCAAAAGTCCCTGAAATGTTGCGGAGTACACGTAAAACTAGCACATCATGAAAATACTAAAGTAAATGTACTTTCTACCATAGTTAAGTATTTCACAAAATATTATTGATTGATTATTAGTGAATGTTTTATGACGGTTTTAAGGTCAGAATACAGATTTATTTGTTTTCTTCACAACATTAATATGAACAATGAAGCCCAGACTGGGTCTAAACAGCCGGTTGTCTTGGATTTGGTTGGTTCCTGAAGAAACCAACTATGTTGGGGGTGAACAAACAGCTTCTGCAAACTTTTTAAACTCATGGCACTCCTCTTTATTTCAGCCTGCAGGGCGTTTCTTCTTCACTGCGGTTAACTCCCATTTTTATCTGTAATCACGGCCTTTATCCTGCGAGCGTCTCAAATTCAGCGGCCAGGCCCCCTTCGGGCTGATTAGACCTGTAGACAGTAACAAATGAAACATCAAAGCCTTTTACAACAGTATGTAAGTAATGAGGCCGTCCCTATGGAGGACTTTAAAAGCCACATAAAGGCAGCTGTAGGTGTTTTCTACCTGCTGACAGTGGAAGTGCAGAGCCACCAGTATGATCTCATGCCGAGGGGCGAGAGGATGTTTTGCTTTCCATCTTCCATCTTTCTGTGCCGTCTATCTGATCTGCCGGTCAGGAGCAGCTCTCTGTGACTGGGGAATGCTTTGTTTTGCCCGCCGCTGAGCCTGGCGGCTTTGAGGTGGTGAAAATGGTGATGATGGTGGCTGTGGTTTGACTCTCGCACCTGCTCGGCTCTTTAAGATCTAATCTGCTGCCCACAAATAAGATAAGGGTTCAATTAAGCTTCATTTAAAAAAAAAAAAATGTAGGATGCAAAACATCCAACTTCTGGTCGAGCACGTACGATTTTTAAGTGAAAATCCCTGAAGCATCCAGTAAACCTGCAAGATTGTTGTTCCCTGATTATATATATATATATATATTATTATTATATTGTTTCCTTGTTGCTGTTGTTCGTAATTGTTACTCTCATCCTGCCGTTCATAAAGCTTCATATTTGTCGTACTGTCTTATATTTAATCTTAACCAATTACTGCTTTCGTGCAACATGACACAAATCTCTTCCTGTGCAGAAAGAGAGATAATTTTCATTGTCTGTATAATAAAACATTAAATTAACCAGCAGTCAGGTGAGACAATCGATCCACACGAGCAGTAAAGAGTACATTTGCAATCTAATAAACAAAGTAGAGTACTTTATTATTTTTAGGGCTGCAACACATTGAAGCTAAAAAACATCAAATCATTTTATCTTTTTGCTAAAAAAAGAATAAAATGCCTATTTTATTATGAAAATAGTTGATTTTTCTTACAGTTAAGTTAACTGTTTAAATTTTAGGAAGTCAAGTAGTTATTTTAACTTGTTTACCATCTTCTGATTGATATTCAGGTTTGTAACTGAGGAGATAAACTTTAGTCTAAGCATGAATTTGTTTTTATACACTTGAATGCACAAGCACAGGCCATGACACCTCGCCCAGCCCTCACCCTTTTTGTCCGCGAAGGCATTAAATCGTTTTATTTACTGGCTGACTCATTTTGAAGTAACATAAAAAAAAGGTTTACAGGCTGTGAAACTGAACTGCCCTCAACTCGAACCAGAGGCGACTCTGATGAGTCATCCTTTGTCATCTTTTCCATTTAGGCACCGACATCAGTCTTGTGAGTGACAAGAGGAGGAAGTGCTTTTAATCATCTCAGCCATGGAGGCCAAAGAGGCTCTATGCCCTTATCATCCACAGGGGTGGGCTAAATGCCAAGACCAGAGGCCCCTCGAACCTCTTAAGACTGATTCACGCCGCTGTTAATCTGCCACAAAGTGACACAGACAAAGAAGAAAAAGCTTGCTTTGTTGGTTGGTCAGGTTTGCTGACATGCAGATTTACTGTGCAGAGATTAATGACTGAATTCTCTTGTGCACGAGGTTCAGGTCATATCAGGGATGTCAAGGAAGGTGAGGATAGGATAAAAAAGTAGGATATAATTAAAAAAAAAATAGCATGTATTATTAGAGGTTAAGTCAAAGCAGCTACAAGGAATATTGATTTTGTGTTGATTCTGGTGCCCCCTGTGGACAAAAGCAGTAGTGTTTCAATGCGGAAATGCCAAAAACTGAAGTTCCTTACCAAAAATGACCAGATTCGCAGCAGGACCATTAGTGCCAACATAAATATAAACCATTACTTTTGTATATTGAAGTATTCACAGCAACCGCTTCAGCTCCAGCAGGTTCCTTGGCTACCATTTTCACATATTTTCAATGCTGCAATTTCAATGCAAAGTGGCGATCATTTAACAATTATGGGTGCTCCATCAGGTATTCACAGTACACTGCATTGCAACATAATTGACAGTGTGAACGCACTCATGTACTCAAAAGTGTGCGCATGGAAGTACATGAATTGAGAGGCTACTTTTACTGAAGCAAACGATCTGAGCGCTTCTTCCACCACTGATGTCATATCTTCAAGAACGAGGTATGAAGTTAACCTCAGTGGTGTTCCACTTTTTGCATGGATCGCTCGAGGGAGTGACATGTGAAATGATGCACGTCATTCTTTTCATTTAATGGCTGACATTGAGGAATGCGGGGGGGGTCAGGCATCGACAGTTTTCAAGGTCGCTTCAGGTTCAGGCAAATATGGAAAGTGTTGACAGATGCAGAGGCAGGTGTTTGTTTAACATGTCTTCTTCTTTTATTCATTCCACTTTTATGAATCATTACAGAGCGACAGAGTTTTCTTCAGTTGGTTAGGGACGTGTCTTGGGCGGTTCAGACAGCTATCTAATCTTAGAAAGGCTGAGTGAAATCTGATTGCGGTTTAAGAAATATCCACTTTGCATATCATGGAATGCCCAACTGGTTGGACACACCTCAGGATCCTCCATAAAATGGTCAATGAATGTCTTCAACAAGTAATGAGGAAAAAACTGTTTATCTCATCCCTGATCACTTCAACTGCTGTCTTTTTGATACGAGGACGATAAAACTCAGATTTCAATAAATCCATATCAGTGCAAATCAATAAAATAGTTGTCAACTATCGCTAGCTCAACTGTCATTGTTGTAACCAAAGATTTTCGACAGAGGATAACATTACAACCTTCCAACATTACCTTGAATTTCTCTTGGGATCAGTAACGTATGAGTTGCACCAATGATCTTTCCTCGATCTCCAAATCTTGTTTGGAAGTGTTGTGAACGTTGCGTTGATGGATAACAGATTGTGTTGTGCCAGAAATGGTTCGAGTTATTGAAGTTTCAGTTCCGGTGTTAGAGAACATCTTTGAGGAAACCAGATGATTCAAAGCCAAAAGAGATAAGAGATGTCTGTGCAGATCTTTGCGAGAGTTTGTTGTTGCCGGTTCTCGAGCGAAGTTAACTGGAAAACGTGGTTTTGGTGTCAGAAGATATGTGGCTTGTGGAAAATGAGTCCAATATTTACATAATCTGTGCTTACGTTCTCCCAAAAGAGTGAACGGACTCAAGACCTAAAGCTGGTCCCTAAATGGTATAACACCAATACAAGAAGAACCTCTTCAGTTTGGCATCTCTTTTCTTAACCGTCTCTGTTGTAACTTAGCTGCTCGAGTGCGGAAGTTCTTTTTTCTGGCAGTTCTTCAGATGCATCACCACCTCTTCCTGGACTGGAAGAGCGCTGGTCTGAAGCCGCTTTAATATCAGCGCCGCGACGTCATGCTTGTGCAGAAAATTTACGCGGCTGATTCGCATGCACTATACACTAGCTTCTCTGTATGAGTCTCTGCGGTCTGCCATTTTATGACTCACTGTGAGCATTAACGGGGTTATGAACAGTACTTGCCCTCGAGAACAATATCTGGGCTGCAGGAATTTCAACTGTGGCCTCAAGTTACGAGACCTTTGCACTTGACTTGAATGTCACGTCTCTTCAGGCTCATGCTGCAAAAATGTACGTCTGACAGGTGAGGCCGAGATCCCTTTAGATATTGTCAGCACACGGCTAAAATCATCTTTAATTACTCGCAATTAAAAGTCATGATTGCTTCATTTTGCGCTGTCAGTCAGGGGAATGTTTATCTCTTCTTTATTTTGGCTTTCTCACATTCAAAAGAAGCCACCATGCTTGTCTCCTATTATTCTTTACCGCCGGCTTTCTACAACAAGCGTCCTCATTCAGCGATTAGGATCCTCCACACAACGAGTCGACTGTCCTGTCTTCGAGCTCCCCGTGTTGCTTAATGAATCGTGCATTGAGGCACGACAACCGAACCGTCTCACACCCTCTCGTCTGCAAATGCCCTGCTTTTGTCTGAGCCAAAAGAGCCCACTTTCGACATACCGCGGGGTGTAAGGACAGAGGGAGGAGGGTGGAGTGTCATGGGGGTTGATTCCTGCCAAGATGCCCCACAGGGGAACTTCTTTTTTTTCTTTTTCTTCTTCTTCTTTGCTTTGAAGAATTTCAGTTATTTGATAACTGGAAAGCACAGCAGGCAAAGATGGAAATCAGTGATGAGTGACGATTTAAAGCCATGATGGAAAGATTTCTAGGTTTGCAATACTGCGAGGTTTCACATGTTAGACCTGTTGAGGTGCAGAGAGACTCAGAGTTTATCCGTGTAGTGCATCAGACAACAGATGGCAGCATTTTGCCTTTATTATTTTTAGTCTGCATTCAAAACTTCTTCACTCTGTCAGCTCTGCAAGATCCAGGAAATACACTCCACCAGTTTGAGTTTGCAAAGTACACTTTTGAGTCTATAGAAAGAAAGTTTCTGATGATGAAGGAATCTCCATAGTTTTTGGTTTTTAGTGATTTTTGCAGAACAATGCACAGAAATATTTAAAAAGAACAAATCAATTTTCAACCACTTTTTGTCCACATAAGTTGTTACTATAGTACACAGTGTACGGGATCCTTTTCAATGCTCAGAAAGTGCTTCTGCTGAAAGAAATCAAAGGAAAATGCCTGCAGTTGTTAGTTGTTCATAGTCGTTTGATGATGGGTGAGCGTGATTACTCTAATTTATTTTTATTTTTATTTTTCTTTTCATTATTCATTGTTAACGCTGTAAAATCAGCAGATCTGACTCCTGCAGCCTCTGTGCTGCTGCCATCTGCTGGTTCGTGTGTGGACAAACTACATGGCCAAAACTATGTGGACACCCAAACATATCTCGGGGTTGCTGCAGCTGGTCCCAGCTCGCAACAACAAACTTTATTTAGAAAGCATTATTTGTTTACTGTATTTTTAACAGCAGTCACTCTTCCCTGGGTTTCTATTTTCTATAACAGAATAATACATTGAAACACACAAACAAAGAGTCATGTCATCCTTGCAGCAGCGACAAAACTATATCGCTGAATACTAAAACTTGCAGTCGGAATAAAAACTGTCATCTCTGGTTCGGGTTCATCCCAAAGGTCAACTTCTTCCATGCCAAACTGGGAAAATCGCTTTTTTCATGGAGCTCGTGGGCGTCGTCATCATCATCATCATCATCATCACCATCCTGTTTCCAGTGGATGCTGGCAGCAACTTTTCAGACTTGAGAAAAACAAATAAAATTAAAAAAAAAGAAAGAAGAAAAACAAATAAGTGAAACATCGAGTTGAAGATTTCCTTTTAAATAGAGCTAAAGAGGCAAAACGATAAACAACAAAAAGCAATCCCAGAGCTGTTCTAACCACTGCTGGAAGATGTAATCACACTTTATAGTCACCAAATGTACTTCAGTATCAAAAGTATCAAAGTACTCATTGCGAGTAAATTGGCTTGCATCTGTGATACCGCTACTCGTTTTAACTTTATCTTATATACTGTTGGCTAGTTTAATCTACGGGTCATGTAGCGTCAGTGTCCTGTGAGAACCAAGAAAAACAGCCTGTTTTCAGCTTTGTGACGATGCATTTTCCAGCCTCTCAAAGGGGGATTTTATTTATTTATTTATGTATTTTTTCAGTTTAACATTCAAAACCACAACCTGAAAGCAATGATGATATAAATTATGGGAACCTTTTACTTCTACCAGCTTCCTCGATGAAGGCCTCAGTGAAGGCAGTACAAACCTGTGCGCCAATGTACTTAAGCACACTAGTGGAGTAAATGTATTTAGTTACTCACGACAAGTGTTTGTAACAGAGTAACTTTGCAGCCTTGCCGGATATTTGAGTAACAGACAGAGAGAGAGAGAGAGAGAGAGAAAGAAAGAAAGAAAGAAAGAAAGAAAGAGGGAGTGTTGAAGTCGCAGCTGTGCTAAATTACCAGCCGAGGGTCTAAATCTCCCAAATCTCAGCTAATCGCCATGGCAACCAGATTCCTCAAGCGCTGCTGGACTATCAGGGGAGTCTGTATGTGTGTGTGTGTGTGTGTGTGTGTGTGTGTGTGTGAGTTTGCGCGTGTGTGTGTTCAGTATTAAACTGTTTTGATTGATTAAAGATCTCCATATTTGGGTCTCCGTCTCGACACCGTGAGTGGGAAGAGTAGGAGGAGGGTGAGGAGGAGGAGAGTTCATACCTGTGACCAGGATATAATCAGACAGTGATTGGTTACGTTTCCATATTTACTGTACATCTGCTGCACACAGACAGACCACCACCTTAAATGTTAACATACTTTAAGAGCCGTTCATCAGCTCTTCCTCTCCTCAAACACTTAAATAATAAATATAAAGATAACGAGAGAAGGTGTGTCCGTGTCTGGGCTGAGCTTTCTCAGGCCGAGCAGCTTTGTCGTCTCTCTGTTTAACCGGCGTATCATGTTTCTGTTCACACGCTCGCACATGTATGTTCTTGAACCATAAAACACACATGCTCTGCCGTGGCATTAAGGTAGTACTTGTTAGTGCTCAATAATTAGGCGCTGAGCTCATGTTTTCTGCTGCTTTTTTGTTCTTTAGAGCCATGGACGGGCCTGTTCCATCTCACAGGGTCTGAAACATAATGTATAAGGACGTGTTAAGTAAGTAGTAAAAGTACTGGGCTCCCACAGTGTCAGTTTACACATTACAACACCGCTATAGACTGAATTGTGTAAATATCTGAGCAAAAGAAGTCCTAATGTGTCTCTGTGTGTTATATACTCAATACACATTTAATATAAGTATGAAAAATAAGTATATACAGAATCATATTGTACTGAATAACAAGTTTTAAGTGTTCAAATGAGCCCAAGAAAATGAGTTCCTTCTGCTTTAAATTCATTTATATGATTAATCCAATAGTTGTCCGACAAAATATTAATGGGGAACCTTTTTTGAAAATTGATTAATCATTTTTAAGCAAAAATACTAAGATGCTCATACATAACTATTTGCTGATTCTGTCCTTTTCATAGAACAACAGTTTAATGAGAAGATTGATGCCGCTCTCATGTCATGTACGCCAAACATGAAGCTACATCCAGCGGCCGGTTAGCGTAGCTTAGCACAAAGGCTGGAAACAGAGGGAAACAGCTAGCCTAGCTCTGCTCAAAGGTAGCACACTCTGCCAAACAGCATCTTTCAGGAAATAATAATTCAAGAAATTATCCTCGGGCCTTCTTACCAAAATAAAACGTAAGAAAGTAAAGAAAAATGCCATAAATGTCACAGACTGATGATGTCTGACTGTTTAAAGAGGAAATAGTTTCTTTAGGTCGACATCACAGTCCCTCTGGAGCTTTAACGTGCAGCTGTCGACCTGGAATGTATGTCGCTGCGTGCATCAACCTCCACCAGGTGCCTTCATGAACTGACGTTCTCTAACTCACTGAAGCATATTGCTGTGGTGTGTTTACTTACCCTACTCGTGGCCCTGTGCAGGTCAGAGCAGCTGTCAGCTGATAGTGATGAAAAGTGTAGGAAACACAGAGGAGGGAGGGCGCACATGTACGTGGTACGAGTCTGCAGGCCATTTAAGGTGATATATTGACAACATGTGTGTTTTACCTGAGTTTTAATATTCGAGTCCAGATATTTGTTTAGTTTTGCAGGTTATGCAAAAAAAATATACAAAAATAATAATAAATAATATAAAATAAACATATCAACATTATTCTCTGTATAATTCTATGCATTTTTACTCCTTTGCTGTGGAGAAGAAGAGAAAGAAATCTCATGGTACAATCAGCAAAAAAGCAAACTAAACAGGAAGTCTAATTGTCCCTAAATACAGTCTCTGTAATTACTTTTGGTAATTACAACAAGACCAAGCACATGAGCTTTTGTTTTACAATTTGTCAGGGCTTTCTGAGCTTTCTTGTTGTACAGTTTTCATTTTCATGCTTTGTTTGTGTATGAGAATACCCCTCCTGGCTGTGAGAACACCGCAAAGGCTCATTGTTTTCAGGCTTTTGTACCATAATAACATCCACATTTTTTAAACTACATAATAGTTTTGTCCCAGATTTTTGTCACCATGTATCCAAAAGTTCTTGGATTTTCTGCGAGAACAGAACTGTGCTCTTCATGTAGTTTTGTAAAAAGTCAGACAAAAATTGGGTGAAAGTGCAAATAAGTAGCTGATTTGAGTCCCTTAAGGATATTTAAAAACACGTGAAATGGTTAGATTTTGTGTGTTTGAGTATTTAGTGTTGTATCTTACACTCACACTTCATTTGACCTGTTTTCAATATTTGAACTTGCATTAACTCCAACCATTTCCCGACTAGCGACTTCACTGTTATTTACAATTATTCACTCATTCTCTCTACTTTTAGCTATTTTTAGCTGCTAAATCCTCTATTTAGTTCACCAGCTAGTTTGGTAGCGTACATTGGGCTTTTAGAGCTTTTTCTTGGCTGCCGCCTGTACCCTTAAAAGACACTTTGAGAGCAGCGAGAGTGAAGTCGTTGGCTAAAAAACCAAAATAAGCTAAAAGAGGCTAAAAAGCTTTGTAGAGTTGAGAGGAACTGCAGATTTGAATGATGCACCATCACTATACTATTAATATGTAAGTACATATCGTCATAGAAATATGAAGTTGTTTTTATCAGTGAGTAGCTTAGCATAGCATAAAGACTAGAAGCAGGGGGAAACAGCTAGCCTAGCCCTTTCAAAAGTCCAATGAAAGCATGGCTTAAGCTATTAAATTAACATATTGTTTACTCAACCTGCTGCAAGATGAAGAGCTTGTTTGTTTGACATCATGCTAATTAATTGCTTTAAATCATCATTAGCTATGCTAAATATGAGGGCACATCCAGCAGCCAGCTAGCGTAGCTTAGCACAAAGGATGGAAACAGCTAGCCTAGCTCTTTCAAAAGTCCAATACAAGCACCATAAACACCCATGTTGTACGTTGTTTAAGCTTGTTTATTGATACACCCAGCAGCCAGTTAGCATAGCTTAGCACAAAGGCTGGAAACACAGGGAAACAGCGAGCTTGACTGTGTGCAGAGGTAACAAAATCTTTGGCATTTGCAAGTTTTCAGGAAATAATAACTCAGGAAAGTTCAAGATTCGCTTGATCGAACTGTTAAGAAGCTTTGAAGAAAAGCTGATGCACTTATTTCAACTTCAACTGTGACAGCTGGCTTCCACACACTCTCCCTCCCCCCCAAAGCATCCAATCTGTTTCTCAAACCGAAGAATAAGCTCTTATTTTCACTCACTCCTGTTCAGTGTCCAGCAGAATTCATTAAGCGCATATGCTGACAGCAGTAACCGTGTTGTATGAATGCACAACTTATCGAAATGTGGCAGCTTCCAAGCCTCCAAATGTCATGCAGCGTGGGTGTGGGAGGTCTGAGGGCTGGAATGTGTAACAGCTGGATGTCCTAGCTTGGCAGATGAGACTGGTAGCTGGATGATGGGGGTACGTAGGGCCGTGTGGAGGAGGAGGAGGCCTGGAAGAAGTGGGGGGAACCCTCCCCTCCTCTTATTACCCATCTGTGAGAACCTGGAAGTGGTACATTTTCTGAGGATTTTCTCAGATGAGGCAATGGAGCTGGTCCCCCGAGAGAGGAGCTTAAGACATAGATCCAATCGGATACGCCCTCCCAGAGCTGCCTCACTTTCTCAGCTGCTGTCATCCCTCACACTCCTGCTGCTAAAGCATCACATAGTTGAGTTTGTAGCACTTTTGTCACTGTTTTGGGTTTTCCACTCTTTGAATGGGGTGATAAATCAGACAAGACGTGTCAGTATTGTGTAACCGAACACCATATTTTTTTTCCAAAGACCCCTTTTCCTTTTTGTTGTTGTTTGAAACAGCACATGAAATCATTTCTCTTCTGCCGCAGGTCGAGGTCAATGTTGGCCTGATATTCCCACAGTGTCCTGTTAACCTGTCAGCTGCTACATCCATTCTTCATCTGCTTTTTCTTGTGACCCCTTAATACGAAGCCATTCACACATTTTCCTCTGATGGGCAGCTAAAACATTGTGTTCCGGGTTACATCTAATGGTAGCATTCATCCAACCACTCATCGCTTTCCTAATCTATCTGCAATTGCTTTGGATTCTTATTATCTCTTACCATAAAGGGACCATAAAAGCACCCTTATTTCGGCTTCATTGCATTAGATGAGAAGTTCAGTACCACTCTCATATTAGCTTAGCATATATACTGAAATCAGGGGCAAACAGCCAGTTAGCTCTTTTTAAAGTTTAAAATTCACCTACCAGGACCTCTAAAACTCATTAAATTAACCCACTGTAACTTGTTTAATTAATGTCTACACAAAGTGAAATGTGGAATAACAATTTGTGGTTGTAGGGGGAGTAACATGCAGGAACTATTTCTGACCGGATGACCGCCCATCTGCATCAAACTCCCTCTAAAACCACATATTTTGGATTTCTGTTAGTGTGAACATTAATTAAAGACATTACAGGATGTTTAACCTTTTATTTTTGAACTTATGGAAGAGCTAGGCTAGCTGTTCCCCCACTGGTTTCTATGCTATGCTAAGCTAAGCTAACTGGTCGCTGCCTGTAGCACACCGCAGAGTGTAGAAAGTGTGGTCTGTGGTCTAATTGCCCCCTGGCTCACACTATTCCTTTATGTGGCAATCACATTCAGCTGCTCTGATGAAAAATTGCCAGCTTGCATTGCATTAAATTGGGCATTTATTATGTCCTGATCTATTGGCTGGTTTAGAGAAATGCAAAATTGTAAGACAGTTCATGTACTTGTGTATGACTACAACCTACAATAACTTCATTTAAATACTTGCTGATACTTTTCCTCCTCTGAACTCGGGATTCTTGCCCATTTCAATATGAATGACAACTTGGAATTCAAACGCTGAGCAGAATGTGAACTAAACCTGTTTATTATGGCCGATTTATATTTAAAACTCCACATTTCACTGAGGTTATTTCTGTGCAGGACGGGCGTGTCATTGTGGTAACACGAACGCTTGCATGCTTTTTCTTCAAGCTGAAGAAAAGGTCTTCGGGGACCCACTCACACAGGGGAGGAGTTTTAGTGTGTGTTGGGGCAACTCGGAGTAACCAATGACTTCCATCATCAGCTTAGCAAGCCTGCCTCCACACTCGGGTCTCCCCCTGTTTATGTAAGTGATTTTTCATGAGGGAGGTTGCAGCAGCCCTGCACTGGGAGATCTAGAGGGAGGGTCTGAGCGTGAGCAGAGGTTTTATGTCTCTGTTTTCATTCGGTTGATGCTCAGTGGCCCTTGAACAGCTTGGCTTTAACTGTTGACCGGCTGGCTAACAGGTGGCACTCTGTGGGAACAGTGAGAGCACTGTGCAAAGTGCTGCTGCAGGCTCGGAGACTTGGTGGACTGTTGCAAGAACCAGCAGCATGTTGAGGATCCAGACGTGGTTGGTTCTCCTGGTTCTCTGTGCCGGGAACTCTGAGGTGTGGTCCTGGTTTTTCTTCAATAAAGAATCAACCACAGAGACAGGTGCCACCACGCCAACAACAGTGCCAAATGCTACTGCACCAACAGGAGCATCAAATGCTACTGCACCACCAGGAGCATCAAATGTTACTGTGCCACCAGGAGCATCAAATGTTACTGTGCCACCAGGAGCATCAAATGCTACTGCGCCAACAGGAGCATCAAATGCTACTACGCCAACAGGAGCATCAAATGCTACTACGCCAACGGGAACGTCAGGTGCCATCACGGCAACAGGGACGATAGGTGCCACAACGTCAACGGCAAAGACAGGAGCCACCACGCCAAAAAGAACATCTAATGCTGCCACAACAACAAGAACATCAGGTGCTGCCCCGCCAACAGCAACCGATGCCACAAAGAAGATGGAAGTGGAGGATGACTTATCTGGGATTGGGGAGGAAATCATCAACGTGGCCACAGGAATCCGTAAGTTTGTCGAGGCGTGGGACGCGACCACGGCCACCTGGACTACTAATGGAGGCCTGACAGAGAAGGTGGAGAGCACTAGCCCTAACACAACTGGTAATGCAAACAGGTTCAGAGGAGAGTTGATGGTGGAGGGGTCTGGGATCGGGGTAGGGGAAATGTCAGGGTCTGATATTGGGTCTGATGTAGATTCAGTGATGGTCTTGACAGGCGATAAAGTCTTGCCTGGCAATTTAACCGGCATTATAGGTGATGTTGCTAAAATCAATGGGACTGTTGAGGCTGATCCCACGCTACCTTGTCTCCCTGTGCCTTCTGATTGGTCCATTTGCTCTGGCAAATGGTCAAAATGGTTCATGCTGCCCAACTTTTTCAACCACACATCTGTGGAGGAGGTGGGGTTGGTCCTCCAGGAGTGGGCGTGGCTTGCGAGGGAGGGTTGTCACCACAGTGCAGAGTGGTTCCTCTGCCTCCTGCTGGCGCCCGGGTGCCCTTCCCCTACCACGCCCGTGCACCTGCCCTGTCGCAACTTCTGCCAGGTGCTGCAGGACAGCTGCTGGGCATCTCTGGAAAATGGGCGCCTCCCGGTGGAGTGTCACCTCCTGCCTGAAAGATCGCAGGAGCCCGGGCATCCTGCGTGCGTGTCAGTTAGTAACCGGAAAGGTAACCCCTGGCGGGTTAGAATGTATCCTGTCTGGTGATACATTTTGAACCCGATGTCACGTCACTTTTTGTCGATGTTTTTAAGCGTTTTAGTCTGTGTGCACTTGTTTTGGTAACAGAAGCGCATCGTTGCTGTTTTGGATATCTTTGCACCGTTTAATGATTAATTTAGCATGTTTTAGCCATTTTTAATGCAATTGCAAGTACATTATGGTTGACCAATTTTGTGTTTTAAATGCTTGAGTTGGTTGTTTTACTCCTACCAGGCAACCTAGCACATTTATGTCACAACAAAAGGAAATAAACCTGCAAGAGACTTCGTTTAAAGTTTTTATCACATATGTCTAGCGATATCTGCCAGTTTATGGCCCTACATTGAAAGAAAGGTTATTTGTCAGGAATTTTCAGGTATTTTAGACTTTGTTGAAAAAGTTTTATGATGGATAGATGGCTTTAACTGCTTGCTAAAGTAGCTAACTGCTAATTAACTGTGGCTAATTGCATCTGTTGGTATCACTCAACAGCACTAGTAGCTGCTATAAACGCCAATCAAGTCCAGCCCTGTCTGCCTGTTTTTACAGGAAACATTTAGAGAAAGGGAAGCAATAGTACTATGCTTCAGATTTTATAGAGACTCCACTGATTTAGCATTGTCAGCTTCATTTTTGGAGTAGAACCAAACAAGAAAATTTTGTAACATGTACTGTGATGAATGCCCTAACTCAGGCACTCGCTTCAAGTCTCTGCAAGTAGAATTTCCTTCCTGACATCAGATGCATTTCAATAAATAGTGCCTGGAAGGTGCAAAATGGTTGCCAGTAATGTGAAGTATAAACAATCTTCAATTAACGGGGGGAAAACATGCAAATCCAGCAGTCTGGTCATTGCAGTTGTCGTCGTTGCTGCTGTTGTACTGCACGTGTCCAAAGGAGGTTCTTTCGCATGAATGATGCATGACGCAACACCTGGGTTCACGTCACTGTCCCAGGCTGCATGTGATTGTCTTGTGCAGAACTGCATCTGCAAAAGCACTGTTTTTGCCTCAGCAATGGTCAGCAACAGCAACATTACAGGTTCTTTGAAGCCTTTTGGGGGGGGGCGCACAACTGATGATTATTGCATCAAACACATTAACACACTTTCTTCAGTTATATTAAGAAAAGTACCGGGAATACATTTAATAGGCACAGTCATGAAGCCTTTCCCTTGGTATAAACCTTCAACCCAGGAAGTGCTTCATAAATTGCTGCTATAGCCTCTTCTCTCAGGGGTTAACTGTATGAACTTTGCTACATAAAACCATCTTCATCATGTTTTCCCACAGGAATATTTAATGTAAATGTTTCAGATTTAAGTAGCAGATAATTGTGTTATTTTCCATATGCTACATGTACTGTTTATCTTGTTTGGATAACCTTTAAACTAAAATGTAAACCTTACCCTACTTTAGCTCAAACTTTGGGAAGCTTTAGGATACAGTTAAGTGTGCTGAATGACCCTAAATGGACACTTTTTACATTATGCTGCTGTGCTTGTACAAGATATGAAACATCAAAAGTCTTGTCTTTGTAACACTGACAAGACTCATTTATCAACACATACACAAAAAACAGCATGGATTTTATTCAAACATCTCTCTTTTAAGGACATTATGTTTCAAACAGAGTATTGTCTGTACTATAATTGTCTTGTGGACAAGAAAATTGGTGGTTTCATACATGCAGCATAAGTCTGGTGGAGTAATACTTGCGCTGTTTCTCTTGTCACATCCTACTCTTGCATGCCGGTCACGCATTTCTGTCCTGGGTTATCTCACATTTCACAATTTCTGATCAGCTGGCATGGGTTTCTGTGTGGATTTAGACTCGGGTGGGTTTTCTTTTTAGCTTTCAGAGTGAGAAGGGAAACAATTGAGCCATCTGTAGGGGGGGTAGGATGGGCCGTGGATGGCATTTATGATAGCTGCAGTGGGTGGGAAAATAGTCCGCTCCGAAGAAAGAGTGTGGCGATTGTGTGCGCGGTTTGGGAGAAAGGGCAACGGTGTCACAGTAACTAACAAGAGAGCCTTGTGACCGGGATAAGACGGGGTGGCTCGAAGTCTCTGCCAGAGGTCAGAGGGCACAGTCAGTCGCCCACCCTCTCAAACCAGTAACGCTTGATGGGTGGTAATTAAGTGTTTGGCCAACCATTAGAAGATGAGCTGAGAGAGAGAGCAGGGACAAAGTCTAAGAGAGACTTTTATGTGAGTGGGGAATTACCCACTCTTTCAAGAACAGTCAGTATTCACCAAAAATAGCGTAATCGGTTTGAGCTGCATACTGACCAATTTTATATCATTAATCAGAGTCCTTCCTGAAATTAGCTTTTTTTCCAGTTAGTGGCGACTTGTTTGTGGCGCTTGAAGCCATAGCAACATAGCAACAGCGGCACAGGTAGAAAACAAAAGCATAAAGTCAGTCCTGTTTTGCTGTGGTGCCTGGAGTTAGATCACTGCTCTCGTGTCTGTACGATAAATATGTTACTGGAGCCAGCAGCTGCCTAGCTTAGCATAACAACAACTAGCCAGGCTCTGTCCAAACAATATCCGCCTACCAGCACCGCTAAAGCTCATGTATCAAAATGTTATATCTTGTTTACTTCGTCTTAACAAAAACCACCCAAATTTTTGGTTTTACGCAGGGGTTGTGAGGGACTATTTTTTTGTCCGGGTGTCGTCTTCTTGGAGTCTTGTTGTCACAGTGAGGTTCTCAGGCTACCAGCAGCATGACCAAGCGGCAGCCTCCATGGCTCTGAAGTCAACTCAGAAGTACCAAAAACTGCAGTTCCTCAAACGTCCACTTGAGGCTGGCTCCAGAAGTGAGTCAGTCTCCATAAGTCCCCATGTTAAAATGTCCAACACACAGCAGAAGTAAACATGTTTACAGCCTGGTACAAAATACTGTTTTGGTCTCTATAGATAATTTCCCCGTTCATGACAACTGTACTGAGGGTGAATTTTTTTAGAACTCACCTGTTCAAATTACATAACATACTCATGTGAGAGTGGTATCAATTGGTATCAATTTATCAATATCAATATCAATGAACTTGAATTATTTCTTCATTAAAGAGCTCAAAAAGCTTGACCAATGCTGGAGACTAAAAGTCAGTATGTTTTATTGCTGGAGTACAGCAGGCTTAAACAAACTAGCATGGCTAGCACTAAGCCTCTAAAGCTGCAGATAAGAAAAAAGGTTTGACTGGCATACATTTTTGTCCCATGTTTTGGGAAAAAATAGATCTAAAAGTGAAGTGAAATATGCACACATTGCTCTTGTTGCTGATAGATGATACCTGTTGCAACTCACATTTTTCCACACTGCCCAAATTCTTCACACAGGAACATTATTTAATCTGGACTGAAGCCAAGACTATTTCAAATCTTGAACCGCTCGAAGAAAAGCAATACAATTGATGTCATCTGAAGTCAAAGCATCGCTCACTGATCCCCCCCATCAGTCAACTTTAATTTGCTCCCAGCTCTCGGCTTATTCAAACATGGATTAAGGTCTGACTGGGGAGCAGAGGGAGGCTGTATATGACACAGCTGTGTCGCCTCCGTTTGAAGTGATAACTGCTTTTTAGTAGTGTGAGGTCCAGTTAGTTCGATCCCAGGAGGGTATAACTACAGCTGGGGGTGTTAATGGTTGAACCCACTGGTTTAATTGGCATTTGGGGCCACTTGTTGTTGAGGAGGAGAAGTTGTTTCACTTGCATGAATACCTCAGATTCTCCATCGTGCATCATTAGACAATTATATTGTTTCCAAATAAGGTCTGCGTCTTTCAGATGGAGGTTGAGGCCTATTTTCATAATGGTGTAGTGTTCCTTAACCTTTTGCATGCAACAAACTAAAAGCACAACACAGAATAGAAAGATTAGAGATGTTTTTTCTGTAATTATAGACGAGTAATGAGGAGGTTTTGATTTTGTACATTGGGACATTTTAGGTTGCAGTGAGCCGGAGAGTGCCGTTAAATTCTAGTCCTCCAAAAATACCAAAACTGCACATCGATACCAATCGCAAAGCAATACGATAACGTCGCGTGCATGTTTCTGGCATTGGATTGGAAGAAGCAATGCACTTATGTATGACATCTCTGTTGCCAATTAATACTTCGGTCTGCTTTCAGATTGAATATGAATCATAAATGTGCAGTAAAACTCTGCAGCACAGATGTAGAACTGCCAATTTTTGAGATTTGGCAGTCCAATATGTCGTGAGGCTGGAGCTAAAACCGCAGAAAGGGCCATCCAGAACACGAAATACTTACTTTTTCAGCTTTGTTTTGTTCGTGTCTGGTATGAGTTATATTTCTTTGCATGATGTTGAAGTATTTCATCATGTTTTTCTGTGCTGAGGAGTCACATGTTACCACATCTCCATATTCTGCTGTTTTAACTGTATGAAGTCGACTTGTTGATGTGATATACCCGTGTGATTAATTCAGTTATCACTTGATGTGTTTCTAGTCCACTTGCACAGTGTGGACATACAATACGCTTTGTAAGAAATATAATGTTGCCCAGAAATGTTGGGTTTATGGACAACTGCTTTGAAGCCTTGAATTTGGCGTCATGTTGCCATCTTGGGTTTTTTTTGGAGCCGGAAGTGACCATAATTGCTCAACAACATGCAAGCTGGACTGGACATTCTTGTACTACACTAAAAATATGTATCTGAAAACATTTGATTAGAGAAATAGTCATTGCGGTAACAGAATCTTTATTCATATTTGATCAGCACTTTTGAGTTTCGTTAGCTTCGTTGCGCTAAACAGACTCACTCAGAATGACTCATAGATCAATAGCCAGCCACACCCTAAAGCTAACCCTCTTTATCGACTATTTTACCCTAAATGGGACCAAAATTTATAAAATGAATATCAATCTGTGTAGAAGAAGACTTGTAACTAGTGAACAAGACCATAAACTCATGAGGAAACTGAGACGTAGGCCCATATGGCTCGATATAATGGGACATTACTGATGATTGATCTTTGGTGTCACCATCGACTCCGACCACCTTCCTCATGAATGTAGCATCACAAAAACATTGATTTAAATCCAGGCAGTGATTACTTTTTTCCACACAATGTAGTTGGGTGAAAGTTTTGGAGAATGTTACATGATATATCGGGTTATATGGATCATCTCCGAGTTTTGTTGGTAGGCCAATAGAAAGAAGATCCCTCTTTAGCCTCCAGGAAAACTGTTTTTCTTACCCATGGGGAGGCAGTTTACACCCCTAGACCTCTGGAGGAGTCCATTAGTCACACAATGACATTTCAGCCTGTTTTAACTGGCATGTCGTGTCCATGCAGGCTTTTGGGACCACGTCTGTCTTCCTATTAGAGTCCCTCAAGGTCCACTTTCCCATGGACATCTGACACGCATTTCCTTCCCTGCTCCGTCTGTCCATCTGTCTGTGTCTCTTCACTATCTTTTTCCTTCACACGGTGAAACAGGCGTTGGATTTCTCTGTGGTTTAAATGTCGGAAAATACAGACATGGCACTTCAGTAATCCTCTGTAACAGAATACATGAGGTCATTTTGCCCATGGCCTCGGGGCTGTGAAACATTGCTGTATGTTGTTCTTTCATACAATGGGTCCTGTTAGCATGAAGAAAGGGAGGAGACAGAAACGGGGCGAGAAGCCATATGCCGACGTCCGGGTTAACATGATGATGGATTTGGAGTCAAAGTTGTCACGATTTGGTGTCGTGCCAGCTTCCATCTGTTCTCTGGAGAACAGCCAAGTTCAAGAATCAGCTGATTGAAGTGAGCTTTGGTTTTCAGTCAGCATTCAGTTTTGCACCAATACAACATAATCGAGCTGATCCAAACTATTTAATACAGCCCCAAACCAAAAGTTAGTATGTGGACAAGGGTTCTATAAAATAACCCATTTCAAATCATTTGGTGCTACAATGACTTTCTGTTGACTCACCCACAAGAAGTACGTAACACTTTACGACACTAAGTCACACACCAACCAACTATTTCACTGATTTTGGTGACATTGTGTCATATTTTATGGAGAAGATGTTTTCTGATGGACAGTGAAGTGAACTGCTGCCAACTGTAGCTGCTCATGTTAGCTCACCTCGCTAGCTGAGTGGGATTACACTCTGAAACTGGGGGCGCTAAATACCAAATAAATACCAAAGAGCCCAATTTCTATGTAATGTTGAGGATAATGTTGAAGAACAATAATACATTTGTGAAATTGTCAGGCATTAACTCAAGTTTCCTGGAAAAAGCCCCGTTTGTTCTCCGCTCAGTCATCTCGTCTTGTATTGTGGTTCACAGGAGAGACAAATAAATTTAGAGTCTGAGATTGAGATTTCAGCCCCGATAAACACATGAGAAAAGTGGTGTAAACGTTTTATAATGGTCTTGAAGCCACAATGTTAGTGGTATGGAGGAATAGTTGGCAGACATTGTTCTTGGGCATGGGAGCCTCGACCCTGGTTCAACAACCTGGTTGGTGGGAGAGCTGTGGTCAGAGAGGAGAGCTTCCAGATGTGAATGTGAATGTATGAAGTGAAACAGGACCGTGAGGGTGCAGACAAGGACGTTTTTCTTATTGTCATTTATCATCGCTGCATCCATAATTTGACCCACCTGATTTGTGCAACAGCTGCAGCAGCTGCCTCCCTGTGAGATTAACCAATAGCAGGTGCCCTCAGTGGGAAGTTGACCACCCGGCATACCCCGCTCGAGCTCCAATTGGATGAAATCCCACAGGATCCGGGCTTAGCTGTAGCTGCCGTGCACGTCAAGACTACATAACCAGCATTCATGCAACAGGGACTGTGTACTGTATATTAAGTGTGCAAGAGAACATGTGTTTAAGATTCCGCCCTGCTAGCGTTGGGTTGGCGAGTACAGATGTCTCAGTTGGTTATGAGCTGGTTGGTGGAAAGGTGTGCAACAAAATGATGACGCCATATCCACTAAAGCAGATGTAAGGGTGAAAAACAGCACAACAGTGGACGTTTCTCATCATTTTAAAAAGTTTTATGGCTAACATGATAATTCTGCTTTTGTGAAATACATTGTTTTCAGTACAATTTAGAGGCTCTGTTTTGACTAGCTGCCGCCTGGCTGATTTTAATTAAATACGACTATAATAAACCGAAAAGTGGGAAAAGATGTTGTGGGCAACATCCCGCGACATTTTGCAGAATTAAAGCCAGATTCATAGAAAACAAGCAACCACATTAAATTAGATAGAAAATTGTTTTAATTATTTAGGGATGGCAGCGTCAGGTCACCACATTAGTCTCTCTTCTATTGAAAGCTCAAGTTGGACTTGCCTAGTTTAGTTTGTAACATTTGGAAACGTTGGGAAACCCCCATGACCAGTGACCTCAGTGACCCGTGAACCTTTAATGCACTGATAGTACTTTTTAGCCATGAATCTGGGATGACGGGCTGTCCTCTGGAGATCACTGAGGGAAAGTGTCCGCCGGGCCAAAACATGTCCTCTCCCTTGTGAAACCAATTTATGAGAACGCCATCGCTCGTCTCAAGGAAGCAGCTCAATGCCCTTTGGGTGTTTTGAATTTATGGGAACTTAAATATCAGCAGTTTTTCCATTAATTTGACCCCAAGACTCACAGACACTGAAGCATAAAAGTAGAAACTCCAAACTGGATGAAAAACCACACTGTCAGTGAATCAGGCGTGGTTTGATTTGAGGTTTCTTGTTACATCTGGTGGTAACTATCCATGCAGATGTTTATATTTAGATCTACAATAATGAAATGATTAATCATTTAATAGAAAATAAATCAGCAATCATGTGCAATGAATATTTTTTTAGCAGATATCACAAGTTGATGCTTTTCTGTGTCATATTCATGGGCATTTTAAACTATCTTGATATTTTATGAAAAAAACAATAAGATTGGTTGAAGTTTGATTTATCCAATACAATGGAGGTTATGACATGGTAAAGAATGGACACTGTTTGTGTGACATCACCCAGTTCAATGAGTTCAATGAGAAGATTGATACCACTCTCAATCTGTACATTAAATGAAGCGAGGAGTTTCTGAAGGCTGAATGACGCCTGGTTGCTCAAACAAGCCATCTGTAATGGCACCTATCTGTCAATCAAAGCATCTGTGCTGTTAATTATGCATAACTTAAGCCTTAATATAATTTGAGTTGTTGAGTTCTCTAAAAATTCACCCTCAGTGCAGTTGTCATGAACGGGGAAGTTAGCTATAGAGACCAAAACAGTTTTTTGTACCAGGCTGTAAACATGTTTATTTCTGCTGTGAATTTGGACATTTGAACATGGGGACTAATGGAGACTGACTCACTTCTGGAGCCAGCCTCAAGTGGGCGTTTGAGGAACTGCAGTTTTTGGCACTTCCTTTGTAAGCTTGACTTCACAGCTACGGAGGTTGCTGCTTGAATTCAACAGGCCCACTGTAACAATGGCTTGCTGTTTGACCTGAAGGGTCAGTGTGGTTTAGGTTTGTGGTTCCTGAGGCAATTTAAAACAGTTATTGCATTTTAACAAGTTTTAACACATCCTAACTCATGTTTTCTCTTAAAACGTGTAAAATCCACAACCACAAAAGGATACATAGAGGTCTACAATGTCTTCTCAAAGACTGACAAAGCATTCTGGGTAATTTCTTATCCAAATGTTATGCTCTGAACTGCTGAAAAATTTCCTTTCCAAAGAACTTGTGTTTTGCTGATCATTTCTGTGCTTTAGACTGACTCATGCTGCCTTCAAGTGCACCTCGTCAGCTCCTACTTCTGAGTCATAAATTCAAAGGTTTACACACATTTTAATCCTGTTTTTGGGAGATATAATAACAAAATATTTCTGTATTAAAAGTAATTGTTGTTGGCTTTGCTATTTTGTTATTAGGTCACCAAATATTTGATTTCTCTTGCTCATGTTTGCTTGTGTTTGGCTTGTATGCACACTTAATTCATGTAGATCTGCACTTGAAGTCGACTCCTGTCTAATTTCTTTCTTGAAATTATATAAACTATATAAACTGAATCTTAATTTCCTGTCTCCTCCAGTAGAGAGCGGCCTTTCTTTGCTTCAGCTAATCGGAGACCCTCCACCAGATGATATCACCAGGACCTTCATGCCGACAGGGCAGGTCGCCTACACCTTCACCCCTGATGCAGTGTCGGGTCAGCCAGCTCTGGCCCACGTCCCCAACCCTTTCTATCGCCACTTCTCCCTCATCTTCAACATCAAGCCTGCCACTCCCGCCGCCGCCGTCCTCTTCTCCATCACCGATGGCCCCCAGAAGCTCATGCACATCGGCATCAAGCTCAGTGAGGTGCAGTACGGCCGTCAGAAGGTGCAGTTCTTCTACACCGAGCCTGACTCCGAGGCTTCGTATGAGGCGGCCAGCTTTGACGTGCCAAGTATGGTGGACACCTGGTCTCGCTTCTCGCTGTCTGTCTACGAGGAGCAGGTGACTTTCTACCAGGGCTGCGACTCGGAGCCACAGGTGATGAAGTTTGAACGTTCGCCTGATCCCATGGAGTTTGACCCGGCGGCAGGGATCTTTGTGGGTCAGGCAGGAGGAGCCGATGCTGACAAGTTCCAGGTAATGTTATATACATTTATATATCGTGCCTTTCTAGTCGTCTGACCACTTAGGGCGCTTCAGTGTATCTTGCCCAAAGACACTTTGACATGCAGACTGGAGGAGCCGGGGATCGAACCGCTGATTTTCCTGTGCGCCTAATGCTAGCTGACTCAGCCCCTGCAACTGGCACCCTGGGTCAGCTAATGTTAGCTGTACTGCTAGGTGAGCTAACTAGCTAATGGCACCACACATTACAGTTAGTGACAGTTAGTCCCCCAAGAACCTGCTGAGCCAGTTGTGGCTAATAAAACTGCACAAAATAAGATTTAATTTATTCAATTTAGGTGTTTAAGACACAGACTTTGGAGAATTGATATATATTTAACGATAAATGTGTTGAAAATATTCCTATAGTCTGACAACTTCAGCAGCTTTAATGAGTAAATTCATTTCACGACTGTTGTATATTAGAGATGAGCCCAACACTTTTATTTTAGCAACTAGCATTTGGAAAAGAAGAAGCCATAAACTCCAGGGTACCAGCAGAGGAAATGCTCGAGTAGTGAAGAGATGGTTGTTCATCACATTTCTGACACTAATGCGTGAAAAACAGCAATGAATCCCCCTCCAAATGTCACCCACGGGACCTGGAAGAAGTCAGAATAATACACAATGTGCTAAAAGAGCAGGTGTGTGAGTGTGACCTCTTTCTTTGGTTCAGATCTGTCTTAATATCTCCCTGTGGCACCTCACGGCACGTTCAGGTCACAAGCGACAGGAAGGGCAGACTTGACCCTCCTCGTTCTTGTGAATATATTGCTTGACCTCTGATCTTTGGCTTCAGGCACCCATGTGAAGGTCACACAGCCTTTGAAGTGAAGACTTCTGCCGTCTGATCTATTCTTAGCAGCCAAAATGACTGAAAAATACATTTTCAAAGGCACAAACGGGTCTTTAAGGCGTAATATCCTCATGAAGATGTTAGAGCTTGAATTGAGGATTTAAGATCTTTCAGATGCTGCTGAGTCATTTCTCTTAGAGACTTCAGAGGAAGCTACAACCCTCACGCTGGAATACACTGAATTAATGTGTGTTTGTGTGTTTTTTAGGGTGACATTGCGCAGCTGACAGTGGTGGGGAACGCTCGGGCTGCTGAGCGTTTGTGTGACGACTGAGGACGACTCTGACGCCGTGAGCATCTAGATATTGTTCTTTTGATATTTCAGTCCAAAGAGTGTGAATATTTCAGTGGAACATCTCTCTGTCTCAAAGGCCTCTGGTGACTTTGGCAGCGGTGAAGGCGACAGGAGACAGACGGGACAAACTGTGAAGGTCAGTCTGTATCTGCTCAACATTGACCCGCACTTGTTACATACGAAAGCACGATGATTTTAGAAGAGAACCTGCAGGTAATTGTACAATCAAATCATCATGATCTATTGGCTATTTTAATGAAGACCTCCCAGCACTAATGCAGCTCCAATCATGATCAGCCAATCATACTCCATGAATTCTTCTCATTTTGCCTTTATTTCAAAATAAAAGCACAGGGTTACTCAAGACAGCTTCATGCTACATGCTCAGTCTACCCCCTTCTTGTGCCTCTGAATACACCTGAGAAGAATGAAACAGAATGAATAAACATGTTGAACATCGAGCCGCGAGTAGCTTCCATGCAAAAACGTTGCTCGGAGCAGCTTGAGTTCACAACTGTGGAAGTAAATCAGTGACGGCGTCTGAGGTGGGGCGTTAAAGTGTGGGTATTTATTCTGGCATGTTTGACTGCAGATGTTTTAAACTATCCTATTCTTCTCCCAGACCACGCCTGCTTCCTTCAAGCCAATACCTGAACCCCCTGTGATAACCTCTCAAGGAACCACACTCAAAGAAACAGGTAAAAAACAAAAAGAAGCTCAGTGGAAGAACTTTTTTGCTGCCAAGACACTCAACACTGCAGAAAAAACCTGTCATGGAAGTTTTTAATCATACGGCAGCCCCTGCCAGAGAAATTTTTGTGTATTTATGTAGAAATATGTGCATAAGGGCGCTTGTCTGGACCTGAAAAATGAGTTTGGCTGCAGGCTTTGTGTGATTTGACACTCTTTAGCTCCCCCAGGTGGAGAGTCAAAGAAGTAGAGCATTGAATAAATGGCTAAAAAAAAAGGAAAAGGAAGTTCACTTTGGGTTTTAATCTTAAAAAAAGAAAAGAAAAAAAGGACAAGCTTCTTCTTCCAAAACATCCACACAAGGTTTCACATTCCCCCGCTCTGCAAGGTAAAGTTGTGTTTGTGTGGTTGACTTTAGATGTCAGGTATCAACCGCCGCCGTCAGTGGACCACAGCCGGCCTGGATCACCAGGCCCAAGAGGTGGGTCGCTCTTAGGGGGGGGGGGGGCGGATCAAGTCATGCCAAGGATTAGGATTATATCCTAATCAAAATGCAGCCATCCTATCGCTGAATAGAATGAGCGCTTATGTCTCCGGCGGTTGTTGTTTCTTATTGTGTTGGAGCTGGGCTGTGAGCATGTTGGTGAAGGTTGTGGTCGATCTGTTCAGCTTGGAGCTTCACGAGTTTTACTGTGATTGATTGTTCTGCTAAAGATGAACAAATCTGGGCCTTGTTTTCCTTTATTAACATTATTTCAAACACACGGTATGCTCAATGACACAATCCAAATGATGTAAATGTAAACACACGTTGCAAACATGAACAAAAAGGGTAACTATCAACCTATATACATCTATTCTGAGAGAGCCTCACCGCAGGCGTTACATTCCCAAAATGTGAGGGGCTCCTCAGTGGTGCAAATGATGATGGCATGATGAATGTAACAAAGTATCAGGCTGAAATATAAAATATTTAATAAAGTTTCCACTATAAGAAGGTCACAGACCACCAGAGGACTTAATTCAGTTTCCCAGTAATAGTTTGGAAGATTTTTATCAGTCCTGCAGGGGTTGATTACTTGATTGAAGCTAAAATACTGAGATCACTACTGTTCGTAATCACTTTAAAAAAAAACACAAATTGTGCTTTCTTATGTACTGTAGTAGTACACATGGAGAGGATGAATTCTGCAGTAGCGCCCTCTGCAGATCAGAACAGATTGCTGCACTTAATGCGTCCACTAGGTGGTGAAAGACGACTGGGAGAGCCACAAACTTGAAAACTTTATTTTTTGCTCCTTGCTCTTTGTGTTTGCATGAAAGGTGCTGTGTGAATAAAAGTTTGTGTGTGTGCTTGTGGGTATGTGTTACAGTTAAATGTCTTTTAAACATCTTTTGTAACATTTTGTAGAAGAGCTTTTTGCCAGGTGGGGAAAGGACCAACGTTTTGTGGATTCATAAGAAGAGTACTCGCCCAAACTATAAGATATAGATATATTAGAGTATAATGAAGAGTAAGGACACAGTTTGTAGTAACAAAATGGCTAAACCTGCATATAACGTGTATTTTCTTTTGTTTTGAGCATGCTGGAGCTTAACGCTATCCTCTGCATGAAGCTCTAAAGTCTCTAAAGTCTAAACTTGTCTTCTTAACTCGCTAATGCTAACTGATGTCACATGACAGGTCCTTCAGGTCCCGGCGGTGCTAAAGGCGAGAAAGGCGACAGAGGAGAGAAAGGCTCAAAGGGGGACACGGGCCCCGTAGGGCCGAAAGGAGAGTCTGGATCCAGCTTTGGTTCTGGTTCCTCCTCTCAGGGTGTTGGACAGAAGGTAGGAGCTCAATTTGTGCGTCTCATTGTGTAATCAGCTGCTTGAAATCCTTCATATGTGTCTTTTTTTGTCTCTTTTTCAGGGAGAAAAGGGTGCAAAGGTATGCAGGACTTTTACTTAGAACAGAGTGTTTTGATTATCTGTGAGAAGAGTCAGGAAAAGAGGCTGAGTATCTATTTTTCTTTCTTCCTCATCAGGGTAGTTCCGGCTTTGGATACCCCGGCAATAAAGGCGACCGTGGGGCTCAGGGGCCTCCCGGGCGACCTGGTCCTCCTGGACCTGCAGCTGAGGTGGTTCGACTTGGGGATGGCTCTGTTGTGCAGCAGGTGTCTGGACCACCGGGACCACCAGGATCAGATGGAGCACCAGGACCTGCAGGAACTGATGGAGAACCTGTGAGTACAGTCAGTCTGAGAAAAACTTTGATTTTTTTTGTCTTAAAAGTCACTCACTGATCATTTCTTGATCTTTCAGGGCGATCCAGGAGAGGACGGAAAAGCTGTGAGCATCTTTGTTTTTGTTGAACAGATTGAGATGTTTCTATTTTTTAAGTTACTTCTCTAATGTTGTTATTTGTCTCTTATTTCCAGGGTCCTCCTGGGCCACAAGGTCCTTCAGGAAATCCAGGAATCGCTGGTGCTAAAGGCCAAAAGGTTGTGTAATAAGATGGATGAACAACTATGTTGTTGTTTGAGCTATTTTTATATTATAACGTTATAACATTTCTAGGGTGAAATGGGAATTGGTCAACCAGGACCTAGAGGCCCCCCTGGTCCACCAGGACTTCCTGGACCTGGCACCGGTGACCGCCCGGTATGTCCGCACTTCAAATACCCTCGTCTTTATCGATTCAAGACACATTGTCATTGTGTTTGATTCATTTATCTTTTGACAGACATTTTTTGACATGGAGGGCTCAGGATACCCAGACTTGGACAAAATCCGGGTATTTTGACGTTTTTTTAAAAACTCTAACATAGCTTGACTCAAGTTTTTACAAAACGTAATCACTTTGTGATTTGTTATCCAGGGTCTACGTGGTCCTCCAGGTCCCCCAGGTCCTCCCGGCCCTCCTGGGACTTCAGTTGCAGTGGGACCGAATGGTCCAGTAGCCTACGGACCTCCTGGTCCACCTGGACAGGATGGAGCTCCCGGTCTACCGGTTAGTATCTTCAGTCTTTGTTTGACTGTGACATGGTATATTGGAGTTAAACCAGTTCTTTTAGCCTGCTAATTGATAGAAAATGAATTGGGAACTGATTGTTTATGAGTATCCTGTCTGCTGTTTCAGGGCCCTCCTGGTCCTCCTGGTCTACCGGGTCAACCAGGACTCATTGGAACAAAGGTGGGGTACTTTTAAGTAGAAATGATCAGACATGGATGGCTTTACTATGGCTTATTTCATCAGTTTGTGAGGCTGTGTAGCACAATAGCTGAGGCTAATGGCAATGCCATTAGTTTTGCATATATTTGGAGATAAACCAAAGTACTGGACACATTCTGGCTTGACGATGGTACTAGACAATGAGTTAATGGTGAGCACTCAAATTTCATGGCACTCTGTCCAATACTTCTTGAGATTTAGAGAATAAGAAACACAAATATGAACCTTGTGGCAGGCTAGAGGAAAGGTCAAGGGATCACCAAAGTCAGTGGGATTTTTCCATCCACTGCTTGTTGAGATATTTCAGTAAGCTATAACATTATAACTTGGCCGACATCTTTCCCCCTCCAGGGCGACAGTGGTGAGCTTGGTCTTCCAGGACCGTCTGGAGAAAAGGTACATCTTTATCTTTGAAGGTCAAATGATGAATGTTAGGCATCATTAATTATGACAAATTTGTGGTGGGTGCTTCCAGATACATTCTCTGCTCCATGTTTCTTCTTCTAGCAAGTGTCTCAAGACTTTTTCAACGGCCTGCTCTCTTACTTAAATCCATTCTCTACGGTGTGTAATGGGTTCGCAGGTACTGGGGGGGTGTCACTGCTTTGGTGTTTTCCTTTCTGTTTTCCAAGTTAATCAGTTTTTCCTCACTTTCCCACTTTCCCACAAGCTTCTTTGTGTCTCGCTAAATTCAGCTGTACCTCTTCTTCTAGCTCTGCTGCACGTCTCTTTTTTGGCATCATCCACTTTCCCTCAGTGTCTTACTGTCCCTGTTGAGTAGTTAAACGAATAAACAACATCTCTTTCCCTCCTTCACACCTCAGGGTGCTCAGGGCGACATAGGAAAGACGGGTACACCAGGGCAAACTGGGCTGGCTGGGCTTCCAGGTCCCATGGGACCAGTTGGACCACCAGGACCCCCTGGGCCACCAGGGCCTCCGTATGGTGTTGGTTTTGTGAGTAGAGGTTAAACATATAGACGAATAATGTTTAATGTAATGCCACCAAATACATGTACTGTGATACTGTGGTGAGCTTTACAGTAGGTCATCTTCTTTGATTGAGAGGATACAGCCACACATTTGTAGGAGGAGGATCGTCTCCCTTTCAAACCGTCTTCTTCTATCTCCTTACAGGGTAACCAGGATGGCTATGAGATGACAAATGGCTTGCCTGGAGTCAGAGGCGTACCTGGACCACAGGTACCCATACGGTCACCCAAACATGAGCTCCGTGACCTTCTCGTTATGTCCTGACTCATGTTTTTCTCCTTTCTTGTCTTTCCAGGGTCCACCTGGTATTGCAGGTCTACCTGTAAGTATTGCTTTGTGTTGTACACAGTATGTTTGTACCATTCAAGTCCTTGGAGAGAGTATTTTATTTTGACTTCCAGGGTAAGCCAGGTTTGCCAGGCAGCCATGGAGACAAAGGAGCAGAGGGACCAAGAGGACCTCCAGGGATACCAGGTATTGACGGGTTCCCTGGACAGCCGGTGGGTAGCCAGATTGCTTTTGTATATCATGTAATATATCTTTAAATTAGTTGTTTTCATGGTGCTAATCCATTCTTATGTCCATTTTTAGGGTGGAAAAGGAGACAGAGGAATGAAAGGAGAGGCGGTGAGTTACGTACAAAATCTATAAAATATTTTATATGCAATATGCTCTATGAAACTCAAGTACAGATGTTTAGCAGGTATAATTTTCTTTATTTAGTATATTAGCATGCTAACATACGCTAATTATCACTAAATGCAAAGTAAAGCTGAGTCTGACGTTTATTTGTGTGGCAGGGTCTGCCAGGGCGAGATGGTGGACCACCTGGACCTCCGGGGCCTCCTGGACCTCCAGGACAGATCATCCACGAGACCAGCGATGTGAGTCACAATGTTAACGTAGAGAGATTGAACATGTAAAATGAATGTTACCCTCACATGACCCCTATTTAATCACTAAATCACTCTGCTTGAGTTACTCATCACTAACAGTCACTGCCTGCTGAGTCGTCTGTTCACCTCCACACTAACGGACCTAACTTTGTCTTGCTGTAGTATAATGACGTATATTGGACCGAAGGGTCGCAGGTGAGTCGTCCCCTAACCATAAACCTCACTAAACTAAACTAACTAACTAAATCTCTTTTTTCTTCCTCATGTGTGAACATTTTCTCTTCTTTAGGGGGGAAATGCCATTCCCGGCCGAGCTGGATTCCCAGTATGTATCACAATCATTAATCACACAGTTCAGTTTGGAGTCTGTATGAGGAAACAGAAGGAGGTCAGTGTGCTCTGTGGTTTTGTTTTAGGGGCCCATGGGACCAAAAGGTGATAAAGGAGACTCAGGACCTCCAGGATATGCACCTAAAGTAAGACAATCCACATACTGATTCATTCATTTACCATTTCATGCACTAAATATTACAAAAGGCTTCATTAAAAAAACATAAACATGCAGCCCAGAGACTAAAATGAACAAGAACTAGACAAAAGGTTAAAACTTAAAATAATAAATTGTGAAGAATCAATCAATAAAATAGTATGAAATTAAAAAGTCAACTTAATTGATTAAATATCTGTAATTTTGTGATAGAATTTTTCCTTTACTTTCTTTGCCTGCTCATTTTCTTGTTCACAACTGCTGTACGTATATTCCAAGATCTTAAATTTAACATTGTATCATCTTCATCTACATGTTGGAGGATCGATAGGAATAATAAATCTATCTTTAGAACATAAATAAGTTCTTGTCAGATTAAAATGAGTATAGCATCTTTTTTGCTTGCTATTGGCAACCATCTTGATATATTTGCAGCCAGTTCTTGGCCTTTTGTTGCCAGTGGCAGATGCTCATGGAGGAAACTTCCTGACTCTGTTTTCCTTTTGATTAATTTGTTTTTTCCAGTGTTGGCTGTAAATTTATGAGTTAAACTTCTTGTTTTGTTCAGGGACAGAAAGGAGAGCCCGGCCTCGTTATGGGGCCTGATGGGAGACCTCTGTATCTTGGTGGCCTGGCAGGACAGCCGGTAAGAAAACCTTTATGAATGATTGTACACAAATTTTGCATCACATAATATGACATGTATGCCTTTTTATGCTTCTAGAGTTTAAGTGTCTACAGCAAATTACTAAAAACAATGTTGAATTTACAGGGCGAGCAAGGACTACCAGGCCCTGTGGGACCTCCAGTGCGTACCATATTTTAATTTACCACATATTGATTGATATGATAGCTCACGGCATCAAATAAATAAAACAAACCTTGATGAATATTTTTATTTTCAGGGTCCACATGGTCCTTCAGGCCAGAAAGGAGAGATTGGGCTTCCAGGTAGACCGGTAAGTGCAAACAGTGCAGTTTTAAAGTGGTACAAAGTCCACACTACCACGAGGAGTTCATAAAGTTTCAATTTTTTTACATACACAAAGACTTTAAACATCAAATGACTTCTATGACTCTGGATGTTTATTGCAGGGTCGACCTGGTCTGAATGGCGCCAGAGGAGAGAAGGGAGATTCAAGCACTGGATTTGCACATGGTTACCCCGTGAGTCTCACTGATTTTGTCCCATAAGCTTCTTTATGATCAAACTATCAACACCCAGGGTAATCTATATTTGTTACACCCCAGGGTCCTCCAGGTCCACCAGGCCCGCCTGGACCACCTGGACCTCCTTCTCACAGAGTGAGTCGAAACATTCAGGGTTCATCTCACGCCTGTCTTACCTTTGTGTTGCCATTAATGGATGGAAATGATCATGTGTATTTTAATTTCAGGGCGCTGATGACCACTACAGGCATTACCCAGGTAAATTCACTTCGTATTTCAAACGTCGTGAGTGTAAAGAAAGGTTTGACATTTTAACACTCAACAAGAATGTGAATACACATTCAAAGATGTCAAACTATTGCTTGAAAGGTCTCGAGCATTGGTCTTTAACTCACTATGTTGTTGTTGTCTGCTTGTTTTAGATTTTAAAGGAGAGAAAGGTGATCGTGGACTACCAGGGATACTTGAAATTCCAGGTACACTCACTTTGTCTGTGCACGTATGTGCAGAAAAAGCTTAAAAGTAGACAAATTCAAAGCAAGGCATTTTGTTTCTGATGCAGGCTACGGGTCGAACTTTGATATTTACACGTTGAAGGTAAGCCTGAACTGTACAAGTATGATTTTATGGATCATTTTATAGTTATACTGTGAGCATTTTGTTGATGTTTCTTAATGTTTATGTATCCAGAATGAGATGAAAGGTGATACAGGCAGTCCAGGCGTAAAAGGAGAGAAAGGAGAACCAGGCGGAGGGTATTATGACCCCCGTTATGGAGGAGTAGGAGTTGGACCACCAGGAGAGCGTGGACCACCTGTAAGATCACACTCAAAACATAGAAAGTCAATTTATACTCAAAGAAATCAAAATTAAATACTTTTATGTCCTATCAGGGCCCAAAAGGTGACTCCATTATTGGCCCTCAAGGCCCTCCAGGGCAACCTGGTCACCCAGGAAGAGGCTACGATGGCCAACCCGGACCACCAGGTCCACCAGGACCTCCTGGACCATCCTCATCAGGACCTTACAGGGGCACACAGAGTGAGTTATAATCATAAAACACAACTAAATATTCAAAATAAAGTCTGTTCAGTCTTGTTTGAGCTCATTTCGCTGCCCTTTAAATGACAGCTATCAATATTCCTGGACCACCCGGCCCACCTGGACAACCTGGACAACCTGGACACTCCTCAGGGGTGAGAAAACTCTGATTCTTCTGCTTAATTTCCTTAATCAAGTTCATATGCTATCTTTTTCTGGCGCTCATCTTTTTCAGCCACATTTTATCACTAAGTATACATGTCAAGATCTTATATTAGGATTTACACACACAAGGAGTCCACAATCCATGCCAGCATCTACTGTGCATGAAGTTTACACGAGTTCACGGTAATCTATAGATCAGTTCAATTTGTACCAAAATGGTGGACTGAACTGGCTGACCTTTATAAACATGACACTAACAGCGAAAGTGTACTTTTATGTTTCTAGGTTACAGTGTTGGGATCATATGATATCATGACAGCCACCGCTAGAAGACAACCTGAGGGCTCTCTCGTGTACATTATAGACCACACAGATCTCTACTTACGGGTCCGAGATGGAGTCCGTCAAGTCCAAGTAAATGTTTTACTTTTTTTTAATTAATAAACTTTGATGTCTTAGGTTTCTTGGGTATACTTACAGAGTCGTATCTTATTTTTTCAGCTCGGGAGCTACATTCCTTTGCCCAGTGTGGATGTGAGTGTACTTGGCTTTTTTAAAATCTTCTTCAGATTATATAAAGTGCCCCATTTTAATCCAAATTATGCACCTTTTTTTCAGGGTAATGAGGTGGCAGCTGTTGTGCCCCCACCCGTCGTCCCCTACTCCCCGGACCACCGCTCCCACACTGATGCCACAGATGAAAACCAAAGGCCTCCTGAGCATCCAGTCCAACCTGACTCTGGGCATCATCAGCCACATCCACACCCGCATCAGCCACATCCAGAACCGCATCAGCCAACACACGCAGAACCTCATTACCCATCAAACCCTGATCCCAGATACCCAACAAACCCTGATCCCAGATACCCATCAAACCCTGATCCCAGATACCCAACAAACCCTGATCCCAGATACCCAACAAACCCTGATCCCAGATACCCAACACACCCTGATCCCAGATACCCAACACACCCTGATCCCAGATACCATCCTGACACACGGTATCAGCCGGATCCTCGGTACCCAGAACGCACAGACCCGAGGTTTCCAAGCTACTCAGATCGGATAAATCAACCAGATGGTAGGCATTCTGTCAATACAGCCCAGGAAGGCCCTACGTACCCGGTCACTCGCTATGCAGTCACTCCTCAGAGACGACCACCTCCTCCTGTGCCTGAGACTCCAGTCCACCATCATACTTCAGGTCCAGGGGTACGAAAATGCTACTTTTACTCATGTCTCTACTCTGTGGTTTATTGTAAGACTAAATATTAATACTGGATGTGTCTTTGCAGCTCCACCTGATTGCCTTGAACAGCCCTCAGACCGGCGCCATGCGGGGCATTCGTGGTGCCGACTTCCTTTGCTTCACTCAGGCTCAGGCCATAGGGATGAAGGGAACTTTCCGGGCCTTCTTGTCATCCAGACTGCAAGACCTCCACAGCATTGTCCGCAAGGCTGATAGGGACCATTTGCCAATAGTCAACCTGAAGGTACCCAACAGAGTTTTCAACCATTTAAATGAATTGTTTGACACGAGTAAACAAGAATAAAAATGAACTCTGATATTATGTCTCTTCTTTGTCAGGATGAGGTTCTGTTTGACAATTGGGATGCCATCTTTACTGACAGCAAAATAAAGGACAACGTGCCGATCTATTCGTTTGAAGGCAAAGACGTTCTCAATGACAACACATGGTAAGCCAAAAATCATGACCTCCTCACAATGACGCTGCTAACGTGCTGATGGTCGCACAGTGGTGCTTTAAGATAAATGCTAACCGTTTCACAATGACATTGCTAACACGCTAATCTCAACCCAGGCCGGAGAAGATGATATGGCACGGGTCAACCGCCGTCGGGCAGCGGCACGTCGACAGCTTCTGTGAGACGTGGCGCGTGGACGTGCAGACGGTGACCGGCATGTCGGCGCCGTTGCAAGGCGGCAGCTTGCTTCAGCAGAGCGCCAGCAGCTGCAGCAGCTCCTATGTTGTTCTGTGCATCGAGAACAGCTACATCGGCCACGCCAGAAGATAGATAGACACACACACACAACACTTGACAAAGGGAAATCCCAAAGTAGTCACACACTTTTATCTATCTGTACACCGTTTGTGGTGCATTGTAAATAGTTTTTTTTTCTTATGAATAATTAGTTTATGTTTGTTAGCCCCTCCTATATGGTGCTATACAGGAATATTCCACACGTTGAACCTAAGTTAAGCTCAGGTGACACACAGTAACAAGCCCTCCGGCAGCCATATTGGAAGTCCATACCTTTTTAAAGGCAACGATGGCCTTAAAGGTTGACTGTGCTTCCAAACGTTTTGTTGTCTGTGAACATAAATGCTCAATTTCTTTGCTGTTTGTGACTTCTTAGCTAGCAGTTATGTTGATGCTAACATTGAAATAAGCAAGAGAGGAACACAGTTGGGCTAATTCCAGAGACACGTGTTGCTGTTATATAATATAATTCTTCAATCTCTGGAAAGATTTGTCACACAGCAGCTCAGAAAAACGACCTGTCCAGAATAGAGGAACTAAACTGATCTCAGAGAGACTGTGATCATGTGTAGAAAAGATGTCTGAACTACAAGAAAAAAGGTAGATTTTTACATTTCCTTCTTGCGTTTAACCAAAAATAAGTGTCTTGAAAACATTAACATACCAAATGTACAACTCAAATACCTGAAAATCAGTGTTAATAATGGTTTCCTGTGGCTTTTTAAATACAACATTTAGTTTTTCATTTACAGTATTTGCCAGTGCTGGAGGTGAAAATGGAGTCAAAGCTGTTGAAATGGTGCAGTCTTCAAGACGTTATAGCAACCAAACGCTAAGATAAACGAGTTATTGTTTATGAAATGTATGTTGTTGTTTTTTTAACTTCTTCTCCTTTACACTGTTATCTGTAACCCATAGCACTTGAGTTAACTGACTTACATGGGAAGATATTTTGAAATCGTATTTTTTAGCAGTAACAAAGGGATATTTATTTTTTATAAACTGTGCATTTTCGAGTTCAGCGCTAATGTGTGACGCGAACGCTTTCACAAAACAATAATTTCCAAACCCTACACAAAGATGCGCAATGCTTAGGATTCAGCCATAAACATTTGTCGATGCACTGTTGCTTTTTATTTGTTTTTCAAGAACAGTGAATGCACTGCAGTTTGGGTTTAAAACGTGGAGAACAGAGTGACGTTTTCATGTACTAACAGTGCCATAACAAGTGCAGTAAGATTTGTATTAACTCCCAGCAGGTTAATAATCTGTTTTTTGTTCCTCCTTGTGTGAGCAGCATTTTGAATATGCTGCATCTCATTGAATAAACCTGTGTGGAAATTGTTGTGAGTTCTCAGGTGACGTGTGTGGTGCCTGTTATTCTGTATTCGTCAACCACTGGTTCTCTATAATTCTATAACATTTAGAATTAAAATCAGCCATGATATCACTGGAATGTATTTTAAAGTAAGTTTCGCATTTCTTTTTTGTTATTTTGTTTGTGAGGTAATCTGAACGATTCAGCTCTATTCATTAGTATGTTTTCATTGTAGTATAATAACCTGAGTATAAGAATTGTTTTCATTGTCTTAAAATGAACCCTTTAGATTTACAATGAGAGCGGGTCCTCTTCCAGGGAGTCTGCCATTTTGAACCGCCATTTTTCTACGGTAACCCAGAACAGACAAACTAAACACTGATCGAGATCCAGATATGGACATTTGCTTTTTAGGATTTGACATGCTTGGAGGAAAGGGTGAGATGTGTACTAAAATTCACCACTTCACCACTAGGTGCCACTAAATCCTACAGAAGTACATTCCTTTTCAAACAGCTTCAGTTCAGGCTGCAACAACAGTCAGCAATAAATACTCTTGTCTATAGGGACACACCACACTGCAGTATTTTAACGTCTACCTGATACTTTCTGAAGTGATAGGTGCTGTAAGAAGTTTGAGAAACACGAGCATAGACAGCATAAATATGGATGTCCTATCTGTAATATTGGTATCTTTTGGGATCTAAAAATGTGTGTGTTCATATTTGACTGAGTTATGAGTTGTGTGCCCCTCTCAGATGATCACCTAACCGGCTCCCTGCACAGCTGAGGCTTCCTCATGCTGTGAGTTGCCTTAGATCTGTTATTGATCGTAAACAAAGGCCAAGTTCAGGTAATGTGTGTGTGTCTACTCAACGTGTAGAAAATGCTGAAATTTATTACAAGTTTGATTTAATAATCACCAATGATGGATAGTATTTAAATCATTCACTTATCAGTAGCAATATCACAGTGTAGTCCTCATTTTGACTTAAAGGTCCAGTATGTAAGACTTAGGGGGCTCTGAATATATAATATTCATAATTCTGTTTTCATTCGTGCATAATCACCTAAAAATAAAAATGACTATTTTGTTACCTGAGAATGAGTCTTTTACGTCTACTTCCACAGAGTCTGCCATGTTGAACCACCATGTTTCTGCAGTGGCCCCTAACACAGACACAAAACACAGACTCTAGACTCTAACTGCACAGCTAGATGTCACTAAATCCTACACACTGGACCTTGTTATGTTAACTTGTACAAGCATTTGCAACGAAATACTTCAAAAGTACACAGAATCTGCCATGTTGGTCCCAATGAGTGCCAAAAACTGCAGTTCCTCAAACGGCCACTTGAGGCTGGCTCCAGAAGTGAGTCAGTCTCCATAAGTCCCCATGATAAAATGTCCAACTTCACAGTTTAGTACAATGTGAGTTTATATAGAACTCACCTGCTCAAATTATATTAAGGCTTAAAGTTAATATTAATAGTGTGGATTATTTGATTGACAGGTGGGTGTTTCTCACAAGAAAATATTAAAATAGTCGAGCTGTTCTGTCGCATATTTTCTTCAAAAAGAATAACTCCAGTATGGTTGCTAAGGTAACAACCATCTGACATCTGCTGTAAGCTTGAACAGCGAGCATGCCGGCTCCACCCCAGCAGTTTGTAGTTCAGGCCAATCACGAGCGAGCAGAACTGACTGGCGGCCACAAAGTCACAGCAGAGGATGTTGACTCCGCCCACCTCACACCCAGGCCGCTGCTCGCTCACCCAGCGGAGCAGCAGCGAGAGAGCCCTCAGCGTCATCTTCCTCATGTTCTGGAACGGGTGGAGGACGACGTAAGGAGCATCTTCTGTCAGGTTCAAACCGCTGACGTAGAAATTAGCTGCAAGAACGGTTAAAAAAACAATTAGACTGTAAACCAGCTATAAACCGGTGACATCTAGTGGCGTAGTTATGGACTGCAACCCCCTCCCCTCACCCTCTATAGATTTATAGTGTAATACTGCATCTTTTTCTTCAGTAAATTATTTTACACTTAAATTACCTGGTCTTCCTCCACGCTTCTGGTCCTCCAGGTAGGCAATCACCTTCTTAGGGTCTGGGCTGTCAGCATACCTGGACAAAGAGCGCCAATGAGTTTAATAATAATAGATTTTATTTTATATATGTATTTCTACGTACTCTTTAGACACTTTACGCTATGAAAACATTAAAAAAAAACACACTAAAAACACAAAGCTAAACATAAAAAGGTGTATTTCTGTCAGTGATTTGAAGGTGGGTTGGTTGCTATGAAGAAAGCTCTGTTGTTCCAGGTTTAGTGGAAGTTCACCTAGGATGTTTCTTTGAAGTTTTGGATGGAGGATGCAGTTGCAAGTAGTCGATTCGGGAGGTGATGAAGGCATGGATGAGGGTTTCTACAGCAGTTTAATGTCTAAATTAGTGTTGATTTGATTTACAAATGCGGTAGTGAAGAGAAGTGTAGTGCAAACATGCTGTAGGCGTTGATATGGAATTAATCTTAAACTAATCTTATAATATATACTGGTTCCTGGTGCAAGTAATTTACCAGTAAGGTATTCCAGTCCACAGCTCAGGGTGCTGCAACACCATCTGCTGGTTATCATAGGAAACAATGACCTGCTGACTTCTGGACCAACAGGACCGTAGCGTGGGAGTTTCCTGCATATAAACACATGATTTAATAGTCTGTATTTTCTAAACTCAAGTTTGAGTTGTTAATTAATAAAATAAAAAAAACAGCCCAAATGCTAAATATATTCAATTATTTTTAATCATATAAAGCAGCAAATCAAAGATAATTAATGAAACAATTCCTCGTCCAGGTTACCTGTGAGGAGCAGAGTTTCTTCCCAAACAGAGCGATGATGAACGCCACGAGGCTGAAGTGATCTTCATCGGTCAGCGAGTCGAAATGCGAGCAGGAAATGACGACGATCTCTTTGGGATGAGCGTCCAACCAGGTAGCCAGTTCATCCAGAGCCTCCTGCACACACACACACACATGACACAATGACACCGGAGTCTGAGTCATAAAAACATTTTATTGAGTGTGAGTGTGTACCTTCACGGTCATAAGTGTGTAGATGCCGTGAGCGAAGAACAAGCCTCCTTTGGGCTTCCTGGCGATCCGCAGGTCCAAGAAACGAATGCCAAGATCACACTGATCACTGAGGACAGACTGCTGCACACACACAGGAAAGAAAACAGAACAAATATAAGTTTATTACAAGATTAATACTTATTATAAGATCTTTCCAGTGTCTCAATCAAAGACACTAGAAATGAAATGTGAATATTTGACTGAATATCTTTGGTGTTTTGCTTAAAAAAACACTTACTGTATTTAGCATATATATATATATATATACTATATATACTAATATTTTCTTTTCAAACTTTGTTTATTGAGTTTTCAAACATATTAGTGAGTTTTATTACAAAACCCAGGACAAATAAATAAAGTATACATTTGTTTGCTCATTCGACTGTGAAAATCTGTCACAAGGTAAAGAACAGCACTTGAACGCACCACCAGAGGCCAGATTGCTCTGTGTATGTGTGTGTGTGTTGTGGTTTGTACCTGTGTGGTTGCCCAGCGGGACACACAGGTTCGAGTCCAGCAGGGGAACAGCCTGTCAACCAGTCTGAGGATGCGGGACTCTGATTTGAGGACAGGAGAGGAGACATCCAGACAGAAGGACATGCTGTCATGGCTCCCTGTGAGGGATGAGCGACAGTCAGGCATCGACGATATGGCCAAAAGTATGTGGACGCAACACGTATATAGTGTTTCTGCTCTTACCGGGTATAGCCAGGTTCCACAGCGGGACATCGAGCAGCTCCTCGGGCAGACGAGACATCCAGTCCGGGTTTCCTCCGAGCCTCCGCCGCTCTTCGTCCTCCTTCTTCTTCACCCGAAACATTTCGTCGTTTTTCTTGAAGATTATGAAACTTTAACACGCGCCCTCCTCCTCCTTGTTTTGAACCGTTTGTTTACAAAGTCTTCCGGGTGTAACGAAAAAAGGTCCATTCAAGGCTGAAAACAAGCTTCCGGTGACGACCTTCAAAATAAAACAGGAGAACAGGTTTTCGAAATAAAAGCACTGCCTCCACCATAATAACAGATGTGCATATGAAGATTTGTCGGCTAAATTGTAATTAGAGTCATATATCCAGTGTGGTTTTAATATATTCAATTTGTCATTTAGAACTTTTTTTTTATTCATATAATTTCATACTCTAATCTAAAATGTGTTAGTGTTTGACACATTATGGAGACTAATTTCCCATTTAACGACCGAAAAAGACCAAGAGCTTTATTTTATTGTTGGTTTTAGTGGTAAGGTTAAGAAGACGTAATATTAGTAAGGGGGCAAAGACAGAGAGAAATGATCACAAATTATATGTCTTAGGCACACCGTTATTATTATTATTGGTTTTAAAGGTGAGGAATTAGTTACTACACATTGGAGAGCAATGTTTGATTTACTGGGCGTCTTTCTTAAATAACTGATCTCTTGCATACCTGGATGCATGTCAAAGTCAAAACCAAAGTACGACTCTTACTGCAGTTATCCCACCAATCTGTCAGATAAACTACAAACTGAAGCTACATTTTACAGCTTAAACTTGGTAACTTTAATACTTCGATGACTTACTGCGGTTTCTTAAGGTCATTTTACAGTGAAATAGCAAATCGGCGCACAGACACTTAGGCACTTTCACTGAACTGCATTCCTTAATTAACCATTTATCTTATTAGGTACTCCTAATTTTCTCCAGACGTTTGCTTTTTCCCCCCTTCTTCGTACAAAGCTGGATGCTTACATTGAGGTCCATAGGTGAAAGTTCTTCTTGGAAAATGAGTTCAGGAAATGTGAACGGCTTAATGGTCGAGCTGCTCACAGGATTATTAAGTTTGTTGAAGCATGGGTAGAGTGGGGGCATCTGAATGCTCCGTGTCATCTGAGGACACTCAACCTTAAAAAACACTTTTTTTACTGTCTTAATAATGCAAATAATGACTAACACATGCTTTATTTATCGCTGTAGAGAACTCAGGCTTATCTAAGTCCATGCAAACATTAGAACCTTTGCAGGATTCAAGGATGCAAGGTCACCTGTCAGTCAGCACAGATGTACATATTAATGGTTAAAAAATTCCGCGATTGAGTAAACCAAATTAACTCAGTTCAGTTCAGTTCAGATTCAGCAACAGTCAACAGTGAATTAACCTGCCTCCTATGTGAACTATCCACGGGCACCGTCCACGCAGAGGTTGGTCATTTCTGAGATGGTAAAAAGTTGGAGAAACAAAACTTTAAACGTAACTTGTGCCACGCTGATAGGTGCTTGTTACTTTTCAGGACAATGTTCCGACTCTGCCAGTAGTTTCATTTGTTTGTGTGGCTCTGAATGGAAATCTGATTATGTGTCTTTGAAAAGTTTTGAAATGATTTCCATGAAAGCGTGTGGGAACCCTGTTTTTTAAAATTCCTCTCCAAAGGGCTTAAGGACTTACAGGTGCCCTTCCACCACATGATCTCCTAGCCCTATTACTAATGTTTTACTATTAGATTATCCTAATATATTTACACACTGTTTGTTGGTGTGCAAGGTAGATCTAGTAAAAAAAAAAAAAAGAAAATGCAAAAAAAAAAAAAACCATAAATAAAATCACACATGGTGTCCCTTTGTGTGTTAAATTTAAACCAACATCATGCAGCAGAAAATCAAATTCTACAAAAGACTCTTTAAAACTCTTGACGGAGTCGTATTTTACTCTTTACGCTGTAAGTAACACTCATTGGAGTCACACATGGGCAGATTATTTCAGTTGAACTTTTCAGTTAAGGACAAACAAGTGGCCGCTATTTATCTGTTGCATGACATGCCATTCCTCAGAAACAATGAAGAGATACGTTTGTTTTTTGTCACAGCTGTGAATAAAGCCTCAAGTTGCTGGTTCCAAACTGGTTTTAACTTGCAGAAACTCTGTATTTCTTTTGTTGTTTAACCTGTTTAAGTGCTGTCAGATGATCAAAGTTTACTGTCCAAATACTGCAGTGATGGGATGGTGAAGTGAAAAACATAATCTCCAAAAACTAGTAACAAAACATCCTGGCCCAATTCTAAATGATTTAGTGATTCAATTAAATATAATCCAATCAAAACAGATATTTTATGTCCTTTGCTCCAGTGTACCCACGTCACAATCTGCTGTTAACTTTAAATCAACTGGATAAAGGACGTGCCAGGAGAAGATCATTGCTTTCCAACAACTGGAGACTGTTTAGGAAAAGCTCAGTTTTTCAGCATGAAAATAGTTTGTGTAAGAGTTTAATATATGTCCCGACATAGATGCGTCAGATTTCACCCAACAACACTACACAGGTGTATGAACATGATAAATAGAGAAGATAACAGAGCCTTTTTTTCAAAGCACTATTTTCCAGCCTAGTGTAAAGTTACTCTTTAAAGGTCCAGGTGTAGTTGCTTATTACAACCGTGGCTGGCATATTCTTTAAACAGACGGACCTAAATCTGACACACTGGACGTGTACGTGTACGTGTTTTTACTCAGGGGCAAGTATCTGAAAAATCATGCACCCATTAGTAAACACCATAATTTCATTTGGAGTTAATAAAATGAATAAAATCAACATTGGAGAGATTGATTGTACTCAGGGAGGAAATCCCCCTGAAATTACATTTTATGAAGTTATTGTGTAATATGTTCTTACTTTACCATTATTATGTTAGCTTTTTATCAATGTCCTAAACAGCACAACAGCTTTGGGTAATGAGAGAGCAGCACATTTAAAACTATGCAGAAACGCTGCAGCTTTATGGTTAATTACATGTTCTTTTCCTCATGTTCCCAACTGGGTAACTTAATGAATATATGTTGAACACACACATTCAATAAGCTGTTTTATTTACAGCTTCTTATAATGTCACATGCAATATTTAATTTGATCCCAGGATGGAATATTATTCCATTACATGTGCTATACAGTAAGTTCCCATTCATTTTAAACTTAGAGCAAATTGAATAAACTCATCGCCATGTGTCAAGCAGAGTGTGTTGCTTGATTTTTTTTTTCCTTAATGGGAGGCCAGTGGCTGTAGGGTTCAACTGGTGTATTAAGTATTAATTTATACATTTTAAGGTGAGAACGTCCTCAGCTGACATTACTGTCGGTGTGAAACTAATGTCGTGACCATGTCATGCTAGCATGCTTGTATTGAAGTAGGCTAAATAAGGCGCCAAATTTAGGCTTGGTTCTTTTGGTACCCATGAGTCTCTTCCTCACAGACAAGCCCACTTGAAGTTAATTCCAGCTTACTGCACAGTGGGGTCCATAAGCAGTGTTGGAATTGACTGGAAAGATGCCTCACAGCAAGAAGGGTTCCCGGTTCGACCCCAGCCTTGGGCATGCAGGTTAATTGGTGATTCTAAATTGCCTGTAGGTGTGAATGTGAGTGACTTGACGATAATCACAGCCTTTTGAAATTGTGCAACCACAAACTAGAGACCGAGCTTGTTCAGAGGATGGATGGTTTTCCTATGTATATTAACACAAAGGTGGTTTCTAAGCAATCCAATTGTCTAAAAATGCATTTTTTTTTTAACAGAAATCCCAAATGTCTTTCAAAAGTTTTTGTTACCAAATCACAGCACACATTTTTTATGGTGTTCTACAAAGTCTTGGTGTCTTCATGTTGTATTTTGGAGAAATTCTTTTATTCTTTTCAAGTTGTCCAAATGTCTATATCAAATCCAAAACACCAAATCTGTGTGACAAATGGTATGAACCCAAAAAACTGCTGCAACTGCTGTTTGAGACCTAACTGAACATGACATAAATGTCCATCATATACCAATGAGCTGCACCGCAAATGAATCAGCTTTCAGATCCTGTGTAACACTTCTCTGTGGTTTATATTGTAGAGCTGTTGGCTGTCTCTAAAAATCCCCAGTCCAGTCCTGAAAAAAGACAAAAATGGATCTGGCAGATAGAGTGCTCACTTGTCTCGTCAATTATGACATCTTGTTATGTTGATGTCATAGAATGATTATTTTAACACATCATCAAAATCATATGACGAGCCCTTTTCTGATCAGAGAAAACACATTTTTTTTTAATGCAATCTCACAATTATGAAGCATGTTTGTTTGCTTGTGTGTCCGTTGATTTTCAGCATTTTGTCTTGAATTTATAGCAGTCTAAATGTAATCTGACCTGCCCACTCTGGTCACACCACTGCCTCCACCTTCCTGCCCCAGCGTGGATCACATTTTGCTCTAATTTTAAAAGGCAGCTTGACTACAGCGCTCAGTAGACACCTCTGCTCCCAGCCTGCAAACCGTCTCCTCATCTGGCACTCGCATCGACACGTAAGACTTCTTTCATCCCTTCGTCTTTCCTTTCATTTTTACTTTACAGTCATTCATTCATTTGGTGATTTTATTCTTGCTTCCGCGGCTATGATGTGTGAAACAGCTGTATTGTGAATTTCTCATGATTTCCTGAATATAGTACTGGTTTCTGAGGAGGTTGCTTGAGCAGATTGTTTTTTGGAAAAAAATGTCAAAATGGAAGAGAAGCTTTGGGTAGTATTTTGTCAGGTTTGAAGATGCTGGTATCTGGTTTCAGTGAATGCAGTTGGAGGGATGGTGTGGTGTATAATCAGATGTTAAATGGCAAGAGGACGGGTGCAGAGGGTTTATAGCAAGGTCTTAAGGGGTACATGGGTTTTATAGAGGTGTTTAGTTAGTATAGCGGTTGTAGAGTGGGATTAGGTAGGGGTATGATGGGATACATGGGTTTCCAGAGTTGTATAGATGGATACCAGACATGTATAAAATGATTTTAGGGTATTATCGGGGTTATAGAGGGTACAGATGATTTATAGAAAGTAAAGTATTTAGATAGGGGTGCAAAAGGTTCAGGGCGTTTGTAGAAATGGGCTTAGATATGAATATGAAGCATTTATAGGGGAGTATAGATGGTTTATATAGTAGTTTTAAAGTTATTTTGTAGGGCTACAGTATAGATGAGCAATGGTCAAACAGATGTATTTAAAAGGTTTCTAAAGAGATACAGAAAGATTATAATGGGGTGTAGAGGGTTTGGAGGAGGGTGCAGAGGGACAGAGTTGTAGAAGTTAAATAGAGAGGTGTATGTGCGGTTGTAGTTTATAATGGGGTTATACGGGGGTAATAGAGAGGTATATAGGGTTTATAGGGGTATAGAAATTTATATAGATGTTTACAACAGGGTTTTAGAGGGTTTATAGAGAGGTTTTTAGGGTTTATATAGGGGTATAGAGGAACATGAAAAATTATATTGTACAGAAGGTTAAAATGGTTTAGAGAAGGTACAGGGGGGTTTATAGATGAGCTGAGAGGGTACAGAGGGTTTATAAAGGGGTACCAATGGTATCAAACAAGAAAACATGAAAAATTATCTAGTATAGATGGAAGGGTTTAGAAAGGGTTACAGAGGGTTTATAGAGAAGTCTAGAGGCTAAGTAAGGTTTAGACTGGAGCACAGACTGGACTGGAGTATAGAAGAGTGTAAAAATGGTTTTGGGTACAGAGAGCTTATCGGTGAATATAGAGGGTACAGGGGGGTTTAGAAAGGGGTACAGTTATGTTTAGACAATAAAAAAGCTCTAAATACGGTGCAGAGGGTTTATCGAGGGGTATAACTGGTTTATAGTAGTCTAGAGTGTGAATAAGGTTTTGTGTGGGGCACAGAGGGTGTAGAAGATTTACATCGGGGTATAGAGGGAGGCAGGAAGATTATTAACAGGAAAAAGCTGCATTTCTCAGCTTTAGCCCTATTTTGCCATGATTTTGTATCTAAGTGACTATACAAAGTGAGGAAAACAGTTGGTTTAGTATTGGTACTATCAATGTATGTCCACCTCTTCAGAGATAGGCTTTTTCTTATAGAGAATAAAGTTACTTTGGGGAGTTACAAGATAACTGCTGCCTCACTTGGTTAGTTTGTTCGTGTTACGTGTTACTTTGATGTTTTATAGATCTGAACTCTAAAATTCAGGCCATGTGAGTTGATAAGCCTTATTCGGTTACTCTTAAAATAGACATTATACACTTGTTTATTGTTGCTAGGGCAGATTGGGACTGTGTGTGTCAATAACAATAAGCTCAGTTGTCTTGTATGGTGGTTTGGGAGAAATGGTGGCTCTATAAAAAGATAGATACTTAATCAGATGGACACTAAACTGGCACAGAAGAACATGTTTTTCCCCTTTGAAGACTTTCCAGTTGTCTAAACAGGTTGGGTAATCTTCCAAGAAAGAGATTGCCTAAAAATCCTATATCTTAAACTAATATTAAACCTCTAATGATGCTGTTAACCGATCAAAAGCAGATTTTTATAAATGCAATACATATCTTTTTTATGCTGCATTTCTTTGCATTTTTGCCCATCTACACGCTTTTTTGGGTCTTTCATTCATATACTCATTCTCCAGATGGATGGTGCCATTCAGTTTCTTGGAAGAATTAAGGGAAAGTCACACTAATTTAGACCTTATTAGACGTAGATTTAGGCTCTTTTGGAGTAAGTAAAACAGATATAAAAGTCACATCATCTCCATTAATAAAGTTGGATGATATTTACTCTACAATGTGGGCCCCTTTTGAGGCTGTTTGGGACATTCCTTGGCCTAATTTGTTGTATGTAGTACTCAATTGAGTTTCCAGGGAGCTCAGAAGGGCGACATTCTCTACCTGGTGTGTGGTTGTGAAGGCATAATGTGATTTGCTGGACCATGTGATCCAGGATGATACTGTAGCGCTTTTGTAGAAATAGGTTGGCTCTCCAATTACGGAAATCCAATCCAGATTTGGATGACGACAGATCTCGTACTTGGCAACCATACTTTGGGAAAGTTTTGGCTGCACTTACATAATCTTTTGAATGTCTTTCTATCTTTGTCTTACAGGAAAAGACGACTCAAAGAGGAGATTTCAGCCAACATGAGTGAACGCTACGACTTGTACAGAGTGTAAGGAGTCCTTGTATGGGAAAAAGTACATCCTGAAGGAGGAAAACCCACACTGCATTAAGTGCTATGAGGCACTTTTCTCCAACACCTGTGAAGTGTGCAAATTTCTCATTAACTGCACCAGCAAGGTATGATTTTAACCCAATCAATCAGTGAAAGTCAATCTCTTTCTGTTTCTACACCCATATTTCCCCAAAACATTGGAGTCTTGCTTAAAATGCTATGTCAAGCTTAATCTATTCATTCTTTGACATCATTACAATAAATAAATGTGATAACTGCAGCATTGCTCGCGGGTTGCTAATATTTGTCTGTTGGTTGGTGTTCGTTGGTCCACCAATTTCAGGACTTAAATATCTTATCAATTGTTTTAGGGATTGTTGGAGACATTCATGCCCTCCTTAAGAAGAATGATAATAATGTTGGTTCTCTTGACTTTACATTTAGCGCCACCATCAGGTCAAAGCTTCACGTTGTCCAATGCTTTGGATTATGGCCAAATACCTGGAAAGCTAACGACAATCCCTTTGTTTACTTTGTGTTAGCATGCTAAATAAAATTGGAGAGCCCAGTGTTTTTTTGACTCATCCCTAGGTTCAATTATTTAATTTAAGAGGCTTTAGTTGGTGGTTGGTTTGGTCTCATGACTTGGTGTTTAAGAGGGCATTTCAGGCAAATGCTGTAACCTCACAGTCCTCTGCTTTTTAAATAAACCAAACATCATCTCCTGTCTTGGTGCCTGCAGGATCTGTCATACAAGGACCGTCACTGGCACAGCGAATGCTTCCTCTGCGTTAAGTGCAGCCGATCTCTGGTGGATCGTCCTTTTGCCACCAAGGATGAAACGCTGATGTGCGTTGATTGCTACAGCAACGAGTACTCTGCCAAATGCCATGCATGCCTGAAGACCATCATGCCGGGTGAGGAGGTCATAGCCAGTGACAGAAAACTGGTTTACAAAGCAAAGCAAAGATCTATCTATCTATCTATCTATCTATCTATCTATCTATCTATCTATCTATCTATCTATCTATCTATCTATCTATCTATCTATCTATCTATCTATCTATCTATCTATCTATCGTGTAGGTGGGTTGGATGGCACGATGCAGGTTAAATTGAGAAAATGCCGTTTGTTAGCGTGAGAACTTCTATCTCTGTCTTCCTTCTCCTTCCCCTCCCACTCACATTGCTTTTTTTTGTCTCTTTCTGTCTGCCCCCTCCACCCACCAGGCTCTAAAAAGATGGAGCATAAGGGCAACAGTTGGCACGAGAATTGCTTCACCTGCAACCGTTGCCAGCAGCCCATCGGCACCAGGAGCTTCGTGCAGAGGGAAGCCAGCAACTACTGCCTGCCCTGCTATGAGAAGCAGTTTGCCCAGCAGTGCACCCACTGCAAGATGGTAAAACGTCATTCAGACAATGCTCACGAGGAGCTGAGAGCGTTTGTGTTTTTCATTCATCTGTATTTTCACCTTTAAAGCAGATTGGAAATCAATACTTTTCTGCAAGTAGAAATGATTATCTTTTTGCTTAATGCTAAAGTTGTTGCCGCTACTTTGTCTCCCAGATAATAACAAGATCAATATTCAGTTTAAGTGCATTTAAGTTCATTATGTACCATGATTTTTCCCTCAGACGTCCCCTGGGTTTCTTTAAAGTTAAAGCTCAACATATCATTGAAGTGCTATGATGTTTACTTTGAGTCAATTATTCAGTCTCAGGGACTCTGTGTTTTATGGACAAATCAAAAACATTCTAGATGTCCTGTGCATCATTTTAAAGACCTGAAATTAAGCCAAGTTTTGTGATCGTTGGGCAGGAAACAGATGGCCAGGCAGGCAGGAATCGGTTGTTTTGTTCTTAAAGCTGGTAGGTGAGACAGTCCGCGACAGACAGTATAAATGACAAAGGAATGAAGAAGTATGAAGAAATGCTTGGGGGCTTCGTATCTTTCGATCCAATACAAACAACTCAAAACAAACAAATGGACTTTTTACGTGTAAATCATGGTTAAAATCTGCATGATCTTGCTTTTTTCAGAGAGCAAACTCCATCTGCTGATGAATCTGAAAGTGCTTTGACAGTATCCACGACACCATATCTTTCAGCCCATCACCACTGGAGGAGTGAACTACCGTGACCAGCCCTGGCATAAGGAGTGCTTCGTTTGCATCGGGTGCAAGCAGCAGCTGGCCAACCAGCGGTTCACCTCCCGGGATGACTTTGCCTACTGCCTCAACTGTTTCTGCAACCTGTTTGCCAAGAAATGTGCTTACTGCACCACCCCGATCAGCGGTAAAGCTTAAACTTTTCATAAACCATAAAGTCACTAAATTCAGCTTAATAAATCACAACATTTCTGTCCTGTTGCTGCAACGATGCCAGTTTTTTGACCTTTCAATTAAGATTCTTGGACCTATTGCTATCTCATCCACATTTCTGAATCATACAATTATAATTTGATGTAATTTAAATCCTGGCATTGGATTCATTTTCCATTAATGAGATAATACCAGCAAGTTTACATGAATATCTAATTATTGGGACCATTTTTGGCCATTATGCATTGCTTGAATCTGATTTATAAGTAAATAAATGACATCTTTAACATTGACTTAAGCTTTCTCAGATCATATGCTTTGCTCCTTGTATCCAATCACTATCAATTACAGGGTTATTAAATTACGGCGATCATGAGACTGTTGTGGACAAGCCCATTTTGTTCCCTTAGTAGGTCACTCACGGCTCCTCTGTGTTGCTTTTATCTCAGGTCTCGGAGGCAGCAAGTACATCTCATTTGAGCAGCGCCAATGGCACAACGACTGCTTCAACTGCAAAAAATGCTGCGTGTCTCTGGTCGGCCGAGGCTTCCTGACATGCAAAGAAGACATCCTCTGCCCCGACTGCGGCAAAGACTTCTGAGTGATCTCTCCAAGCTGGAAAAGCACTGGCAGTATTCTCCTAACCTGACCTATGTTACATTATTTGTATCATTTATCAGTTTCTCACACATTAACCTGGAGTGTTCTCTGCATATGCTGATGATACTGTGTTTAATATGAGAGTTTGGTACAAAATGTAGTTGTATCTCAGAAATATAAATCAGTTGGTATTCATGCTTTCATGTCAAGAATCCTAAAACTTGCTCATTTTGGAACGAGACTCTGCAAAAGAACCACATGTGATAGATATTTTACAACATACAAAGAGCATGTTAAGATGTTTTAATACTTTAATGAATGGCATTCTGCTGGTAATTGTTCTTAACAGAGTTAATATAATACTACTAACCCTGTTTATTTAGATTACAGAAATTCTGTTTAATGAAATCTGTGCAGCCTAATAAAGATTTTTTTGGATTTGATGAATATTTTTATGTTATGAGTAAAATCTGTTGGTACAAGTACAAATATCATTTTCGAAGGACACCTCCAATGATAGATACATGTAACTGTTGCATTTTCAGTCGGAGAATGAGCCAATGCAAGTTACGTATTCATGTCCATATCCAAAATGTCAAAGAATGCTGTGGTTTATCTGTATTTATTATTAAGTATATTAGGTATTAGGTATAACTATAACTAGTTAAAATGAAATGGTGCCTTATAAGCAAGTGGTACCAAGTAAACAAGTATTTACAGTAGCTACATCACAATTATACACAAATACATATTTTATTTTATTTTATTTTATGTTGTTTATAATATTTACAGGATAAAGCCAAACGAATGACTAAGATCGTCTCTTATTTTAGAACCAGCATGAATACAATAAGAAAGAGCTCTCACTCTGTCCCATTCCAGGAACTGCTCTCGCATGTCTCGCCACACTTACACTTGACAGCCTACAAAATGACGTCACGACTCGTCTCATTCAGATACGATCTTTGTGTTCGGCTCAGTGAGCGGAAGTCGGCAGCAGGTGCCACCGGAAGTGTGTGCGGTCCATCCTTCCCTGCTGATTAAGAAGAAGCTAACAGTTTAATTTGCGAAAAAATAACTCAAGCTCAGCAATTAACAACAGCAGGAAAATTACATATAATGTAAGAGACATGTGGCTGTTTTTGTGGGAGCGCTATAGTTAGTTGCTTAGCTGGATATTAGCCCTGTCGCAGCGCGAAGTAACGTTAGCGCCACTGCGGCAACTAGCTAGGCGGCTAGCTGAGTTAGCAAGGCTTTGTTAGCCACAACGCTAACTTAAACTATGCCGCTACAGAAACAGATGTATGGTGTTTATCTTCGTGTTTTCTGCTTTTATACAAAGGCTACACTGTTTGTGTGGCCGAACTACAACTTTAGGCTTGTTAGCAGTGTTTATCGTGTGCAAACGGGGCTCACTTTCCATCAAATGTCTTTTTAAAAATGATTTCATGAGCCGGATTAGCTATTGTTAGCTCATATTTTGTTTCGTGCACACACGAGTAAGAGTCGTGTTGGTTTTTTTTCCACCGGTTTAATATTTTAATAGCATCCTAATTGCGGGTATTTCGACGACGGAGCGCAGACAGGCCGCTGTGATTCATACAGAGAGACAGTAGGCCAAAGTCCATTAGAGAAATGGACCATTTAAAGCGGTGTATAACATAATTAGCTATACTTTATTAATGTTTAGGACTTTTTGTTGAGTGCTAAGCAGCTAATTACTTATTAAGAACATCTTTTAACGGTTTTAGGCCCCTGCCCCTCTCTGTCCATTGTGGTGGGGGATTAGTCATATGTGGTGTTGAATGTGTTGTTTCATTGTGCACAGACTTCAATATATTCCCTTTCGTCATCAGATTTTGAAATGAGTGCCGCTGTACCCAACCATCGAAGGACCAAGCCTGGTGGTAAGACTCCAGATTAGTGATGGGAAGTGCGGCTCTTTTTAGGGAGTCGGACCGTTTGACTCAGCCCACCAAGACGAGCCGGCTCTTCATGTTACTGCTTATATTTTAATTCAGGCAAATTTAGCACTGTTCGCTTGTATTTTGTATGTGTACACATATATCAGTTATATTACTCAATATATCTTTTGTACTGAAGTATTCAAAAGTAAAAGTGACATTTTCCAATATCAATAAATTGCCGTAGCCAGTACTTTTCGTTACAATCAGAGCAGTTCGTGGACAGGAGACGGCTCTTTGAACCAGCTCGTTCACGATCGACACATCACTACAATTCCTGTTCAAGAAGCGTTTGTGTGCTTTCTGGCTCCCATCACCCGAAGCATTCATAAAGCAAACGCGCGTAATTTTCGCATCATTGCAGGCATAAAACCCGGCGTTGTGACCACTGGTGTGACTGGACCGACCTCCCAGATCCCTGGTCTGTCCCAGAGCGTTGAGGCTGATAACACTCCGGTGGAGAGGATCAGCGGACGGCGAGTTGGGATATTTGAGTCCGACTCAGATTATGTGAAACTGGCAAAGGGAGGTGGACACAAAGGTAAAAAAACTATTAAAACTATTTTAATTACTGCATTGCAGAGCAGCAAGTTATTCCACAAAAATCTTAATTTCTGGTGTTACCAACTGTCACACTGTGGTTTAAGAGTTGGGTTGAGCAGAAAGAAGGATTGGCCTGATTTTAACGGGCTGCAGCTCAAGTATCAAATTGTGCTACAGAGGTGAGATGCAGTACAGCGCCTCATAGTCGCTGGTAGCGTTTTGAACATTTTGCCTCGCTCCTCTGCAGGGCTGTTGAGTCATGATGGCAACTCTGATGACATGCCGAAGAAGCCGTACAATCCACCGCCTAACTGGTTTGGAGCTGAGGAATCAGATGGGTAAGTAAACTTTAACACGTTGAGGATTCATGGCCACATGTGGAGATGACGGGTGTGAGCGTGTGTGTGGTTTTTAACCTGGAGCCTGTTTACAATCATAATAAAGGTGGTAACTCTTGTTTGGAGTTAAAGAAACATGAAGCGTGTTTAAGGAGAAACCTGTCTCTGGGTTTGACTTTGAACATTCATAATCCATCTGATCTCATCTAAATCAAAGACGAGCCAAGTGGACGGGCCACAGACGAGATTTCCCAGCATGTAATGAGTCCTGAGCAGTCATTTCACATCGTATATCACCGTGGTTTTGTGCTTACAGTGGAAACAAAGCAACGTCCCCCAACAGCCAGATGAAGGTGGGCATGCAGCCTCTGGCTGCACCGTTTGGCACTGATAACGGTTCGCCCTGGGAAAGAGAGGCCGATAGCTTTTCCCCTGATAAAGAGAAGGTGAATGGACCAAACTAGTCACCACCACCTCCCCAGCATCGACACCGTGTCGATGTCTTCCATCCTTTTTATTTTAATTTTCACATTTTTACCATCACCCTCACTTTTTTTTTTTTTTTTTTGTCCCCTGATTTTGCTCCATCGTCGCATTCGCTGTTTGCTTAAACTTCATTTTGCCGGTGCGTTGGCTGTGCGATAGCTTTGAGGAAATATTGATTAAACGTTTCAGGTGAGTACAGAGAAAGAAGCTGATAAAATAAGTACATTTTATACCGGATTCTTCTTTGAGTAACTGAAAAGCTTGTTTCTTGTTTTCAAGTCTTTAAAGATGTTATGTGAAACCCTTCAGCTAAAAATGCTGTTTTTAAAAAAACATATATAGTTTAAATTAAACTATATATTAAATAGTTTATATTCTTCTTTAAATCGTATTTATGAGGAAATATTTAAGTCAGTGTTTGCCATTTTTTCTTCACACCAGTTCCTTCATTCATTTTTCCATTGCATGAATAATTTTTATCAGTTTTCTTACATCGTTTTTTGCCTTTTTATATTTGCCAATAAAGTGAATCAGTCTCAATTTAAAAGTCACATTTGTTTGTTGTATAATGTGGCAACTACCTTCAGATCATTCAAGGCTGCACAAGTAACCACTTTTCCATCCCACAGATGTCTCCTGATGGCGTTGCCGATCAGATGGAGGGTCTGACCATGACCAACAAATACAAGAGAACGTGAGTAAATCCCATCCCGAGTGCAAACATTTAGGAGCTGAATGAATCAGCCTTGATGAATACTCTGAAGGTTATTAGTGACGTATGAGCCTCAAGTGTCTGTCTCAGTACCGGGAGAGTCACGATGATGATGCTGTCTCTTGTCGCCTCCTCAGGTCTTACGACAAGAAGGCTCCTCCGGTCAGCATGTCCAAGCTGCTGAGTCATGGTTACGTTGAGGAGAAGAAGAAGTCTCCCAATGACGACGATGCCTCAAGTACGATACGTGGCTCTTTTCAGGTTCATGATGTGGAATGATGTTGAAACACTGAAGATTCAATGATCTTAAATGTCATGATGCGGCACCTGCATAAAGTTCTCATGAAACAGTTAATGGGGTACTTGTCCTGTACGGTAATTGCTGTGTACGGAAGCCAATGCTAATTGTGCGTCATTCTCAGTAATACAGTACAGAGGCTGTTTCTCTTGCCAGGTTTGAGTCAGCTAAGTTAGCTGCATGGCTAACGGCGCTAACGTTACTTTAAGGACAAGTCAAGCTATCTTTTATCAGGACACTCCTGACCACAGTGCTCTACGTGCTGTCAGTCGCGGAGGTTGTTTTCGGTTCAAATCCAGCCGAGCCCGGTTCTGTTGCTTGCCAACGACTCGTACTTTGCAGTTAATGTTAGCTACTTGGCAACAAGTAAAGCTGTCTGTCAGGAAACTCACCTGTAAATCACAGAGAGTTGAAGTTATTATCTCGGATTTTTGGACAGTAACTAGTGAGGTCGAGGCCACAGGAACAGTCTGCTCCAACAGAAAGCATTTAATTGGATGCCCTCGACTGTGGGATGAGTTGTCAACATTTCTTTATCATTTTCCAGGAAATGACAAACTCTAAAATATTACATAATACCTACAAAATGATTTTTTTTGCCATTGTTGGGCCAGATACTTGTGTATATGTGATGTATAGCACTAGACTTGTTATTAAAAACACTTCATGAGTGCTTTAATGCTTCAGTTGAAGCGTGACTAAGCAGGAACAAGAAGCACTTGTGATCGACCCAAGAAAATCTGGAAAAATAATCAAATATTTTTAATTTCATTGTTTATTTTTCTTAACTTCAAATTCCTCGTTTCATCAGTTCACCCAAAACCTGAATATATTCATTTAAAGTCGACATTTTGCCTCCGATGTTGACGTGAGTTTTGTTTTCCAGGCGTGACTTCGGAACAGACGAGCACCATCGCGACGGAGGACGTGGACGACCTGGAGTAGTGCGCGCAGGTTCCTCGTCTCAAGAGAACAAAAAAGGGGGTCGTCCTAACACAGGTTCATGGTTTCACAAATCCACGAACACGCCACTCCGCCCCTCTCAGATTCACTCGCATTTATTGTACATCCACTGACTGTTAGGTTTTGTACTCATGTTTATGCAAAGGTACCTGTCCTCTATTTATTTTGCTTTAATTTGTAAAAAGAAGTTCACATGGATTTTGTTGAGTAGACGTGTTGGTGCTCGGTGTATTTTTCTTTGATTTCTGTTATTCTCGATTTGAAAGACGAGTTGTGCACAGGGCAGGAAACTAACGCTTTGCGTCCACGGAGGCTGGTTGAGTGGAAAATCACAACTGTTTGCCCCAACGTGGAAACGGTCGCGTTTCGGCTGGTGGCTGATGTTAGTTTCCTTCCCTGGTTGTATGAAGATCGAGTTTGTGAACTTTCAAAGTGTCCGTGCTAATGAAACGTGGTTCCAGTGACGTGAAATATTATTTGTTTTGATCCAGGGCTCCTGCCCTCTGAAGGGATGTTTAGAGGTTTGTGTGTTTTTCGGCTGCGGGGGTCGATGCGGTTATTCGTTCAGACTACAACTCTGCAGCTGTGCAGCCACAGCCGCCGTGGTTTGTTTGGTTATAAAGGACCAAAAATGACTTTTTTTTAGGTTGCCGCTCTGCAAAAGGTTGCTCCTCTCTACTATTTCCCCGACAAATCTGTTGTTCTTGAGTCCTTAAAATGGAGAAATGCGGATCGTCCTTTTAGTCTAATGAAGCCTCATTTAAAATAAACTCAAAGAATCAACTGGCCAATTAGCTCAAGTGATGTTTACGAGCTTCCACAGTTTTTTTTTTTTTTTTTTTTTTTTTTTTTTAATGAAGAAGCTCATAAGTAGACCAATAACAACGCCAAATGTTTGATGCTGGTTCAGATGTGTCAGAAGCCTGCTAATGATGAACGAAATTAGGTCTACTCTGCATGTTTAAGCCGTCAGTGTTACCGCATCCTCATCCAGCCTAATAACCCAAAAACTCATGCAACAACAGATAGAGCCTGGAAATTTAGGAGGAAATAGCTACCTTCAGCAGACTGACAAGCTGAAAGTCAAGTCCGGTGTAATTCCTTTGCGAAGATTAAGGCAGACGAGTTTTTAAAAAGTGAGTTCTGAACATGCCAACCAAGCAGTTTTTCCCTGCTCCGCGCAGTGTTTCGACTTTGTAGACATCAAGTAGGAGAACTTAGTGTTAGTGCACAGCCTGGTCACGCCAAACCCTCCATCTCATGACATGTGTTTACCCATCCGAGTTAAGTCTCTTCAGATGAGAGAAATGGTTACTGCGGCAACGTTTTCACATAGGGGATGTGTGCCATAAAGCCAAATAAAAGAAAGGGAAGTGTTTACAACCTGACAAAAAGCTGTTGAGTGTTCAGTGTGGACTAAGGAAACTAATAATAGAAACAAAGGCCTGTCTCTAATACAAGCCTGTCAGAGATAAGGATATCGTTTACATCTCTCAGATTTATTTAACATTTTCCAGTACCAATTAACATTTGAATTGAACAAGTTGATACGTACATGATGTACAAAAATACAATTGATGATAAAAGGAGAATTTTATCATGTTGACAAATTCAGATCATGAAGATGCAAGGAAAGTGACTGCAATTAATAATTTTCACCGACAATAAATGCAAAAACATACAAAATATGATGTAAAATCATATGACATGTTAAAATTAGATGCAAGTAATAGATTCTGAGCAACCGATGATACATGGTACAATCACTTTTTTACGGTTCTTAAAAGAATTCCAAGACTTTTCAAGACCGTGAATTTTATTCACAGATGTCTTAATTGTTTCTGCTCGCCTTCCGTTCACGGGTCCAGTCTTCATTTATTTATTTGATTATATCCTCAGGAATTGTTGTCGTAAAATGCCATATTGTCTGTCTGTCTGGTTTTCACTCTTGCACCAGTAGGATGGGATATTAAATGGCCGTTCTTGAGTTTTAAATGAAACCGCGCAGAACCCCGGTCGGCTGTTAAAACACACTTTCACACTGTGGTAAAGGAGAAAATTTGGCTTAAATCCTCAAAACCGACGTGAAGTTTTTCATCTACGACTGAAATATTCACAGACGGATGAGACGGGGGGAATAATTACTCTGCTCGGTTTAGTTTTCTTTGCTTGCTCTGTGCAGTTCAACTCTTATTCAGGATTAGTTTGGAGCTTTGCTCACAAAGTTGGCCTTACTTAAACCACAGCAGGCAAGGGACAGAATTAGCTCAACTGTTAGCTTGGGGGAAAAAAAAAAGAAAAGTGACGTTTGATGGACAGTTTGGGCCTTGAGTCATTTAACGCTCTCAAGTTTTGAGGTTTTACTGTGAACCTGATGGTGACGGTAAAATTGTAATCCCACAGGGACGTTTGTCAGGTGAGGAAAATGCTCTTAAAATGAAAAAGGGGCTCGGGACGATTTATTTGGGTATAACATCCAGATTTGTCCTCATAAATCCAGCACATTCATCACCTCGCGTCTAAAAAAGAAAAGAGCAGACTCTCATCTGAAAAGACTTACAAGCGATGTGTCATGTTCAACAACTGTTCTGGTTTAAGGCTGTCAGTTTTCAGCAGTATATATTTAAGCAATGACGCATAATTGAATCTCTATGTGGTATTAAGAAAAAGTGTCAAGTGTTGTCCAAACTAGACGCTTTACTGTGTTCAGTGACACTGGATTTTATTTTGCAGTATGAAGAATGGCGAATGTATCATCGTTTCGGTTGGCTTTGAAGAGCGGGTTTATTTCTATGAACTGCTGAATATTCAGGTATTTACGGTTATCAAAAACAGTGTTTCAGAAGTCTTCTCCCGTTGAGTTGGCAGCATATCAGTCTCCAAACCAGCAGCGGGAATCTTTTAGTGGCTTATATCTGCAAGAGTCCTCCCCGAAGTACTCGTGCGTCCTCCCTTTTATCTGCAAAGTGGTGTTTAGTTCGTTTTTCAATGTACCACGGGAGACTGAAGAAAGCAGCTTTTAAGCAGAAGATCCCTCAAGTATTTGTAGTGAGGAGAAATCCACCTGACACAACTCAATGTAAGACCCCGCTTATCTTGATGACTGCACACCGACTCTCTATTATCATTTAAATAAATGGGCATGTGCATGTACTCATGTGTTGTTGTTCTTCTTTGAATGCAAGCGTGGGAAGGAAATTTAAAAATGTTGTTTTGACATGAATACACACATAATTAGGACTTTTCATATCATTTCTTAAAGGTCCAGGTCACCCATTAAACAAATTATCCTAGCCGGTATCTGGTTGAACTCAAATTTCAGCCCTCCCCGATTAAATAATAGGTAGTGGAACTGCTTGAAAATAAAATGAGGAATTGAAAAGGGAGGAAAGTTGAAAAGAAAATTGTTGCAACATCTCTCTTCAATTTATTCTGGGTAATCCAAAGAGCACATCTGTCAGCACTTTTCATTCGAACTACTCTCGACCAAAGAAATAGTCTGTCTGAAAAGTGTTCAGAGTTTAAGCGAGACATTTTTTAATTTAGGTAAACCCATCCTTTAATCCATCAACATCCAAGCGACGCTGCAAAGTCGAAAATCTTTCAACATTTTTCATCATCGCAAATCAAACCTGCGGAAAATTTGCATGATCGTGAAGCTGGAAGTTCGGATTTGAAACATCCGCAAAGAATACATGAGAAGTTTAAAAATATTAAAGAATACACATCAAATAAGTGTTAATTATGAAATAAAGGGCTAATTGTGGTAGCTTAGTCTAATTTTCAAGTGTTAAAGGTCCGGTGTGTCAGATATAGCTACAGATTTACCCTCCAATGAGTCCTTTCAATCTACAGGCGCTGCAGGTCTTTAGTCCACGGTAGCCCGGAAAGTACAAACTGAAAACATGCACTATGTTTGATTTCACAATTTTCGTTCTTTTCCCGTAGTTTCTCCATAACACTGGAAAAACTTCCAAAAAATTAACTTATACTGAATACATTTCCCAAACCTCTTCCCTCAAATCACACCCTTCTTTATGCCAAATGGTTTGTAAAACATGGCCGCTCGATGTGTAAAAGTTCCATCAGTGGATTCTTGTTGTGATTGAATTTGCCCTTTGTGATACAGTCTCGTATTCTCAAACATTTCCAAATAATTTTGAATACACTCTTTGCCCATAAAGTTCATGAAATGATTCTGACAAGGTGATTTATTCTTCATATAGATGGTCAAAACTTTATTGATGCATCTCTTCCGAACATATATCTGAAAACCATACGAACACTCCATCATCGTCATTTTGGCATCAACATGATTTAAAATCTGTTATTTTATGGTAGAAAAGTTGTTTTAATGCAGCCAAAATGTAGATTTGAAGTATTTCTTCAAATATTTTTTAACTTAAACTAAAAAAAAACGTGGCAGTATTGAGCTTCCATACGTGGACTAACATAATTTCCACTGAAGTACTTCTTCATAAACTTTCACTATTAAATCATCCTTTGGGAGTCCTATAAGGACCACTCGGGCCTTACAGCGAGGGAGGAGAAACGCACACACACACACACACACACACACACACATGCACACACGTGCATTCACACACACACGCGCGGGCTGCAGGCTGCATCCTCCCTCTCCAAGCAGCGCTCTTCTTGCACGGAGCTGCATCCGCACTGACCGAACGCGACTGCTGCAGCTCCACGGCGTGCAACGCGCGCACCATCTTCATCACCGCCATCGGCTGATCGACCCTCGTATCGGAAAATAATCCATAGCCGCATGGTGACGTCACGCCGCTGATCGGTAATAGTGGCTGGGCGGGTAGGGTAGGGTAGGTGGGTGGGAGGCAGGGTGCCGCGCGGACGCCAGAGGTAGATGGGTGCATCAAAACCTCACACCGGATAAGAGGAAAGAGCAAATATAGATATTTATTCTGCACGAGGAGTGTGTGCACGCGCGCGGGACTGTTTGTTTTTGTTTATTTGCGCGTCGGGCGCGTGGGGAATGTAGTAGCCGTCACGGCCGCCTGCAGGAGGAGGATGGATGCGTAACAGGACGGATCGAGCCAGCTGTGGCCTGCTTCTAACAGCAACATCTGGCCGGTGAGTCTGACACTGACAGCCGCAGCCAGCTTGTGTGGAGCAGGCACCGGAGAACGGAGAGGCAGAGGAGAGGCTGTCGGTGTCAGTGCAGCCCTGCGCTCCCCTCTCTGTCTCCGGTCTCTGGTCCGGTGAGTCGAGTGTGACCTCGTCCTTGGCTTCCCAGATGGTGGTTGAGTGACTGATGTGCACGTTTTGACAGACGGGCTGCGTCGAGCATAACATGAAGGCTCAGGCTCTGACAAAAAAAAAAAAAAAAAAAAAACGTGACATGCTCATGCTCAGACTCATGCATGCAGCGTGCATGCACACCTTGCAAATGCAATGCAATAACCTTTAAGGTAAACTGTGCAACTGTAGTAATGAAGGGTTAAATGAAGGGTTAAATCCCCACTAGCCAGCCTCATAACCCAACTGGAGATTAAATATATATATATATATATATAAGGGAAAGCTCTATAGTCTTATCTCTGAGCCTCTATATAGAAGTTGATGCTATAGGTGCATAAAAGCTACAGCCACACTGTGAGTGTCCATTGGAGTATTGCAGGGTTATTATAGTGATATCATAAGGTCACAATAGACTCACTATGAGTCCCTGCGGGGATATTAGAGAGGTTTAAAAAACAAAATAGCACCAGAGGTCAAAGTGAATCCTTGCAGGATTATTACCGTAGCACAATCTGTAACCTCCCTTTGACACGGTCAAATGCCCCCGAGGGGGGTACGACAGTGGTTTCCTGTTCCTCGTGTCTCCTGCTTGTCCACATCCTGACCGGCTTGTAGTCCTTCTGCAGGGTCAGAGAGGGCGCCTCAGCAGCCAGCCGGCTCTGGACTATCGCGGGGAGATGGAGGTGGAGGGGGACGCAGAGGGGGAAGGGCCCATGGCGGTCAGAGAGGGGCCGAGCGGTCATGGGCTCCCGCCGAACGCCGGCAGTAGCATCACCACCAACAACAACACCACCACCACCAACAACCTCCTGGCTTCTGTCAAAGAGCAGGTAGGAGGCAAAGGATGCTGCAGTCACACCCTTCTTCCTCCTGTTGTGTGCGCTTCATTTTCTCTCATTTACCCAACACTTCATTTGCATTTGATTTTGATGTGAGGCTGTGCTCACGCTGGCAAGCTTTTTGTCTGTCTGGAGATCAGATCTTTCTTTGGATGAATGATCTTCTCCAACATGAACCCATGCCACACGGGACTGAAACTGTCGAGGGAACTAATTGCAGACAGCCACTATAAATAAGACGATAAGTTTAATAATGGGAAGGAGCTGGAAGTGACGCAAAACCATGACTGTATTGTTTGTCTCTCTGTGGTTGTTTTGTGTCTCTTTGTAGCCAGTTTGCATCTTTGTGGTCGTTTTGTGTCTTTTTGTTGTTGTTTGCATATCTTTGGCGGATTTGCATCTCTCTCTGGTCATCTTTGTGTCCTTGTGGTCATTTTGTGTCTCTTTGTGGTTGTTTTATGTCTCTTTATGGCTATTTTGTGTCTCTCTGTGGTCATATTACAACTCAGCGTGGTCACTTTGCATCCCTGTGTGGTCGTTTTGCATCTCTTTGGATCCATCTTCATCTCTTTGTAGTCGTTCTGCGTTTCTTTGTGGTCACTGTGTATGCCTTTGTGATTTGATTGACTTTCCAACAAGAAAACACTCTATACCTTGGGCCTTGTTCATGAAACTAACAAACCAACTCCCTAACACATTTAGACTGATGGGGGGGGTCACCAGGTGCACCACCCCTGTCTGCACCCCTGCTCGCACGATAAATGAAGCCCCAATTTACTGACAAATCCTGAGGATTATCTGCAGATGAGACTGAAATGTAATGTGTCTCAATGACGAGCTTCCTGAATTTCCACACAAACTTCTATTACAACCCTCATTAATAATTTCCGTGGATGAAAACTTCCATAATTCCATAGCCTGAAAAGTGTAGGGAAGACACGGAAGGGAGCTGCATTTGATGTAGATTTTTTTAATTTAAAAGTTTGAGAGCAAAGACAACTCCTCCGATTATTGCATTTGACGAGGAACTGCATCGCCAGGTATCCTGTGAGAAATAGGCCTTGCGCCGAACTGACACTGTTATGTAAGCGTGTTCGTGTACCTGTTTCCTTTGCTCGCTTTTCACACATTTCAGTCACAGTTTGAACCGAAGCATCTCTCCATTTCCTTTCCCGTCTTTGTCCCGCCATCCTCGCGCTCGCTGTTCAAATGCCAACATGACAAAGGCTTTGACAGATGTATCTGGTTAAATGATGTAGAAGTTAATTAATGTCTCGCTGACATATTTTTTAAGCGCCGAATGTTGATATGAACTGACAGTCAGAGATGTTGACATCTGTTTTCCTGCCTCTAACTTTGTGTGCTATTGACACTCATCACAACAGAGACACTTGCAGCAGCATTGCGAACGCAGCCTCCGTCTGTCTCCCTTCCCCTGCTGTTATTTTAATGCTTCTTTCTATCCCGTCAACATGGGAGTCTGTCTGTTCTCCTGCTCTTAATTATGCCTGGATGGTGGCCATGTTCTCAACTTAGTCCCTGGGTGTGTGACTCTGAATTAGGCACACTGCTATTTAAAGGCATTGTGATGTCCAAGAAAAGCGAATCTGCTTTTTTCACTTTTCATCTGCGATTTTCCTCGCGAGCTAACGGGCGACAAATGTGGGTCTCTTAAGTCTCGGCTGACGTGAAGTTGAGGAAAATGCTGTTCGGCTTCCTTTGGAGCTGCTTTGTCAGCCCTCCATCATACTTAATGCCTCAGAGGCGCCGCTTGCTGCTCATTTCACACACGAGAATCCATGACTGCTGCATCATTTTCCCACATTGTGTTTCGTGTGTTGGATGTTGGATGCATTTGTTGTTTTTAGTAATGGATGCTGAATCATTTTAAGGTCAGTATGTTTGAACCTACAGTCAGTGCTGCTCAAAACTCCCGGCATCTAGTTTGCAGTAACAGACTTAACTCTACAGGCGAAGTCTGATTGTGGTATTGATCTGTTTCCCATAAAATGCAGCTGAAAGGAAAGGCTTATTTTTCAAAGAATGCCCCTATTAAATCGTGGGCATATTACTTAAAGTAACTGTCCCACGTCTAAGGCCGCATTCAGGCAGGACCCGGCGCTGCAGCAAAACGCAGGTTTTTCCATTCATTTGAGTGGAAAAACCTACGTCCGTTTTGGGTGTCCAACCTGCACCAGAGAAGCTGAGCTGCATCCAACATTTCATCACGCTATGGCTCATGCTCGGATCGGTCAAACCCTCCACAGTCAGCCTGAAATGTCTCTGAAACTGAGGCTATCCAGGTGGATTTATGTTACCTGTTGTGTTCTGGCTTTGTTTATTTCATGTCCCCGGCTTATAAATCTGAGTCTGGCTTGCAATTTGCGCTGCAAAATAGTGACACTAAAAGGTTTGTGTCCGATGGTCTAAGAGAAAGAGAGACAGCAGTGGTTGAGCGACATAGACGGCGAATGAGAGTTAGGGAGCACCGGCCTTGATAGTCTGTTAATCACTGAAATAAAAAGTTATTCCCTGATTGTTTCACAGTGGTTAAGTTCAGCACAAATATACACAACCCCAGCAGCGATTTGCCACAGCGGCTTCAATCATAGGCTGTATTCAACGCTTAGGCTGTCGCCTCCACCAGCTCCTGGCTGATCTGTAAATGGGCAAAGATGTGGAGCATAAGGTGGGTTGAATGATGCCTGCTTACTCAAACAATCTACCACCTGCAATGGCACCATCCTCAGCTCGCCATAGAGACCAAACCTGTTTTTTGTACCAGGCTGTAAACATGTTTATTTCTGCTGTAAAGTTGGACATTTTCTCGTGGGGGCTTATGGAGACTGACTCACTTCTGGAGCCAGCCTCAAGTAGATGTTTGAGGAACTGCAGTTTTTGGCTTTACTTCGCAGACAAGGTCGTAGCAGAATTTGGGCAAACGTTGCTCGTGGCTTGTTTGGGAGATGGTTTGTTCTTTAGATTTGAGGATTTGCTGGAAGAGGCGAGGCGTCCTTGATGTCTCCCTTTCCAGGGAAATGAGCTGATTTCTTGATTTCTCTAATCAGCGGGTGCATGTTGATAACAGAATAACAAGGGGTGGATGATTAACAGGCAACAAAGTAGAAAAAAAAACACCCTAAAACTTACAGCATGACTGCGATTCTGAACTCGGAAGCAAACGTTATCATGTAGCTTGTCTCAGACTGTTGAGCAGACTGTGACCAGAAAATATAATCAAGTTGCTTTACCTTTTCTCCATGTTGAAGTGCAGGCGGCAGCGCTGCTGAAGCGTCAAATCTACCGCCTGCAGTTCCTCCACAGAAATGTCAAATTAGACGTGCTAAATGGAGCACGTCAGTTATTGCCTGCCATTGTGTTCGGAGCGTGATGCTTTTCCACTTTGCTCTCATTTAGCCCATTAAAAGTAGGAGAGTGATCGACGTGAGCGGGGAAATACCAGAGCTTGAAGATTGTACGGCAGGGTAACATGGACACCTAAAACTGACGCGAGCGTTAGTTTGTCACTTCTGGAGCAAACATTGTGAGACTGATTATATGTTGGGACAACAGCTTGCAGCAAAGATGTTCCAAAATGAAAGATGAGATGTCTGGAGCTGCTATTTGCATCGTTCTGTGAAATCAAGAGTGAAATATGTCCCTGATATCAGATCTAAACAGTTTACTTGAGCTGCAGAAATGTGAATTTCTACCCCCGTCAGAAGATTTTGTAGAAGAAATTGACCTCCAACTGCACAAAAGCATACCTGTTTGGTATTATTTTTCCCGGCTGAGCTAAACCATCTGTCAGCTTAACACTTGACATCAAAAAAATAATTTGACATTTCAGAAAACATTTTTTTTTTTTTTACATGGCAACATTGAACCACTCTCTTATCTGTGTATTTAATATAAGGCCACAGATGCTAGAATATAACAGAAAGTCATATATACATTACTCACACTACGACTACGTCATATAGTACTCACATAAAATATCAAAAAATAACTCGGCTGATTGTGGCAAATGGCCGCCCACCAATGAGCTGCACTCTGCTCAAGTGTTTGCTCAAAGTGGGAGTTGTTGAGTCTCTGTAAATAATATTATGAAGAGTACGGTGTCGAGAGTAGACTTGATTGATATGGAAAGTGTCATGAAATAACTTCTGTTATGATTTGGCCCAGTATCAATGAAATTTAATCAAATTAAAGTGGCTGGAAGGCAGATTTTGCTCCCTTTATGAAGCTAAGCGATGCACTGCTGTGGATGGGGCAGCAGCAAAACGTACTCAGTTCAAGTGTATGCTGTATCATGCAGGACTTTTATAATATTTTCACTTTTACCTAGCTGTCTGAAAAGCCTTTACGATGGGAAATTCAAACATTTATAAGACTCTTTCCAAAGCCACCAGACTCCCTTGACAAAAACCTTAGACAATATAGTACTTGCTGGTCAGCTTCTGCCTTGACCTGAATGTAATTCACATCCAAACAGTCACACACTAAATACACGGCTGCCAACTCCTGTGTTCTGCTTTTTTGACTGAAGTGACTATTTTTATCGATGACTGGAGAGCACAGATTGATATACGCTGTTCAGGCCTGTCTCACGGGAAAATTAGGGTGTTTTAATATAGGGTACACTTAATACTGATGTTTTCAGGTAGTTAAAATATGTTCTGTTGCATACATAAATAGCTCATGCAACCCTGCTTCAAATAAACCGCAGTCAGGCACGCTCGTAAAAAAACTGAAATAAGGGAAACTGTTTAACTACTTACTCATTGCAGAAGCACATAAATCAGGAAGAAATAACCCAATCTGTCAAAGACTGGCAGGGCAAACACTCTGGCTGGGTGGCGAACTGGCCAAAAAATAAGCGCCACAGCTGCGATGTGATAGGTCCATGCCCGGTGGGATCCAGGGGTCAGAGTCTGAGAGAAGGAAATGCACCAAGCAGCAAACTGAACATTAGACTTTTTTCACGCCGCAAGTCATATTTTTCATCTGCTTGTTGCAGCAATTCATGGACGCTATGAACTTCTTTCGTTGCCATATTTGAACCAATTACACGAGTTGTAAATTTCCCGTTTCATGCACGTTCCTCTGAAGTTCAGTTCAGACATATTGAACATCTTTGGTTGCTTGACGACAATCTAAAATAAAGCTCTCAGGGTTTGAACAATGCTCGGCTGCGCAGCGTGAGTCGGTTACGGCGGCCCCAACATTGAATTTGGTGTGCGCAACCAGGTCAATAAACAACAATATCATCACAGCGGCTCTCCCACAGGTCTTTTTATCCAGTTAGAGGAAACAAAGCAAGTTTATCTTTCATTATTTTGTGAACTATAGAGCATCCCGCCTGCCAAAATGTTATCAGATATTCATCCAGCGACTTATTCGGTTTCCCCCTAGGCTGACAGTAGCAGACTGTTGTTGTGTAGGGCAGATCCCAGGTGTAAAAGCACTGCATGAATGTGACGCATGGTGCTGCTGAAAAAGAACATGCATGCTCAGCAAAACACTTCCCAGGGTACAGGGGGGGGGGTGGGGCGGGGTGGTGTGGAGTGGAGGGGGTTGCTCAATAAAAACCACAACAACTGGGCCGCGTCAGCGTTGCTCGGATTGATTCAGACGATTAGATTCAGAAACAGCACACGTGTGGTCAAAGCAAATTCACCCAACAGCTGAGTTCAACATGGATGATTGATGGAGCTGCAACAGGTTTGCGTCATATGAGCTGCAGGGTCAAAATCTGAATCTCAGCGATCAGTCTGGCTCTGTCAATCCAGTTATGTCACCGCCCGGCGCTGCCCTGCCCCTGATGTTTGACATCTGCCTGGATTTGGACGCGTTCACTCATCCAAAAAACAAAACAAAAAAAGGCCTCTTGTTGCAGCCTGCCGCGTTGACTCGAGATCATCATCATGTTAGCGGCCTGCGGCGGAGTCGCTGCGGTGGAACGGGAAGTTGATTTCTCTTGATCTACAGTGTGGAAATCAAAGAGGAAAATCCACCCCGGGAGACAGTTTTAGATCTCGTCACTCTGCGAGGTTCTTTGCATTTCCAGGGGTTATTTACTCTCTTAGTGAACTCAATTTGTCTACACCTGCCTCATCTACTTAGCGACTCCCGTCGTCTCTCAGAATGCCTTTTGACAGCCCTCGGAGAACGAGCGCAACTTGTTGCCTTCCATCAGATGTGGGCGGTTGGGGCGTATAAAGAGACTGAAAGTGGTTTAATTCATCTATGGGTTACATGTGTAGGCGTAGAGAGCAAGAGGGGTGGCAAAACAGAAGCAGGATGCAGGGCATTCTGGTCTTTGAGGCTATTGTGGGCTGCTCTTTTCCTCTGATGGCTGCTCCCTGTATGATTACTGAACGTCAGTGTAAAATGAGAAGAAATAAAGCACAATTAGAGAAGAATTTCAGGCATGTTATGCTGCCTTTTGAAGACAGCAAGTTATAGCAAGAGCTGCAGCATGTCGTAGAGGCAGAACTAGGCCGAACAGATATCACAGATGCAGTCTGGATAAACCAAACTACCGGGCTATGATTAGACACGGCAAGAGGGAGAAAGACGCATGGGCCTGTGGTTGGATAAGAGAGAGAGAAACACTTTGTGACGGTGCACAATAAACCGCAGCGAATCGTCCGGCAGCGCCCAGCTGGTACGAGACGTCGCCTGGCACGGCTTTGCATCGGACTGGCAGGGCGAGGCGGGTTTCCAGACTTCATGAGGTGACGGGCGCAGGGCACGGTGGGGATCTGTTTGTCCCTCGAGGCGTGCCGTAACATGGCGAGGCTGAAACAATGAGCGCTGTGTGTTCCTGTCCTGTCTCCATGCTGCTCTGAAGTGATGTAAGGAGACACAGCAGCCAGAGAGAGGCAGAGTCAGCAGTGACGCTTCAGCAGCATGCAGCACGTTTAAGCACCATGTTGTTTGAATAACACACTGTGGGCCTTTAAAGCAGTGAATGTGACGATACTGAGTCGGTGTCTTGTTGTTTTGTCCTTGTCAAATGCATCTTGCACCTCTCTTTTTCCATTTAATGCAACTTACTCTGCACTGTATTGTCTCTTTCTCTCATTTAGATCATCTCATCTCTTGTTTTTGTGTTAATGTTATGTTTTTCACCGATCCCTACATTTAAAAGGGTAACTCAGGTATCTTCAACCTGTTTTCCTATGCATTTTGTTGTTTAATGGGGAAAACCATTTTTGAATGCAGTTCAACAGTAATTTTACCACATAACATTGGAAGAAACTCAAAATAAGCTTTGTTCAGTCTCACACGATGTTGTCAATTGTTGGTTAAAACAAGGTCCAAGTTAAGAAATACAAGAGTTGCCCTCTAAAGCAACTTAATACTAGTAACTAAGACACACAAGTGCCAAGAACTGCAGTTCCTCAAACGTCCACTTGAGGCTGGCTCCAGAAGTGAGTCAGTCTCCATAAGTCCCCATGTTCAAATGTCCAACTTCACAGCAGAAATAAACACGTTTACAGCCTGGTACAAAAAACAGGTCTCTATAGCTAATTTCCCCGTTCATGACGACTGTACTGAGGGTGAATTTATATAGAACTCACATGTCCTGATGATATTAAGGCTTAAAATTAGGCAGAATGAAGAGTGTGAACGCTGATTGACTGGTAGGAGCCATTACAGATGGCTTGTTTGAACACCCAAGCTTTAGTTAGTCCGCCTTTGGTTTTTTTCCCAATTTTAGATTAACCAGGAGGCGGAGGACTACCATTGTGGCGGTGGCCAGAGCCACCACGTCCAAATTTTATACTGTCTATGGTTAAGTTACATATATAAGCTGATGATGCTGGAGTGTGTATTTTCAGAACAACCGGTCTTCAGAGCAGTGGTTGTTTATAATGATGGGCTTCTGGACAAATGGGACATTGGCTTTTAATGGCTGCCCGGCACTGTACTAATTGAACTTTCATTATCTATCAATCTGTTTGTCGCGCTCATTTTTACTAACGCAGTAGGGTGAAAAGCCCTCAAATTATAATCTATTATATAAACTGTAAATGACCCTTAAATCTGCTGTTTACATCTCGTGATTTAGTATTTGGGTCAGGGGTGGTCATGTGATGCACGGAGCCTTGAGAGACTCTTGTCTCTTGACTCTAGTCAGATGGTATACAGAGATTTAGTTAATGGCCTCATCATGTTATTTGTTTGTGTCTCATCCACTATGCACTGAAGAAGTCTGCATGATATTAGAGCTGACAGCTAAAATAAATTAAACTCGCCTGATTACAGCAGCAATGTGTCTGCTTCTGTAATTAAAATCTTTAAATAAGACGTCATCTGGCACTTGAAGACGTATGCCACACATACATGGCTGTCACAGAGCTGTCTATACATTGCAACTTGAGCTCAGACTGCATGAACTTTAATGATCCCCATCAGGAAATTGGATGCACAGAGCTAATTTTGCAGCGTTAATAAGTGTTGATTTTTGCTCGAGCAATTATTCAGAGTTAATTGGAGAGATGTTTGTCCGCTTACAGGGCTGATATGGCTCTGAGGCGGTTGCTCCAAATTATCAGAAAATGTTTGTTTAATTGTGCAACTGCGGGAAAACACTTTTTATTATGAGCCAAGACTTACATGAGCCATGTAAAGGATTTTAGGGTACCATAGAGAGCATAAATATGGATGATATATCTGTGGCATCAACCACAGGTTGCCTGTAAAGGGACATTCCTGTCAATCAAGGCGTCCAATTCAGCATAACTTTAAGCCTCAATATAATTTGAACAGGTGAGTTGTATATAAATTTACCCTCAGTACAGTTGTCCTGAACGGGGAAATTATCTATAGAGACCAAAACTGTTTTTTGTACCAGGCTGTAAACATGTTTATTTCTGCTGTGAAGGACATTTTAACATGGGGACTTATGGAGACTGACTCACTTCTGGAGCCAGCCTCAAGTGGAAATTTGAGGAACTGCCGTTTTTGGCACTTCTGCATTGGCTTTAGTTCATAGTCATGGAGGTTGTCACTTGGTAATGTAACTAATGTGTGCTCATTTTAATTACGATCTTTTCCTGAGTCTCATAAAGTAGTTTTGTCAAGCTGCGACTGTTTCACAGTAAACAAGTCGACCTTATCAGACCTTTCAGTTTGACTGAGAACATTTCCCGAATTACTACAAAACAAGGTTTCCTGGGTGAAGCTGTGTGGTTTCCAGCCGGGTTGTTTTTTATTTAGACATTATTTTCAGACAGCTAATTCTCCAGTGCACCTCTGTGATGACACCAGCTGTGGTTCCTGAAGATTTATGAAGCAGCTGGGAAGCCTCGGTGTTATGTAACAGAATTCAAATGAGGGAGTGCCAAAACTACCAGCGATCCGGCCAGTCGGCAAACATCTGCTTCACTTTTGTACTCTCGAGCAAGGCATTAGCTCTCTCTAGAGCTCTTAGGGCTTTTAATAAGTGGGAATAATGTTGCGTTGCAATGTTTGTGTTGTCAAAATTGCCTTGTTTGTGTGCTGTTTAGATAGATTTACATTGGAACTGTACAGTGCTAGTTAAAAGAATTGTTTTGAAGCTTCATTATCATGAACTAGTCAGATTTTCAGGGAAAACCATAAGGACATTTGAGTCTTGTACCCATGATTCATTTAAATCATAAAGTACTGAGTCAACAAACAGCATCTGATTCCCATTAACCTACAGTACACTTACTCATTCATCACTTGTTTAGTAGGTGGTGAAGCGTGAGAGCAGAAACAGAGAAACAGGGCAGGCCTGAAAAAATCTCAATGTGCTATAAAATCTAATTATCTTGACTCAAGGCCTTAAAAGGTTTTGAATATAATTATGCATGGTCAGGTTAGTCATGGCAGACAAAAGGCGAAATATGGACCCAGAATGGCAGAGAGCTGTTTATATTTATTTGTACATCAGTAGAAAGACATACTGGATTGTTTCCTGTATCCTGCCGTGCAACATTAATTCAGTATGAAGAAAACATTTACATATCCAACGCTTTAATGTCCAGGCGACAATTTATGGGAAACGCTGTGTGCTCATCTCCAAATACAGACACATAAAAGATGTACAGTAAAGTAGATGTAGAGCAGTATATACATTTTCCTTAATGCTAAGCTAATCATATGGTTACATTTAAAAGATCTATTATTTCTATTATTATCTTATCTATCACCACCAACATTCCCCTCCACCCTGGCCTGAGCCTCCTCCACCTCCTCTGTTAACACCAACAATCTAGTAGTTTGACTAACAACAGCTAACTAACATTAGCTAACGGCAGCTACAATTCGCACCAGTTTACTTCACTGTCCGCCAGGAAAGTCTGTAATTCACAGAAAGTTGAGGTGGGGTGAATATTATAGTAGATAATATAATGAATTTATTTATTTATGATGACAGCTGCGGGAAGTCGTACATGTACAATGCTGTCTAAATACTGTGTGTATTTGGTGGAAACAGAATAATCACAATATGACACGCAGGTATCTGTTTCTACCCTCTATAGTAAATAATAGCTTTGAAATCGATATTATATAATTCTCTGCTCATCCCTCTGCGCTGTACTGAAGTTCCTAAAACGTATGCAGTCACATTATCTTAACTGAAGGCCATTAAAAGGTCCTACACACAGTTTTAGTCCTTTATGTCTTGAACCCACTTTAACAGGTTTTTAAAAAAACGAGTTCACAGCCAACCGGTGAGAAATCAATCAAGCCGTGCGCAAAATAGGTTTTTACATTTAATTCTAACTGGCATCAAATAGGCCTTAAAAAGGAGGCTTAAATTGGCGCGTCCTGGTTGTAATCGCTGCCCGTGAATGTCTTTTCCGCAGGAGCTTCAGTTTGAGCGACTGACTCGGGAGCTGGAGGAGGAGCGGCAGATCGTGGCGAGCCAGCTGGAAAGGTGCATGCTGGGAGCTGATTCGCCAGCGGGAGACAGCAGCAGGTAGGTTTGATGGCAAGTTGACATATTTCTTGTGTTGAATCACATATTGTTTGTCTTACTCTCCTGCAAATATTGCTAATACACAAAGGGATTTCTTTAGCATCTTATTGATTTAAGTGTTGTAGTAAAAGGCTCGTAATACCTCAGGAGTGCCTCATGTTTTCATTAACGCCCAAGTAATTGACTCATCCTCAACATAGTCCAATCCCAGCTTAGCAGCTGCAGCAACTCAAGCTTTGGAGTTTTTATTTCTAGTACCCGGTTGAACCATTTCTGTCTTCAGAACTGCCTTAATTCTTTGTGGCATAGATTCAACAAGGTGCTGGAAACGTTCCTCAGATATTTTGGTCCACAGTAACATGATAGTATCATGCAGTTGCTGCAGATTTGTCGACTGCACATCCATGACGCGAGTCTCCCGTTCCACCGCCATCTCAGAGCTATCGGATTGGGATCTGGTGACTGTGGAAGACATTTGAGTACATTGAACTCAATGTCATGTTCAAGCAAGTGACGTCCTACTGGAAGTAGCCATGAGAAAACGGGTACACTGTGGTCATATAGGGATGGGTCAACAACAATACTTATTATTTAGGCTTAGGCTTAGATATTTGATATATTTGATACAAAGCTGGATGGACCTACCATCCATATGTCGCGGCCCAAATCAAGACTCATCAGACCAGGCAACGTTTTCCTAATTTTCTATTCTCCAACGTGAGCCCAGCATTGCAGAGATAGTCTTCTGCATGCCTCGGTTGTTGCCTTTCTATCATCTCGAACCAGTCTGGCCATTCTCCTCTGGCCTCTGGCATCAACACTGCCTTTTCCCCCTGGAGAACTGCTGCTCACTGGATATTTTCTCTTTTTCAGACCATTCTCTGTAAACCTGAGAGATGGTTGTGTGTGCAAATCCCAGTATCAGATCAATGAATGAATAAAGACGTGAAAATGGTGGCTTAAGATGCAAGATTGTTCCTCGGATCATCATAATATTTCGATTTTTGATCTTGCACGTTTAAGTATTTATCCGCCCTCGTAAGAAATGTTCTTGAGGTGAAAGACTGCATATAGTTTATTTTTCTTTCACATTAGCAGCTCTTTCTTCCCTCCTCTTCCTCTGGACTGATTGAATATAAACTATTCAGCCATGACTCTGATTTGATTTACGTCCCTCTGCTTTCTCCTCCATTTCCTCTTCTTCTTCTGCCGAAGCTCATCCGAGAAGTCGTTTGCATGGAGATCTGCAGGTACGATTCCTCATTTTTAAGCTTCAATATTTATGATAAAAAAGCTATTTATAGGTCTTAATATTACCTCTTCAGAATGTTACCATCTTAAGCTTTAGACAGAAGGTCCTTCAGCTCAAAATAACATCAGATCCATATGATTTTGGCACTAAACAGTGTTTTTCCCACATGTAAAAAGTCAATTTAACCTTTAAAGAGCTGAAAATTGCCAGCATGCAACACTGGCCAGTGAAGCAAAGCAAAACAATGTTTTCATCGGTATATATGAGCTCTGAAATGGACCCATTTACTATTCTGTCACAGATCCCTCTGCTGTTTCCTGGCCCATTCTTCACTGTCGGCTTTCCAATAAAACAAAAGCACCGCTATAAAATTCTATATTATTCTGTGTCAAAGAATCAATACATTTAGTTTCTTAGATGAAGAGGATTCTGCCTGCAATGGTGATGTCACTAGATCGTTTTATACAGACTATTTCAAAGAGAAACAGGTTATATTTTCACTTATATTTGAGTAATAATCTGCCCAGGACTTGTTTGACTTCATATCAGATGCTTTGGCAGGCGGAGAGTCTCACGGCGGAGTCATGGAGGTGTCTGGATGTCCTGGCCGTCACCTGGATGCGGAGGAGGGACTCTACCTGCCTGAACCGGACCGTGCCTCCCTGCATGACAGTGAGGGTCTGTTAAATGTCCACACCACACATCTGGTTGGCTGTGAATCATTAACACGGTGCAGCAGGTCCTTGAAATCCTTTAAAGTTTATAAGAAAATCAAGTCCTTGAAAGTATATTTTGTAAACAGGCTCTGTTCTCAAACAATGCTGTGCTTTGGGGCCTTGAATTTGAGTGAACTGTGCATGGAAAGTCATTTAAAAGCCCTTGAATTTGATGTTTAAAGAGGTGTAGGAACGCTGCGTTAAGTGGTGGTACTTTGGGCTTGAGTCACATGACTTGGGCTTGAGTTAGACCCAAGTCATGAGTCCAGTGACTTTAACTTGATTAAATCAGAAGCCCCCAAACACCAGGTCTCAGATCTAAACTCTTAACTATGTCTCGATAACATCAAATATTCATGACTTTTACAGAAAGCCTACTTGCAGTAAGAAGCTGATTAAGAAAGTAGCCCCTTTAACCCCCATGACATGTGACTACACTTGAACTTGAACAACAATTCCCATGAAAAGACCAAAACCAAGAATATTAGTGTGTCTCCTGTCATGGGTTCTCTGCTCTAAATCCATTGGTTTCATTTGAAGACAAGAAAAGATAGACTTTATTGGCCCCGCATTGGGGGAATTTACTTGTTAGAGCGGCTCACAATATACATGGTCGATAAGAAAAATACACACGGATAAAGTGTTCAGAGCCCTTGTACCTGGGTGGTAACCCATAGAGGATGCACATCTTTAAAAATAACTCACAATTATATAGTTTTATTTCTAAAAAATGCCTGTTAATTTCTTAAAACAGCTGGGCACTGTAGTTTATATCAAACAGTACCCAACATGAAGGAAACATTTGTTAGGGACTATTTTCAGGGGTGGATTAATCCACCGCTGATATATATATGTGTATTCGGGCCAGCAGGTGAGTTCATGGGATTTGCTGACATTAAGAAAAATATATATATATATCACCAGATGTATCCTTAAAGTTAATTTCAGGTGTTTTTACCAACCCATACACAAATCCTTCCTCTAAAAGTAGCACAAAGAGTTGATTGTTGTTGCTTAATTTAGCACCCACATCGACACTTTCACATTATTTTGACGCCAAGTGGGAGAAATCTAAACCTTGATAAGAAATCCCACAGATCCCACTTGTAATTAACCCTACAGTAGGAGGCTGATGTGCACTCAGATTAATGTAAAAGCATGGACAAAAGTTTAAAAAAATGTGGTTTTGTTTTGACAAATACAGTATCAAACCATCTGTTCAGATCAAATCACCCAAAACGTGAAAAAAGTTTGTCACCGCTCAGCTGTCTTTAACCGTCTTGTCGGAAAACGCTTCACGCGTATTCACACCTGGGAGCCTGTCGCTGTTGGACATTAGGCAACTCCACTGAAGCGGTTGACACTTTCGGTCCATCAAGCTTCCTCGGAGTTTGTGTTAAACCACAGAAACATGGGTGACCGATAGAGCGAGGCGCCTATGCAGCCGAGGCAGCTGTGAATTCATATGTGCGCAGGAGAGTTGCACCAAACAGTGAGAGTCATTCATCCTCCCACTGATTACAATAAATTAGAATATCATCGGTAAACATGTACCTTCGGAGTAGCTGCTTGAAATTTTAAAAACACTTTGGTCTTGTTTGTATTCCATACAGTTGGAGTGGTCTGATAGTATAAAAATATCCCCCACATGCTCCCTCCTCCTCATCCTACAGGAGAAAGTAGGCCAGCATTATTGAAGCTGTACAGTATATGCAGATTGTTCCAAGAACCGCATAAAGGCTTAATGCAGATATCCATGTGTGTGTATTTATATGCATAATGCCGTTTAACAAGTTGAAAGGCAAGTCAGATAATATGCAAATCCTTAAACCGCAGTGATGTGATGGCGACAAGAGGCGCCGAGCGGTAATCAGCCTCTTATGTTCGGTGTTTCCTCACCTTATTGCCTCTCTTTCCTCTCAGGTTCAGGAGGTCACTCGGCCCAGATGACCTCGTATTCAGACAGCGGCTACCAGGACAGCAGCGTTAGTTATTACAGCAACCAGAACGTGGTGCGCTCGGAGCCCAGAGCTTCGTTATCGAGGAGCCCGAGAGCTGAGGGTCAAGCCTCTGGGCAGGTAGGCCTGATCCCCACTTTGAATTACCTACCTGGAGCACGAAAATGTCACATAAAGATCAATTTGAGGGTTCATTCTTGAGCTCGGAGACAGCATTTGAAGTCCATTTAGTGTCTCTTCAGGAATTAATTGCAAAACTGCTTTTTTTCCTGCCTGAAATCAAGGTAATAATTTCCTAATGTTTAAGAAATTAGTTACGAATTTTAACGGCAAATCTGCCACTGTTATCTTTGTAAACTGTTTACGAACAGAAAGCTTGGCCTGGCAACAGTGACTGGCTTGGGTTGGGCTGAGCAAACAGTTGATTTTGAGGTTCAAAGACCTTAAAAAAGCAGCTAATTAAATGATTTCAGCGAAAGGTCAATGTATTAGCTTGTCTGGGAGCTTTGCAAATGAGTGAATTAACTTTGAACTTTAAAGGTAAAATGGCTGTGACGTCCCAGAGGCAAAATGCACAATGGCAACTAACAACTCCAACTGCTGATGAAGATCACGTAACTTCATTAAAAGCTCCAATGAAATGAACCCCGTCGGGAGATTTCTTCCTTACTTCCCCACGTGGTTATTTCAGATTCCAGACTGGTGTCGCCTGATATATTTAGATGTTGTTGTTGTTGTTTTTTTTACTGTGAATAATCCTCATCGCCAAAGTAACGACAGCCGGTCGGCTCTCGACAATTACTGTCATTAATGATGAAGAACATCAGCGAAACCCTTCAAATCAAATCGAGTCTTACCTTAAAATTGTTCAGACTCGAGCGCTATCGGCTCCTTTCATTATGGCTCATAATTATATGCTCTTTGCATGACAGCAGGAGCAGGAATGACAGATAATGGTGAGCCCATTTGAATTTTACCCCGATTTATTCCAAGCGAAGCTTACATGCCTCGGCTCTTAATTTTCCTTCCAGGCGTTCGAGGCTTTGATGGATTAAGGTGGCGCAGATCAGCATCCAGTTGGCTAAGTCCGTAATTGAGGGACTTTTTACGATTGGTAATAAGGTGGAAAAACTAAATGTTTGTCACCATAAATATGAAATATTCAGTGAAATATACTTCCATTTATTCAAAGGCACGCACGTTTAGTTGCTTGGACAAATGAAAAAGATAATAACGATGTCCTTCATCAGGCTTGATGAAGCATCTTGCCTCTTGGCATGTGTATTTGCAAATGAGAGCACTGCAGTGTGCAGAGACTGATTTTCATTTATCAGGTATTTATTCAGAAAAAACATGAAGGTGTCACATTTCCGAAGCAATTTTTCTCCCGTCTTCCTCGCAGGTGTCTGGCCGGATGTTACGCAGGATGGCCTCCCTCCCCTCCAGGAGCCAGTCACCTGGTTGCGGCACCGCCGGCACTGTCTCACCCTCCCGTATCTCCCTGCGAACATCCCAAGGCAGCACCTACGACTCGCCCATCCTCTCGGAGCCAAAACCTCTGGCCGCCGTGTTTCCCGGCACCAGCATGCCGCCCTCCTGCCCTTCACCAACATCCCCAACCGACGGCACGCAGGCCCTGGGTGGTGGTGGTGGTGGAGTTGGTGGAGGAGGAGGAGGAGGTGTGACAGGAGGCGGCGGCGGTGGTCGTCTGGGTTCTACTCTCTCGCTGGTGGAGGGGAGGTGTTTGACGGGGTCACCGCTGCGGTCGGGGATGACAGCGGTGCCGCAGCACTACGGCTCCACGCTGCCCAGGCAGAGCCAGCCGCTGGCCTACGGAGCTGATCCGTACGGCCTGTACCAGAGGAGTGCACTGCCCCGCCCCGACAGCCTCATAGGTCAGTCTGTCGTCCACCCTTACTTCCTTTGTCTTTGACATGATTTCCTGAAGAAAGCCGTCTTCATTCGTTGAGCTGTTGTTGTCATGTGTCACTGTGATCAGCTCAGCTGTTTCACAGCGATGTGACGAGCCAAGAGTGTATTTATTAATGCCACAAAACTAAAATAGCATGTGAGTTTGGAGACACCCACACAGTCGGTGCACCCAAGACCTACCACTTTTTCTGCTGTTGTGTGTGTTCACTACTTCTGGTCTAGCGCTGCATAGTTTTCAATCAGCTGCAACTGATATTTAACTTTTTTGGGTCATACTCTGGATATAAAACTGTGCTTTAGTTTCTCTTCAGAGACTCTGAAGTTCAGGTCTGTCTACACCATTGACTACATATACATGACGTCACCCACAGATTTCTGAAGAGATCTTTTGAAGCTTAAAATCCGTGGCTCTGGCTGCCGCCATGTTGATAGTCCTGGACCTGATGCAGGCTGAATGACGCCTGGTTGCTCAAACAAGCCATCTGTAACAGCACCTGCCTGTGAATCTAATATAATTTGAACAGTTCTGTAAAAATTCACCCTCAGTACAGTTGTCATGAACAGGGAAATTAGCTATAGAGACCAAAACTTTTTTTTGTACCAGGCTGTAAACATTGGACATTTTAACATAGGGGCTTATGGAGACTGACACACTTCTGGAGCCAGCCTCGAGTGGGCGTTTGAGGAACTGCAGATTTCACTTCAGGTATCACAGGGGTAACATATATACAGATTAAAAAAGGGGGTCCTAAAGTCGATCCTTGAGGAACCCCACATGTTGTTTTGTAAGTTTTGGAGATATTATTAACTTTAACATATAACTCCTTGTCAGAAAGATGATAAACAGACTAGGGCTGTTTCAAGAGTTAATTCAATTTATTGATTTTTACTAGGAGATTGCAGTGCAGATGCTGTCGGAAATGCGCCTCAATGCAACAAGAGATTATGAATCATGAGGACTTCCTCAGGATCAAGGGTGCATGTGGTTTCAGTGTTGTTACGACTTCCTTGAGCATTTCAGCACTTCAGCTGTTTGTTATTGTTATACCACAGTGGTTCATGATTAGGCTGGCATGAAACATAATCAGAAATCCACGCAGTTTCTTTTAAGAGTCTGAGAATCATTCGTGCTTCTGTGTTTTCAGCTCAGCTATTGTCCCTGAAGGGAGAGCGGCTTGCGGCAAATCGTACGAGACATTAAATTCATTGACCTGATAAAACCTTTACAGCCAACGTTAAACATCCATGAGTGTGTGCATAAATATCTGAATTCTTGTGCGAATCCTGTGCAGCCTTGGCAGTCTTTGCTTTGTAATAAGATAAGATAAGATAGACTTTATTGATCCCACACCGGGGAAATTCACAATATATAAGATGGGAAATAATCTAAAAGGGGTCGCCATGGTGGCTTAACCGGTAGATTGTCATTCCTGCAGCGACCTGGCGTCGACTCCATCCTGTGATCCACGGTCTTCCCTTTGCTGTGTGCTGTAGTGAATTCATTCAGCCAGGTCTCTGTCATACTACACTCTCCGTACTCCCTCTGTAGCCTGGTTAGCACCGTTAGCTCCTCCATCTTATTGGAAAAAGATCTTGCTGGCCTTGATAACAGACATGGACATTTTTCCACTCCTGATCCAGCTCTGCACTCCCGTTGTCTTGGTGGTTTTATATCATATAGCACACAGACGTCAAAGACTGATGAATAGACATAGAGTAAAAGGAGCAGTCTTTCCTCCAGCCCCTCGACTCAGTGCTCCATCTTTTGAATCTGTCAAGTTAGAGAGGTCAGTTTCTGTCTGGTCAAATCCAACCAGGTCAAAAATCTGGGACAGAAAAACTCAAGTTTCACTGCAGAGTTTTGAGCTGCTGCTGCTGCTGCTGCTGCAGGAGATGCTTTTTAATGTTTTGTAGCTCAAATGGCCTCAGAAAACCTTTCCCTTGTAAATAAACAAAGCCACGCTCCACAGCCTCCACACCATTTCCTCTGTTGATTTAATAACCTTTCCGTTGTCCGGAGAAAGTTGACTGAGCAGCGCTGATTTAATATTGTAGCACACACAACACTTTTACTGAGCCCGAGTTTCCTGTATCTCCATGAAGCAGCGAGAATTATTAAATAAAGCTGCGTGTTTAACAGAATAACTTTCAGGCAAACTGCAAGCTCTGCAGGTGATTTTATCTGGAATCCCGGCTTAGGGAGCTCATTTCATGGAGTTTTTAGTCAAATTATCTTAAAGGACTGAGCAGATAATGCTGCTGGGTTTGATAATATTTCATTTGATGCACGCCAGTATGAAAAATAAGGAATGTAATCTTCGATTCACTCACACCAGGTAGATGTTTTGAAGTCTGATGCGTGATTGATCTGCAGCAGTTTGGAGAAAAAAATAGATCACAATGCGGTGGATCATAGCTTCCTGTTTCTCTCTCTCTTGCGCTCTTTAGCAAATTGATGGCTTGGAGAACAAACCGTGTTAGTATCTATCGGTCTTCATGCGAAGGAGTCGATGGGGGAGCGAAAGGAAAGCAGCGGGTGGTTATAGTCTGTGTTCCATGCGATTGAATCGTCCAGACTCAAACTCACGTGCTCTATTTGTAGCAAACTGGCAGTTGATTACATACAGTGCAGCACACACGCAGTTCGTGGGACGCTAACTCGCCCTTTTAGAGATGAAGTGTTACAGTGAAATGTTGCTTTTTTTTTTAGTTAAAATAAATGTATTCACAAGTGCCATCAAAGATGGATTCTAGAGGGCGATACTACATGTAAATTATCCAAATATTATTAATACTGCAATGCACTTTATGTTAATGTGGTGAGGCCTTATTTTGGAGGTTAACATTCATCAAAGTCTCTTGCAAGGCATCGATTTGTACCAAGCAGCATGTCCCTCCGTGGCTGTTGTTGCTGTTTTTCAGCGGCGATTACTCGGATAACTTTTATTACAGACCTGTCGGTCCATGTTTTGATGAACCAACCAGTTCTTATGTCAATGAATAGGATGAAAAAACAAAGTTCTCACATGTAAAGCAGCAGGAGGCTGTAGCTTTTTTAGCTTTCTTGCTTGAGAAATAGAACAAATATATTTATTGGGATCACCATTGCCATGGTAACAACCGCTCTCCCTGGAATCTAAATAAAAGAAGGGTTAGAAATGACAGTAACGTTAGTGATGAAGTCTTTACTTTCTTCTCCGCGGATATTTAAACCGATGAGTCACTTTCACCGTGCAACCCCACAGCAGCTAATACTAACAAGGTAGCACCCGTGCTAAAGTGCATAATGGTTTTAGAAGGATGGGGATGATGAGGGAGAAGTTGTTGACTGACATCCCTGGAAATCCAACCTTTGACTTTGCGCTTCTCTGACTGGTTTAGACAGCTGAGGCCGGCTGAGAAACTTGAGAAGGGATTATTTCTGTCCTGCTGCCAGGCTCGCTCATTGAATCTGGCTTACGGGCGAGCAAATTTCAGAGCAAAACAAACAAACACGCTTCAAATATATAAAACATCATCATCAGAGTCCGATGTTTAAAAGACGCTACCTTTCTAACTGTTCATTGACTACTTTCTGCTGTGTTGGAAGATTTACTGTCATGGACGCGCTGCTGATGCTGCAGCGACACAGATTTATTCCTCCGTCCTGCCCTCTGTCACTTTACTAAGCCGCTCCCACTGACCCATATAGGGGTGTTTCTATCAGAAAGCCCTGTGGAGCGTCAGCATGTGATTATCAGCTGACAGCACTGGAAGGCTGGCTTTATTATGCCGCGATCAGCGCGTGCCTATTTCAACGTTTGGATATGGCCGCGTGTCCGTGAGTGTCTGCGCGGACAGTCAGTGATGTGCATATGCGTTCGTGCACCTTTTGTGCTGTGCTTTTGTTGTGTTGTGTGCATGTGTGAAAAGAGGATGGTGGAAGGATTGGTTTTGTGTGGGAGGCAGACTCAGTGAACTAAATAAAAAGCCTCCTATTCTCTAGCTGACTGATTTTCATCCTGCAGTGCTGCTAAGTGGCCTAATATGTCGGCTAAGTCCTTATTCCCAGTTATCCTGCAGATCCAACATAATCCCAGATTACATGAGGGAGATAAGCAATAGATGGATATACAAGATTAGGCTATTACTCATCAGTGGCCCTCGTAGCTTTGGTAGTGAAACCTGGTGAGCAGCCAAAACGTGAAGCTGCGAAATGAAATGCAGCGTCAGCGACGTGGTTGAGGTTTTGAGCTGAAGCATCGCGATAGACATCGCTAGCTGAAGTCAGAGAGATGCATTTGTGTGACAAATGATTTCTAACCAGCGGCTCAGGCTCGATATATGTCAAGAGGTGGTAGAGTAACAAGAACAAGAAGAAGTTGCAAGAATTACGACTGGCTTTGGAAACACCTATTGAGATACCGAGTGAAATATAGCGAAGTGTGATGAATAAACAGTTGAAGTAGTTAATTAAGCAATGTTTTACCAGCCTAAATAAAGCATAGAATCACAATGTATTCTTATTTTGGTGCAGTTTGCTTTCAAAAGTCTCACATTTATTTTGCTCACATTATTCCCATTCCATGGAGATACATGGGGTCTGCAGTCGACTCCTATATGTAACGGAGTCAGGTTTACGACTTCAGCGAGTAGTCTAAGCCTTAGTAACGATGCAGCAAGCCAATTAATGTGAAAGTTTTCGAGAGATCGAGGAGTTTCCACAAACCGAACACTAAACTGCCTTGCTAGCTCAGTGTTTTAGCGACTAAGATGTCTGGAATTGTGAGCTGAAAGTCAAAGTGGTTGAAATGTTCAGGTTTTGGACACTCCAAGTGAAAAATACAAATTTGACCAAACTAACCTCATCACTGACAGTTTAACTCAAATCAAATCGTGACTATAATAAGATCCATGTTTGTATAATTAATAATGTCAAATAGCATCCAGTTGAAAATCAATCCAAAAAAAAAAAAAAAAAGGTTGGCCACCACTGCTGTAGTGGGCGTGATTAAAATCTGTTCCACTTGAAACATGCTCCTATTTCATTCTGCCGCATTTCAAGCATTTGGTAGTTTAAGCATCCTCTAACCCGAAGGTCACTGCTGAAGAGCCCTCGAGAAAGACATGACCAGATTCAAGATTGTGTCACAGCAAGTGCCCTTTTTTTTTTTTTTTAGTTTTTCTTCCAAAGGAGTGCGATGAGAGACCAGAGTTTCCGTCTCATCTGCTAAGAAATTTATGTAAATCAAGAAAAGAGAACTGCAAAAGCAAATAGCTTCTTCATCGCCAGGCTCTGAGTGCTTCGGCTGTTGGGACTGATCCACCGAGGCTGCCCCCCTCGTGCCCTAAAGCCTCTTTATAATTGGAACGCTCTTTGAACTGATCTGCTCAGAGATTGGAGGATGGAAAAACCCTCTGCTCTGCTTGTTTGACTTGCTGATGACGACGCCCGCAGCAGATTCTGAATGACCAAAGTCTTTTATAAGCGCAGCAACAGTTGGGATGAGTCGGCGTTGTGAAATACAGTGTTTGGCTTCATCTCAATTTGCATGGCTTCACCTACAGATGACTAGAATGTGAGCCAAATAATGAGATGTACATATGATTTATGTGAGACCGTGACGGGCGAAAAGAGGCTTTATTCGGTTGTTACGGATATTACGCAGCTTTTTCTGCGTCATTCATGTGCCAGTGCAAATATTTCATGGTGCAAACATGCTATCACCTTGAAGGAAAAAGAACATTTTAACACTAGAAATAACAACTGCAAGAATGGAAGATAAGTGCTCGGACGTCAAGAGCACAATGTTGTCCGCTAAATAGTGTTTCGAAAAGATCTGGTTGGATCAGCTAGATGGGTTGATCAAGTCCATTTTAAAGGTCTATCCAGAGCCAGTGTTTAGTTTGACTGTTCTAGGCTACTGTAGAAACATGGCAGACTCTGTGGAAGGGTCGTGTCAGGATGGTAACCCCAGATTTGCAAAACCCATTGGCTTCAAAATATTCTTGTCTTGCCGAGTCTGAAGCGCGTCTGCAATTGTATGAAGAGAAAAACCGAGACGTAAGTTGTTTTAAAATGCAGCAAATTATCTGGTGACGCACTATAAATAGCGACTAAGTCCACACAGGGAAGTGGTCATGGTGGATGGAAGGATCGCACCAGGACTTTGACCTACAGGACTCATGTCAGGCTGCGTGAAACAAATACTTGGCTTAATTTAGTTGACGAATTTCAGTTGCCTAAACCTGCTGCCACCGCAGGCCGACCCCGGATAAGCGGAAGGAAATAGGCTGAAGTTGACAAAAAGGTCAGGGCATGGGTTATGGTTTTGGTTTCACGTGGTAGACAACCAGTGGCTTTTGTGAAAGAAAACTTCCTCTTGTGGAAACAACAGGTAAACCATCTCGGTTTACCATTGAGACACAACCTCGTCGCAGAGGACCCACGGCGTCTGCTGCTATAAAAAGTTGACTGTAAGGTAACAAACTCATCTCAGTGATTATTTTGTGTACCCGCAGGGCTTCACAGCTCGTACGCCGGTCACGCAGGGCAGATAGATCCAGAGCTGAGGGCGGCGTTGTCTCCAGACTGCCACATGACGCCTGTTTTCGATGAGCGCTCCTTCCACAGCCCCCTGTACCACAGCCCGACCCACGACCCCCAGAGCTCCCTCTACAGGACTAACACAGGTAATGAAGCAGACAAAGTACGAAAAATTTGTATTACCAGACCTAACAGCAGTAAAAACTAGTATAAATACTCGCTGAAGTATAGTAAGAACTGTGTAGTAAAGCAGAATTAGTCACAGTAATCCTCAAAACATTTCAGATATCCTTGCATGACTTCTTTACTTCATTACTCATTTTTCACATCAGCATCCGAGGCTTACTTTCACAACTGCCCAGAAGATGAATTCTCCAAAATCTGTGGCGAAAATTACAGTTTACAGGCACGGGAACTGTTGTTATTATCTCTCCCCGAGGTCAGAATTTAATTAGGCTAAAACCTTTCATGTACTCTGCAGCTTTTTAATTGAAGTCTTTGCGGAAAGATTTGAAGCTGGCAGCTCTGCGGAGTTTGATAGTGGAGGATCTAAGGAGGCGTTTAGTTTCGTTTAGGCGAGATTTAAACAGGTTCGTGGCCCGCGAGACGACCCGCAGCTGTTAAATGCTCGCGTTCAAGCACTTACGTAACGTCATACTTTCTCTTTCATGTGACCTTGGATCCAAACTGCTTCCAATCTTCATGCTGCTTTCTTGAACCCCGACCAAAACAAAAGCTTGATTAGATTTATGTCGCTCTCTCCTCATGTCCTCAGGTATGGGGACCCTCCCTCGGGCCACAAGCCACTGCAGCACCCTGCCGTACCAAAGAAGCAGCTATGGGCTGAGCACCGCAGCTCTGTACGTCGACTCCTACAGGGTCTCCGGCGAGCCCGTCTTCTCTCACCGGCACTCTGGACTGGTGGATCGGGTTGCTACGCGCACCCCGTCCATCGAGAGCATCCATAAGGACCCAAGGTGCTCACATGCAGACGTACAGTATGTAGACACAGAGGATACAGGTGCAGAAGCTCCATTAGGAAATTAGATCTCCGTTATTTGACAAACTGAGGTCATTTCTCACAAAAACATTATAGAAATCAATACAGAGCACTTTGGAATGAAACCTTATTCATATCCACGTCTGTGCATAAAAGCATTATTATTTACGTTCATCTTATACAGTCATGACTGCAGATATCACATGTTTGGAAAGTTTGGAAACAGAGACATCTTTAGTATCGAGTTTCGAAAGCTGTCAAGTACCAGATGTACGGTTTAATGCCAGATTCTCAGTGTTGTTTGCTTATTCATTGATTAAATATTGTCTAAGTTAAACTGAGACTTTGATAGTTTTGTATTTTAAAGTCTTGCACAGCTGCTTTGTTTAACATTTGATCACTTCTACGTAGCACACTGTGTACTTCCTAATGTAGTGCACCTAATCTCGGCAGGGTAGTGCCACAGTTCGAGTACTACCGTACGAGATTGCATTTTACCGTTTCGCTTCTTCACTGAATTGCACCCAGATGGCGAATTAGCTTCAATATTTGACTGCCAAAATATAAATATAAAACACATGTACAACTTAGATTTGTATACTGTGGTGTTCACCACAACCACTTCAGCCCCAGTGGCCTCCTCAGCTGCCATTATCACCCAATTTGACCGCTACATAGCCAAATGGCGACCATTGGGAGCAAGAAGAGTCCAGTGCTCCGTTAAAAATGTAATTTATTGCTGCGAAAACGACATAAAATGACTTCAGGTTCAGGTTCTGGAAAGCGGAGAGTTAAAATAAAAAGTGAATGAATCCCCGGTGAAGGTTTTCTCTGCGTTTTCCCCTCAGGGAGTTTGCTTGGCGTGACCCCGAGCTGCCGGAGGTCATCCACATGCTGCAGCATCACTTCCCCTCCGTCCAAGCCAACGCCGCCGCCTACCTGCAGCACCTGTCTTACGGAGACAACCGGGTCAAGGTGGAGGTAAGGTGACGGGGCACGCTGGGCTGTCTGAATAAAAATAACATAGACGGACGTCACAGTCGTGACTCACTCCTCGGGGCTGGAGGAAGGTGCTGCCAAATTTGACCGAAGACCGCAACGATTAAAATGCCTGCAGCTGTGGTGTTTTACCATGACACATGACATGTTTAAAATGACTGGAGTGCGAACGGGGACGAATTCTTATCTTGCAGTGAGGTCACACTGGAGGCCGGTTAAAAAAATATATAAATGAATAATAATAAAACACATAAAAAATTAAAAATGACATGCGATTTATGTCCTACTATTATTTGTAATATATAGTGTGAAAAAGTGTTGATAATCACAATATCCAAAGAAGTCTGTTGAGTCATGAATCGAGATCAAGACGATACTGGACCAGGTTAAGGTGTGTAGATAATTTTGAAGAACCTTTAGTAAGTTAACAAACAAATAAAACTAAACTAAACTCTATAAATAAAAATAAATAACATTAGTATGATGCTAGAAATTGAAATATGTCTACATAAAAATGCCAGTGTTTTGCCTCTATTTTCCTGTCATGTATATAATGATACAATTAATACATTTAACTGGCCTTTTGATTGATTTGATTGCCTGTCTGTCCTCACCTCACATATCTCCTGTTGTCTCCCTGCACTGTCTCTAAGAGTTTATTCTCAGCTCACACGGTTTGAAATTTGATTTTTGTTTTCGTGTCGTTGTTGTTTTTTTGTTTTTTTTCTGAGATCCTCGCTGCCAAACTCCGGCAGCCAAAGCGCCATCTGCTAAAACAAAACTTTAACTCGCGCCGCGTGCCAAATGTGCCGCCGCTCCGTCATGCTGAAACGACACACGCTCTGTCTTTGCTCTGCTTCCCGTGCAATAAATAACTCCAGTACAATGGCGGATCTTCGCGAGAGAGCCATTTTAGTGCTGTTTGGTTTGTTTGGTGATGAGCTTTTAATTAGTCTTTGGAGCAGCCTGGACACACGCCTGCTCATTTAGCCAGAAACAAATGTTTTTCAGTGACGGTTTGAAGAGAGAACCAGAGAGAAATGGGAAGCGTCTGCAGCTCTCCTGGGACGGGTTTATATAGAGATGACACTTGAAAGTTTTGAGCATGCCACAGTGCTGCTTCTACATGTTTCAGCTCGGGTTTTTAGTCCAAAGTTTCCCAGAGAATCGCCGCGACATGGGAGAGTTATTTGTACTGATTTTTCTTTGCAAAGATGAGATGAACGACAAACCACAAATACGGTCAAATGGTGGCTTCCATCCATCCGTTTTCAAGAACCGCCTGTGCTTATCAGGGTCGCGAGAAGCTGGAGCTCATCCCAGCTGACATTGGGCAAGAGGAGGTGGAGAAGATGCCAGTTCACTTCACTCCTAGTGCCATTTGATTAAAAAACTACAACCAAAACAATATATTCTTATGTATAATCTTATTAAGAGAAAAATGTAGAGAATATTAAATATTTTATTGATTTTATAAATGAATTTGAAGTTCTATTTTTCCATTTTAACCATATCTCCACAAGGTAAACCCCCCCTGAAAGCTGCTCTTTAATCAGCATATATGACGAGTCCATCCATCTCTGTGATTGGTCCCTGGTCTGCAGGTGTGTCACCTGGGAGGGATCCAACACCTGGTGGACCAGCTGGATCACAAGGTGGCCGAGGTTCAGAAGAGCGCCTGTGGGGCTCTGAGGAACCTGGTGTACGGGAAGGCCACCGACAACAACAAGGTGGCGCTGAGGAACTGCGGCGGCGTGCCAGGCTCTGCTGCGCCTCCTCAGGAAAACGACCGACAACGAAGTCCGCGAACTAGTCACCGGTACGCCCTGGTTTTATTGTTTCTCACCCATAATGCATGAATCACATTTACAGAGGCGATTTTAAAAATATTTCATGTTGTTTTGCTTGTGAGCAGTTTCTTGGCACCCTACTGCCACCACTTGTTAAAAGGTCGGGAGCTTCTCCTCACTGTGGGCTAGTTGTCCACTCAGGTTCATCTTTTCATCCCTTCAGAGAGGTAAATTCAGGTGAAAGCAACATTCACATTGACAGAAACAGTTTCCAAATGCAAAGCACGACACATTAAACACCCGCTGTGATGTGCGTTGGCGTTTGCCTGCTCATGAGGCTCCTTGGCCACCCGGCTGGCCCGGCATGCTGGCTGAGCGTCGGCCTGTGTCGCCGTCTGACTGGCTGGCAGTGTTTTAATCTGTGTATCGGCTGTTCTGTGGGAGGTGAGAGTGGCAGCGGCTTAAACACTCAGCGCGCCGTGTTGACAGAGCAGATCTCGGCACAGTCCTCGGGACAGATGCTAAGATAATGTGCTTTGGAAACAGGATGCCGCTGACAGCTCTGCAGCCACACTGCACATACTGTTTAATATCAGGAGGTATGAAGCTGCTAGACGGCTCGAATTCTCAAGGAAAACACGCAGGAGACTCTTCGGTTTGTTGAGATTTTTGCAGCTCTGGTCAGGATTTTGATTATTAAAACTGTATTTCATAGTTTGGTGGACGCAAATGGCTGCAGGATGTTCATTTTTTTCCTCATTCTCTTTCCTGTAAATTTGAAAAAACACCATTTTTACACATTTCATAAGACGATTTTGTATCTTGCAGCTTGCAGGGTGGAGCAAGGGAACACTGTCATGGCTTCATTCACACCCACACTAAAAATACGTGCCAGCATAAGGTGCTTTGGAAGCTCCTATGAAATATTTATTTTACCATTATTGTAAAATGTTTCTGGGAATCTTAGTCAGTAGCTAGAGAGCCTTTTTAACAGAAGCAACAGAAATGTTTTTGTGCTCCGATTTGGCTCCTATGACGTTATTCAGTGCTGAGCCGTGTGCACAATTTAATCACCGAAAGCTTGCCTGCTTTGAGCCTTGACCTTTGAGCAGAAGGAGAGCATCTGTACCTGCTACATTTCAAAAGTCACCCGACTGCCATGTGAGATTTACTGTTTCAAGAGGCAATATTATACAAGTCCAAACATGAAATTTAAAGGACCCAACCCCGTATTTTAGACTCCCTGTAACAGCTAAAACCTCTCTTTTTTGGCACCCATAGGCGTCCTGTGGAACCTCTCCTCCTGTGACGCAGTGAAGATGACCATCATCCGCGACGCCCTGACCACGTTGACCAACACGGTCGTCATCCCCCACTCGGGCTGGAGCAGCGTCTCGCATCGCGACGAACACAAAGTCAAATTCCAGTCGTCCCTGCTGCTGCGCAACACCACCGGCTGTCTGAGGTGAGGAACGAAACAAACGTAATGTGTGGTAATAAATGTATTGCTTTCTCAAGAGTGCAAAATCCATTCTCATCTTTTTTTTTTTTTTTTATGTAAATAGATTCAACCGTGTGCCCTGCCTCCTAAGCCTGATGAGTGTCCAGGCGTGCCGTTAGCTCATTAAATCGATTCCCGCTTTGAAATGCAAGGATGAATTTTGGATTTATTGGCCGTCTGCTTTTCCTTTGAATGATTCTGTAAAACCACAGCGCATAATCACAGACACATAACCGTCAAAGAGGGGCTCTGTAATGGTGATTTTATGCAGACGTGAAGCGCTAAGTATGCATTTGACCGCATTAGCTTGCAGAAACAAACAGACAGCAAAGTGATATTAGGGTGTCTTAAAAGTCAGAGCCCAGCTTTATTTAGATTCATCATTTGCAAATGTTACACCAGTAAATGACATGACTGAGCTTGACTTCGTCATTTGAAGTAGAAGCTCCTTGGATTTCAGCTCGCTGCAGCTCAAGATTTCCATGTTTGTATTACTTATGATCAAAAACTAGCGAGTCGACAACTTTGCTAGCAGCCAAACATCACAAAAGGTCAACAACAAAAGACATAGCAGCCAGCTAATTAATTTATTTCTTCTTAGCTTCCTCCGTCAACGTCCTTTTCCATCTTTTTGCCTCTATTCTGAGGCCTGTTGCATTGCCCGCTTGCCCAGCTCCGGTTCTGGCACGACACTAGCTCCACTCCCTATCAGCATTCTGTAGGCCCATGCGTCCCGGTAGTCCAAAATGCCTGTGGTACAAACACAGCAGTATACTTAACAATCCACCATTCACAAAGAGTTTATCAGAGGGAAAACCAGAAACATTTTCTCCATAAAATATGATCCAGTTTTCAGAATCAGTGAAATCGTTGGTGGTGTGTGTCTCAAAGTGTCATAAAGTGTACCCGCAGCACAAAGTTACATTGTGTGAGAACAGATGTACGAACCATTCACCATACAAGTCAGTGTAGCATCAACATGATTTAAAATTACACAATGTTGCTTTAAATGTCACTGCAAATTCAATCTACAGTATTTTCAACCCTCCTACGTCCATCTTGAGTTGTCACATGAATCAGAGGAATGTCGCCCTCCTCTACTATCCTGCAGTCCATCTGTGTTGGCAGAGTAACCACCACTGTAACCTGATTTACTGAGCCAACGGTCACCCTGACCCTCGAAAGGAGAATCCATTGAATGCTTTCGACAGCTCTGCTTTGCAATATTGACGTCTGATTGGCCACCGTCTCCTCCAAATCAAATGAATTAAACCTGCGGAGCTGCTGCAAACTGGCCCGATTGAGTGTGTGCCAGCCATTCCTTAGTGTCAGGGGCCAATCAGGTGTGTCCAGGTGTATTTCCTGAAGTAATAAAAAAAACAAAATGAATTTTAATGGCCTCATTAAACATCTTTGATGAGCTCACACAAACTGGCTGGTTATTTGTTTCCACTAAGTTTAGCTCTAAGTGAGTCTGCTGCAGGGTAGCCACGTCTCCGGGCAGCATTTCTCAGCATTCAGACTGACTGACGCTGGAGATTGATACTATAGAAATGCATTGTGGGAGCTATGTGCTGTTGTGCAGTCTTCTCATGTCAGCTCTCCATTAGCAGCAGCTGAAGGTTCCTATTGGAGGATCGGTTCCCTCCTTTACTGTATCCGGGCAGGTTTTTAAGCCACCCTGTGGGGGAATCCACACACTGCACTTCGGTCTGAATTAATGTGTGGCTCTGTGTGTGTGTGTGTGTGTGTGTGTGTGTGTGAGGAACCTGAGCTCAGCAGGGGAGGAGGCGAGGAGTCAGCTGAGATGCTGCGAGGGTCTGGTCGACTCGCTGCTTCACGTCCTCAAAGCCTGCGTCAACACCTCCGACTACGACAGCAAGGTGCTGCAAAAACACACACACACACACACACACACACACACACACATGCATACATGCTTTGGTCACAATTGGGACTTTAACCCAACATTGATACAGATATCACCGAAATTTAACCCTTAAATGTTCACCATGTGCAGAACTGTGTGTCCACACAACACTCCTCTCCTCTTCTTCTAACAACACTCTGCAAGCGTAGATAGGTTACATAGGGCGTCCCAGACCCGGAACCCGCTGGAGGGACTAGATAGCCCATATAGCCTGGGAGCACCTCGAGACATTTTCAATACGTGACAAGTCTGGACTGCTGGCAGGCCGGGCTCTTTGACTACAGAGCCACTGTTGGAATACACGAAGACGTGGTTTTACATCATCTTGTCCCTGAAAAAGACGTCGTTGATAAGTTGTCTTTGTGCTAGCTTCAGGCTGAAAACAAAATCACAGGACCATAAAATGTATGCAACAGTTCAAATGTCTGATCGTCAAGATATTTAGCCTTTTATATCTTTATCTCCGACCTCAGATCGTGGAGAACAGCGTCTGCACCCTGAGGAACCTCTCGTACCGGCTTGAGGTGGAGATGCCCTCCTCTCGTCTGCTCGGCAACCAGGAGCTGGATACCCTACTGGGCTTCTCCTCCCCGGCCAAGGAGCTGGACTACCTCTGCTGGGGCAAGAGGAGGCGTGGAAGGAAGAGGGGCGGCTGGCCCGACGACAAGGTACCAACATGGAAGGGTGGAGCGTCCGTACAAGCCTAGCATTTCCTGAATGATTAAGATAATTAAGTTTTCTTAACGGGCAGCTCAATTTGAATTTCTAAGCATGAGAAATGTTTTTGTCTGTTTCCTTGTCAAAACAGCTCATGTTGAAACGGCATCTTCTGCTTGTGTTTCCCAGCCAAACCCAAAACATGCTTTAATTTCCATGCCATGCTCTCAAATGATCAATTTGGATGAACCGTGTTCCATTGTTCTATAACAGATTAATTAACGTCATTTGCCTTTTAAAGGGAGCAGACAGTAGTCAGTTAATTTTCCTTCACAAAATAATTTAGGCCTAATTTTAGCAGATTTTTAGGTCTAAATGACTTTAAAACACATTTGCTCATGTTAATGTCTGCGTGTTTGCACAGTGGGATGGTGTTGGGCCAATCCCAGGTTTCTCACAGTCCCTGAGGGGAGCAGAGCTGCTGTGGCACCCGATGGTGGTGAAGCCGTACCTCAACCTGCTGGCCGAGAGCTCCAATCCCGCCACGCTGGAGGGCGCAGCCGGGTCTCTGCAAAACCTCTCCGCCGGAAACTGGAAGGTATTTTTTGCATTTGCGTGTAACGTGTCACAACATTTTTTGAAACATTCCATTGAAAGCGGTGAAACTGTGCGCGTGTGCCTGTATGTTCAGTTCTCAGCCTACATCCGAGCAGCGGTGCGTAAAGAGAAAGGTCTGCCCATTCTGGTGGAGCTGCTGAGGATGGACAACGACCGGGTGGTCTGCTCCGTCGCCACTGCTCTCCGCAACATGGCGCTGGATAGTCGCAACAAGGAGCTGATAGGTGTCTGAAACACACACACACACACAAACTGTGAAAAGATCATCTTCACACTCCAGTCAGGAACATCAACAGCTTGTTTTCTATGACATCTATCAAGTCCATTCAGTCCAGCCAGACTGAATCTTAAGAGTGGAAACACATCGCCCCCTTATGGACAACAGCAGTGTTGAAGGTGCTCTCTGCCCCACTGCAAGTAAATGTACAGTTAAATACAGTACCTCCATATTACCAACAATGGTGCATAGAGGACTCACAGCCCACTTGAGGATTTCGTCTGCTCATTCGGGCTAAATGAAGTCCATAATCTTCGTCTCCTCCTGTAGGAAAGTACGCCATGCGGGACCTGGTGAACCGGCTGCCCGGCGGCAGTCCGTCGGTGCTGTCAGACGATACGGTGGCATCGGTGTGCTGCACGCTGCACGAGGTCACCAGCCGCAACATGGAGAACGCCAAAGCTTTAGCCGACAGCGGAGGCATCGAGAAGCTGGTGGACATCAGCAAAGGACGGGGGAAAGGGTGCGAAACTTCACGGAGAGATCGCTGCTGATTTAAAGATTTTCAGCACAGTTTGAGTCTTTTATCCGGAAAATGGATGGATGATTTTTAAGTATTTAACTTTTTTTTTGTCTTCATGTTGCAGGTACTCAATGAAGGTTGTGAAGGCAGCAGCTCAGGTGTTGAACACACTGTGGCAGTACAGAGAGCTGAGGAGCCTCTACAAACAGGTCAGTACCAGCAGACAGACCTAGAAAACTTTTCAGGAACAAAGAAACACATTTTTTTTTCAGACTCCAGGGGGGGGGGTTTTTGGCAAGAGGAAAACCATTTCAGTCCAAGAGTTGTAGAAATGTTCACTTACAGCAGCAGCATGAACTTTTAGTATTGTGAACTAAATTTCCTTGAGTCTACATTAGCAAGTCTGGGGCAAGTTTTACAAAGACATGGTACAGACCTATCTAGAGTCAGTTGCGTCATGTTTCCATGACACTAAAAAACAACAACCAAAAAATAGAAAAACATGGCTGATAATTTGTAGTTTGCAAACAATGTTGTGGAGCAAGTACTGCACTAGTGCTGCCAGGTCGTATAATCACTGCTCCCCTACCTGACGAGGATTTTAGAACTCAAATCGTTACCTGTACAGATAATTAGGAACATTAACAGTGAATTAAGAAGCCCTCATATTGATATAGTTTTCAATTAATCAGTATACTGTATGATAAAATTCCTAAGTTTAAAAATAATGTGAACTTGTGTGTACAGGACGGCTGGAACTACACCCACTTCGTCACTCCCGTCTCCACACTGGAGCGAGACCGCTACCTTTCACAGCCGACCCTGCCCACCAGTCCGCTGCAGATGTCCCCCGTCATCCAATCAGGTGAGAGATTCGGTGAGTGAGGTCAAACTGATGGTCGTATAATGTCTAAAATCTGATTTTAAAGGAACTCTAGAGAAATAAAATACATATGTATAACTAAAGTTTCTGTGACTTTCTGGAAAAATGAATTCCTCTTTTCTTCTCAGGTGGTAGTGCAACATCCTCGCCGGCGATGCTCGGGATAAGAAGACACAGTACAAACTATCAGAGGGCACAGTCATCTATGCAACTCGACACATATTATGGAGACAACAGTTTACACAAACGGCAGTACACAGGTTTGTATGGATTAGTAAGGATTGTGGCGTCCCTCAGGGATCTATGTACGGGCCACTGGCGTTTCTGTCTAACCACTAATTCATAAAGTGGTTATTAATCCACAAAGTAAGTCACCAAAGTGCTGTTGCAAAGTAGTTTTTCACCTGTGTTCTTCTGTCTGTGCTGCTAAATCCTCCCATTCAGGGTCTGAGAAGAAAACTCCGTATTTCATCGGGACATATTCTTCCCAGTCTGGGGAGGATTTGAGAAGGTCGCAGGTATGTGAATTTCAGCCATATTGTTTCAGTCTGTAACTAAAATGTCATCTCGTTTGAGGCTGTTGTGATCAGACGTTTTGGTAATTATAATTCCTCAGTCAGTAATCACATCATTGTTCCTCTCCCAGCACACAGAGCCATTTTACGATGAACCCGACAGGAAGAACTACAACAGCTACAGAATGTACCTGTCGTCCCCACAAGGCTACGGAGAGGAGCAATACGAGGACGAACCGGTCCACCTGACCCCATCCTCCCCCGATGGCTACGCTAGCCAGTCGCTCCGATTCAAAGCCAACACCAACTACGTGGACTTCTACTCCACCACACGGAGGCCTTCAAACAGGGCGAACAAGTTCACCGGCTCCCCCGACTCCTGGGTGTAAAAATAAAACGGACACCGTGCGTGTTGAGCTTCACCGTTTTGGCCGTCTGTTGTCCGTGGGTGTTTGTGTGTTGGGAGTACACGTGGGTGGGTGCGCTGTACGGTTGTGTGAAAGGTTGAGGATGCATGTGAATGTGTGTGTGCATCTGTGTTGAAACTGTACTGAATGACCAGGGCTTGGTTTGCGACAAGCAGCTTCTGACTAAGTTGTGCATAATAATGCAGATAAACACAAACCATTCCTTTATTTTGGATCTTCCTTCAACACTAAAGAAACAAGGTCTTGTTGTGGTATGAACCAGTTTAAAGCTTAAATTATGAGTTCAGTTGAGGAACAGCTTTGCTGACCGTTGTAGACCAAACAATAAATTGGTTCATTGAGAAAATAATCATCAAATCACTTAATATTGGTAATATTTAGTCGGACCTCTTGGTCAAGTTAGTAACTTTTGAGACTCTTGGTGCTCTCCTTTTTGTACAGTTTCTCTGTAAATAGCAAACAGTTGCTTTAAAGTACCAGTGTGTAGGATTTAGTGACATCTAGTGATATAGTTGCTGATTGCAACCCCATCACCTCAACCCTCTTCGTCCGAGCATGGAGAAACTACGATGAGCGCAAAAAAAAAAAAAATGCGAAGACCTGCAGCATCTGTAGATAAGATAAGAGATTCATTCTAAGGTATCAAAAACATAAAAATTCTTATTTTTCGGTGATTATACACCAATGAAAACATATCTATGTGTGTTATATTCAATTTCTGCCATAATTCTGTAAACAGGGAGACAGAGCCAGCTAAATCTTGCACACTGGACTACTTTCAAGCTTCTGGGTAAGTTTTGACTACTAAGGACTACTAAAGACTCTGAACTTTAGAACCAGGACATACTGTATATAAATCAGTTTAACCGGTTTTTATACATCAGATTCAGACGACAAAAACTCTGTTATGCATCAAGTGGAAACGGTGCATCCCATTGGAGACATCTTACATCTCTAATTAAGCTCAAGCCTGACCGATTCTTGAGAAAATAATTGGCTTTTTAAAATGTGTTTTCCACTTAAAACCAAAAAAAGTTTTATGCTTGTAAGCTTCCACTGAACATCAATTGTGAGGAACGATAAAGAGACTCAGTCCCATATTCACAATCTTCTTCCATCTTTCATAGGTGGTTTGATTAGTGCTCTTTGAGGGGCGAACTGGCGCCGATGACTGTTTATCTCAATACACCCAACTCCTAATATTCCCATAGCTGTGAACATAATTTCACATGAATTACCATTTTTCTTTTGCTGATTTTATGGAAATTTTGTTTAAATTCGTGCTAAACTTGACTCAGCGGCTTGTTGTCTCGGACAGTAGAGCGGTAGATCGCAGGCTCTGTTGTACGATGGTTGTTCACACCTGGATTCATGAGTCTAACAGTTCACACCTGACAGCCATTAGACTAACCAACCCCCATGTGACCTTAATGAGGTGTGGTCCTCAGTCTTCTCACTTCTTGGCACTTCTTGGTAAGAAAAATACTTTAAAAATTCCAATTTGGACACATTGAGTGAAACATAGGCAGCATTTTCAACTTTATCTGCATTATTCTGAGAACAAACGTGTCTTTTCTGTCATAGATGGCTTAGTCAAAAGGTGCTTTTTGACAAAAACCCAGCCCTGACCTAGTTGTTTACCAGAGTGTTTAAGGTCAACTGATTTCATTTCCCTCTGCAGTAAAAGTGTGCAGTGTGTTGGCTTTATGATATAAATATTGTTCGCCAGCATCATCATGAACGCGAGAGAAAAGGAACTTATTGAACCTGAGGCTCCTGGGACAAATATTATTTACTCTAGCGATAGCTAAAACAGCCACGCTACTCTTAACAGGACAGAAGTGGCTTTAAAAATTGTCGTCGAATATTATTTGACCCAGGTTTGAAGAAGAGAAACTAACCGATGAGCATCGTCACTCTCGGGAACCTTTAAAGACTCAGAGAACCAGGGTTACGTCCGTAACCTTTTGCTTTTCTGTATGTTGGCCAAAAGTGCAGTATATCATAAAGTATGTGAAATATGTGACAAAAACACGTGAAAATCTATTTGTACAGATACAATGGTTTAACTGTCCTGTTACATTGTTGTATTCAATATGTAGAACTTTATATGTGATTGTGTGAAGAAGATTTTTCTATTATTTATTGATTATTTTTATTAATTTACTCGTGACCTGACCAAAATACCCCCATCTGTCTGTTCTGTCCAAAACCGATGATCATGATAATGTGCAATGTTACAGAGGGAAATATATGTATAGGGATTAAAGATTATATCATGACAACATACCTGAAAGTCTTGTCTTATTTTGACAAGCGAGCGACAGAAATGAAAGTTAAATATCTTTATTAGCTTTAATTGCATCAGTTGTAGGTATATTCAGAGACATGAAGCCACAGCCAAAAGAAACAAGGGAACTAAAAGACATTTCTGCAAACTTAGAATGTACATCGTGAAGAGGTGTATACAAATATCCTCAGTTTGTCCTCCCTGAGCATGCCTTTAACACAAGCTCTAGTCCATGCAGATGCATTTGCTTATTGGTCATGTACGGTGTGACTTCAGCCAAACCTGCTCACTCAAAAAAATAAATAAATACATACATAAATACAGCCACAACCGAGTGATTAAACGTCAAATAAAGAGGCTCAGAGTTGTGATATTCTTTGGCAACATCTGGGGCAACGAAAGCAACAAATCGCGACGCTCTGTTGCCTAAAACGTTGCCCTTTGTATCATCGCTCTCAGCAACCAAACTCAACCGTCTGACGTAATATTGTGCAATCAGAAACATGCTAAACTGGCAGCACAGAGGAAAAAAAAGCACAGGCATCGTCCACGATTAAAGGGGTCTCATCGGTTACAAGCCTTAATTTTTAAAGGAGGAAGTTATTCTGGGTATACTGTCATAGGTAATTTCATAAATCTGACTAAATTTATCGAAGGTAGTTCAGTTGAAGTCTGTTTTTCTGGTGATTGGGGAGTTTCTAAAGGCACGAGGTGTGGCAGAGTGAAAAACAGACTCGGGAGGTCGTAATCTTAATGTTTTTAAGGTCTCTGATTGGTCGATCAGGGACTTTTACAAAGATTTTAGAGTACAGTTCTGGGTCCTGGGAACGTCTGATTGGCTGGTCAGTGTCTCTGCAGGACTACAGTACGATACACAAATCTTTTTGACTTCACAGCAGTGTCCTGTGACTGAGAATATTCAACTATAACCTGATTATATTTATAATTTCAAGGCCTACAGACAACTTTTTTGGCATTTAGAAAGTCTTACATTCTGCGAGGCGTCCTATTGACGTTCAGTATTTTTTGATGATTGTCACCTGTACCGAGACAGAAGTGATACCAGTAACTGGGAAAATGTTTAAAAAGTGACCTCAACTTCAAAGACAACACAAGGTATAGTACAGAAATGCAACCAGGGGCATTCAGCAGAGAGAGCGAGGAGAAAAAACACAATTCAAGCTGTGTGTTGTTATGTTTCTGCTGGAAGTGTCTCGACTGCGACCTTCGACTTTATCAAGATGAGAAACTCAAAGGCTTTAGCTGCGATGGCATTGGCTGTCAATTCCTACCCCTCCCAAAAAAGGTTTGTTTGACAGATACCGCTCTTATGTCTGTCAAACATGAAGCTACAGTCAGCAGCTGCTTAGCTTAGCTTAGCTTAGCACTGAGAGTAGAAAAATCTGTCTGGAGTCATATGTTGCATCACGTGTTGATATTCTTACCTTAGGCTAGCTGTTTCCACCTGTTTTTTGGTCTTTATGCTAAGCTAAGCTAAGCTAATCAGCTGCTTCCTGTTTGCTTCACATTGAGAGTAGTATCAATCTTCTCGTCTAACTCTTGGCAAGAGGGCAAATAATGTCAAACTATCCTGTTTACATGAATGAATGCTGGTTTGAGATTAAATTATAAAACTACAGCTCTTCCGTACAAACCTACTTGTATGGTCGCAATCCAAAATCAGAAACAAAACTTCAGCGCAGGTGACCTCGATTTTCACCTTCCTGATTCGCGTCATAATCAATCAGAAAGAAACTCAGGGCCTCATTTATAAATGTTAAGCTCCGTTTTTTTTTTGTTTTTTTGCATGACTCTGAATTCAAATTTATAATCAGAAGAATCACAGAAAACTGGATTTGATTGGTTGTTTCCCCCCCAAAAAAACTATAAATAATTTAGGACGTGGAGCAAAACATTTTCTAAGTGAGGCCTCTGATATCTACATTCGGCAAATTAAATGTTTACATCTCATAACAGTATATACACTATGGATGTTTGGATGTTGCTTCTCTGAGCGGTGACAGTCTGTCGTGATGGCCTCCCATTGGTGCTCCAACACGAGGGGCGGGGCTTGTGGTTCCAGGTGGCGGCGATGGGCATGCGTCGAGATGTTTATGGTCTGTCTGTGCATGAAGAAACAAAGACTTTAATCAGATTACAACATATATTCTGACTGTTTTGGTGGTATTTACAGTACAGCCATCACACAAATCGACTCACAGGGTTAACTTGCAGTTGTGATTTTAGTTGTGGGTGTAGACGCCTCCGGCCCTGATGGAGCTGCTGATGGGGGATGACAGTGGATGATGGCCTGGCCTGATGGGTTTTGCTGAACCACAAAGAAAAAAGCAGTTATTCAGTAACATATATTTTATTCTGCCTTCTCTTTAAGTCTTGACTGTCAGCTCACCGATCTGTGCAGAGTACCCCCTCCTGGCAATGTTCTTGGCCCGGACGGCCTCTTTAATGCGGTCCACCTCCTGCTGGTAGCGCTTGCGGTCCCTCATGGCGTTCTCCTTGGCCTCCTTCAGGGCGTTCTCCAGGGCTTTGACTCGCTCGGCCGTGGCACGCAGACGCTTCTCCAGCTTGGGCAGCTCGCAGCGAAGGTCTGCGTTGTCCCGAACCAGCTGAGGGTCAGTGGGGGGGGGGAGTCAAATATAAACTTCCATCATGAAAGGTCAAACTGGTATTGTAGTCATAGTTTGATTACTTTACCTGCTTGTGGACTTTGGTGAGCTGTTCCAAGTTGTTCTCCAGGAATGAGATTTTCTGTTTTTGAGCCACATTTCCGAGTCCCTCCTCACAGTCCAGCTCGGCACTCTGGAAACACAGAGCACAGGTTCAGTGAGGCATCTTGAAATAAATGATCCACATAAGCAACACTAAAACAACAAGTCATATGTGCTCATGAACCAGGGGAAGATGACGTACCTTTTTGACCCGCGTGGTGAGGTCCTGAACAAAGAGTTTACGCAGGTTGTGAAGAGTCTGCAGCTCTTTGGCCTGAGGGAACAAGAACAAAATGATCATGGTGGTTAGTATTAGACACAAGAGGAACTGTCTTTCTCTGACACACTTTGAATATAGACGTTCAAAACTGAGAACTGAACTCAGGTCCTCAAAACTTCTGGAGTAGCGCCCCACTGGGGCTTGAACCTTCAGCCTTATGTTCTGAAGTCAGCACGACAACTGCCAGAGATATTGGCCTTTGGACTCTCATCACTCTATGAGATCTTTGTGCACTGATTAGCAGCACAAACCATCTTCACATTTGCTGCTTCTTCAGTTTGCAGATAGCTCACATTGACAGCTCACTGGATGGGTCAGTAGTGAATGCTGCTGACTTTGACCAGGTGGATGCGTGTTCGAATCCAGTGTGGACCCTTAGGCAAGGTCCTTAAAGCTACCAGCCATGACATCATCCCCCCACCATGTGAGATTTTGGGTACCAAGCCCCAAGTACAACTATGAACGTTGAAGACAAAGACTTGACCTGAGTTTAACAAAGTAAAGTACCACATCCACTCTGCTAGGATGATGAATGAATAGCAGCTATGGTCTGATAAACTAGGTTAATATAGGATATAATCGCAGCTGTCTGCTAGGTTACGGGTTTGCATCGTTCATCGTGTTTATTTTATACTGATAAACTCAAACCTGTAAGGATAGTGATGGTTATAGCATCCAATCTTTGAGCCAAGGAAGACTCAATAGTTGGTTCCACCTCTAGTTGGAAGGTGTAGCTGGCTCAACACAGACAGGTGTGAAAATCTACGAAGTAGTTCAGAGTGAAAGTGTGAACTATTATCAACTTGTTTGTGGACGCCCACAGCATCAAGCATCTTACTACAGGGAGCATGATGATCTATAAGGCGAGCATGAGCTGTCGATCGGCAAGCGTAGAGGGTGGTGGAGTGTGTTGAAACAGAACAGAACTTTGTGTGTGGTGCTGGGCTGAAGCTGCAAATATTGGAGCAATAACATGCTCTGTGTCAGTTGCTGGGAGAGCATGAACTGTAGGAGCGTATGAGGAAGTATTCGTTGATGGTGCCAAAACAATCCTGTCACTTCCTCTCTTACGTAGAGGCCTCTGCTATAGCTAGTTTGATATGTATGGTCGCCTAGCCATTAATTAGTTGATGGTCATATGCCTGTTGGTCCACAGGCTAAACTCGCCAAAAGAAGCCTAGCTAGGCGATTATTAGTCCACTGAGGCGCTGTTGCACATCCAGAGTGCAGACTTAAACATCTTACTCAGTCTAGTTGTAAGAGGCGAGGAAGGGTGTTCAACTGTTTGCATCAACTCTGCCACAGGCACTAAGTTATGTGAGTGAAAGTTGTAGATCCCAAAGTAAGGCAGCGACTGGATTATACTGCTCCCTCAGTTCTACCCTCTCCGCCCAGCTCCTCTGGTTTGATACACTCTTTCCTGGAGCTATCGGCTCTCATCATTGCTTGTAGTTAGGTTCTTGGCATTCTTTCAGCTCCTTCTTCTGGACAGACACCTCACAGGGTTCGAACCCATGACTTCAGAACCTCTAACGAGCGTCCAAAGGAGGACACACCACCCACCAGAGGGTGGGGAACGGGATTATGGATCCTGTATTCGTAGACCTGTGGCATTGTCCCGCGTTCCCCGGTTCTCTTTCATCACGTTTGCACTCTTTGGCTGTCTCTGTCAATAAAAAATAAATGATGTTCAAAAAACAAATAAAGATACAATGGAGTAACAACTCACCACGGTCTCCTCCAGGCCCTTCAGGTCCTCCCTGGCCTGCTCCCTCTGTTCGTTAAAAAGTCTGGATAGAGAACAGAGACGTTACAACAGATACTACTCAATAATCCAGTTAGACGCCGGTGTTCACTGGTACCTACATGAGTTTCTGTAGCTTGGCATCCTTTTCCTGCTCCTCAGCCTTCAATTTGTCGTAGTCCGACATGAGTCTCTCCTGCTCCAGTAACAGACCCTGGTTAAGACTGTGAGAGGAAGGAAATAATCAGAACATGGCAGCTCTGTTTCAGCCGGTCGGTTGATTCTCAGAGAGTTACACCAGCCCCTACTTAAGTCCCCACACAAAGGTTTGAATATTTTGAATGATCTTTAAGATGAATGATGTTTGAGAATGGCTGTTCTGAGATCATTAAAGCCTCCTTTCCTGCCGAGCTAACTTCTGCTGGGTCGGTGCCGCTACAGTTGACTTGTTTGAGCATTAAAAACGTCATAGATACGCCCTCTGTAAGCGTCAACGTTTAAATAAAGCCTCTTAAACTTCCTGAACTAAATCTCAGAGGTCCTTAAAGTCTGTCTTTGAAAATTCAAGAGTGAGAGCGACTTTGAACCCACATCTTAATGACTTTCATGCAGCGGCTTCACGCTCTTCTTTCTTCTCTTCAAAAGCCTCTTTGAACACATCGCAGCCCCAAATGTATCTGGATTTGAAAGAAATCTCAAAAAAAAAAAAAAGAGTCTGTTTGTGTGCGCGTGTCCTTACTCTGTGAGTTCATCCAGCATCCTCTGCTTGTCTTCGATCTCGTCTCGGAGGCGGCCTAGCTGCTTCTGATGAGCCTCCCTGTGGTTCTCCAGCTGCTCCTCCAGCGTTTTCTGGAGGCGGGTTGACGGAAGAACGCGTCAGTAGACGAACAATCATCTCACCTCATCTGACCGGCGCGTTTCCAGCTGCCGAGCGGACTGGCAGCGATTTCCAGGGCCACAACTCCTTCCTCACCTTGATGTCGTCGTCGCCATCCAGTCTGCTGATGTCCTCCTTCTCCTTCTCCTCCCGCGACACCTCGTGTCTTTTCTCTGGGAAGCGACAAAAACACGAACATGTAACATGCTTGACTCTCTCTCGCGCGCGAGGCGTTTACGTACGACGGCCAAAAGCAGCTGGTTTAGTTTGTCTTGCCGTGCAGTTTGGCGAGCTCCTCCATCAGGGAGTCCTGACTCTCCTCCAGCTGCCTCTTCTTCTGCTCCATGTTCTGCATGTAGTCAGTCAGAGACTTGATCTTGGCCTGGTGCTGCACACAGAGGAGGCAAACGTGTAAGCGAAAGGAGGAGCAGAGCACGTAGAGAAGCGTCCCGTCACCTCGCTGACGGTTACCTGGGATATGAGCAGCTGACAGGACGCCAGCTCCTTCTCGTTGGCCTGGATCTTGCGGTGGGCGTCGCCCTGGGCGCTCTCCAGCTGCTTGCTGCGGTTCACCAGAGATTTGACCTCGGACTTCATCTTGCTGATGTAGAGGCGAGCCACCGTGAACTCCTCCTCCACCGCCGAGCCGTTCCCCTTCATCTCCGAGGACTAGAAAGTTGGAGCCGGGTTTAGGGTGTGAGTGTGTACATGTACATATGTGTGTGTGTGTGTGTGTGTGTGTGTGTCCTGCCTCACCGCGGCCGTCTTGACGTCGCTGGTGCCGATGATGGCCCCGATGTCGCTGAGGTCTCGCAGCAGCAGGTTGAGCACCTCGGCGGCTCGCTTCCTCTGCAGGCCGTTCAGCTCTTGCATTTGATTGAGCTCCCGCTGCACCGCCGACAGCAACGCCTGTCCACACACACACACACACACACACACACACACACATTTTAGCTTGATCTACAGCAATGCATCTTATTCTATGAGAACCATGTATCTCTGGTTTCGACGCCTTAACGTGGTGGTGGGGCCTCTCTGTGATCCTGTGAGTCCTGGTCAGGACTACCAAGGCAAAAGGGCGTGGAAGGTGCTCCACCTCCTCCACCACTGCTGGTCAAGTGTCTTTTTACAGCTTAATACAGCAGAGGGTGCTGTTCTTCCAAAATAGCTGCTGGAGCGTAAGGACTTCCCTGCCCGGCCTTGTGTTGCATGCTGGGAAGCGCAGTCCCTACTTCTTTTTCCAAGATTTGTTTGAACACATCTGAACCGCTCACCGTCTTGTGCTGCAGCTCCTCGGCCAGCTGCAGGTTGGCCTGATCCTTCTCCTCCACCTCTTGGCTCTTCTGGTCGTAGTTGACGGCGAGCTCCTCCAGGGCCTGCAGCACCTCCTTCACCTCCTCCTTGGCCAGCTCGTTCTCCGTCTGCAGCCGGCACAGCTCCTCCTGGATCTTCTCGTGGTCGCGGCGCGTCGACGCCAGCAGCTTGCGGGGGAGGGGGGGGGGGACAAAGGACGTGTCGGTAAATGCGCACGCGCTGACATCAGCGTTCAACTCGCATGTATTACATGTGACACACTTTGGAGACAAACCTCTTCCTGGTCCAGCATCTGCTCCTTGAGTTTCTCAGCCAGCTGACTGTGTTGGTTGATCTCATCATCCTGTACAAGAGAAGACAAATTATTTTAGATTTCCAGCCAACTTATTTGTCGTGAATTTGTTTTTTCTCTCTTTCTTTTAGTTAATTTGGCTTTTTTAGAGTTTCCTATAAACTCATTTATCGGTTAAGATTTTTTTGTCTTTTTTCTGTTTGCCGTTGATTTCAGAGACATCATCCAGCAATCAAATGATATTTATGTGGACCAGCACGATTATTAGCCAGCGTTATGACTGATAATATGATGAGGTGAGCTTCATACGTCTGAAAACGGAAAAAGAGACACACTTCTGTGCCGCTCTGAGCTGGTCACCTTGTCGTCCAGCTGTTTGTAGAGGTTGGTGATGTCCTCCTCGTACTTGCTCTGCTCGTCCCTCGTGACCGGGGCGCCTCCTCCGGCCGGGAGCAGGTTGTCGATGATGGGAGTGTTGTCGCACGGCTCGGCGTTCTTCTGATCTTTGGCGCTCAGCTGCTCCTCCTCGGGGACGTTCTCGCCTGTAACACGGACTCGCTCGTTGGCTTTATTTGTGATAAACCAATCAAGTGTTCTGCACTGTCACAGTGGAGTGGAACACCACATCAGATCAGAATACACGACGCGTCGCGCTGCATCAGATATCCGGCGTGTTTACAGTAAAGCGATCTCACCCTAACCTCTTGTGTTGTCCTAAAACAGATAAGAGTGTGTGCAAACCGGTGAGCGGCAGCAGATAAAAAGTATTGATCGCGCGTCATAATTATTGACTTCCTAATTGAGGTTTGCTTCCACCCGGATGAAAGCCAGGCGACGGAGGAGAGGACAGACTGAAAAGGGGGTGAAGAGCTGCTCTGTTCAAATGGCTCGGCGTGGAGCCAGCGGCTGACTCATGTCGGAAACACTGCCTCAGCACGGCGTGTGTGTGTGTGTGTGTGTGTGTGTGTGTGAGGAGCGGCGGAGCTGATTTGTTGCTAAGGAGGGGGGGGGAGCGTTATCGGCATCCGCAAGGGAGTTAAAAGATTAAAACAACAATGGCCAGAGAGAGAGAGAGCGAGAGAAGAGAGGCGGGGTTACCGTGGTTACCATGCAACAGAGGTGGAAGAAAGGGCAAGGATGCTGTGGAGGAGCGGCTGCGAACAACACACAATGCAATGCCCTTGATCTACAGTGCGTACATGAATCCAGTGTTACGCAACGTTAAAGGTACAATTAGGTTACGGCTGAGCACATATCTGCAGGATGATCATCAGGACTGAGACGCTTTCAGCAGCTTTGAGACGTAGGAAGTTTTTATCATGCCAAAGCCCAGAGGCTGAGCTCGCAGAGCGTTTTGTGAGGATAATACATCATCTACTGAAGTATGTGTTTAGTAAAAGGCGTTATTGTACCAGCCAAAGGTGATAAGACTCATGGATGTCGTGCCATTTTAATAAATATGCCTGCGTTTTTTCTAAAAGTCGAATCTGGCGCAACTCCTCGATCCTGTTTGAGCCTGGACTGCCTGTCCACGTTCATCGAGTTCCTTCCTTTTTCTCTCACCGTTCCTCCAGCGGTTGAGCTCAGCCTCCAGCCTCTGGATGACGTTTTTCAGGCTCTTGTTCTTCTCCTTCTCCTTCTCGTATTTCTTCTTCCATTCCTCGGCCGTCAGCTCCAGGTTCACCGACACCGTGTTCTTGATGGTCTTGGCTCTAAAAGAGACGGAGCAGAGCTTAGAGGCGCACAGTCCACTCCTCCCATCACTCCCGTCTTTATTAGACGCACATGCGGTTTGGTGATGTGGCGCTGCCCGAACGTTAAACCGACCAGAGGTCTAATCATCCAGAATACGTGACTGCACCATCGGAAGTCAGCTTTAGGGAATACTGACTGTGTTTCCAAGAGGTACGAACCAACTTCTGGTCAAACATGAACACTCAAAAAGTAGAGCTCCGAGCTTCCCCCTCCCCTTTCCCCTCTGTGTTTAGTCTCTACGCTCCCTCTGTTTGTTGCCGGTTCATCTTGTCCTATGCGGCGATCCAGCCTGACCTTGTCCTGCATATCCAGGTTTAGACTGACCTCCGCTTTTGACCACCATTCTTGCCTGAATTTTCTATCAAGTTGTCTTTTTTAGGGTCAAGGTTGAGACAAAACAGTGATGAGAAACCGGAGAAATCAAACGTTTCTGACACACTGTGTCCTTTCTGGTAAACCATTGTCATATTTACCGGGCTGTTGCGATGCACGGCCCACGTCAGGCGGACATAAATTGTGCGTCTGACAGGTTGTTTTCTGCCCGAGGACCTTCGTCTCCCCTCTTAACGGTGGAAATCTCATTTCGGATTGAAACTCTTCATTTCCTCCCAGTTTGTCCTCAGCGGGGAGCAGATGGCCGCACAGTAATCGCTCATCTGTTATCTCCCCGTCACTGATGCTACTTTGTGATTTATTACATAAGCAGCCTGAACTTAAGACACTGTCGCTCGAGGCTCGGGGGGGAGATTTTTACAGCTGGATTTGTCAGGCGCTAAAACAAACGGGGAAAATAGAGAGGGCTGGGGTTTCACAGATGAGAAACTGTGTTTCTGTGGGCACACAAACAAAGCAAAACAAGGCGTGGACGCTTTCATCACACAGATATATGAATAGAAATCACAGCGGGGAACTCAGGGGCCATCTGGCTGCTGGTTTTCAGCGCTGACGTCAGCGTTCATCATAATGAGTCACCATTCGTCTCCGCACTCACTGTCACTGTTGCCTCGTTTCTGGTTCTCTACTGTACGGTCTTGCAAGGGTTCAACGCCCGACTAGTCCCGTTTCTATTCGTAGGAAAACAACAGAAAGACAGAACTCGTGTGCGGTAGTAGGCAGTGTGGGTACCTCTGTCCGAACATGAGCGTGGACTTGGTCTCGGCCTCGTTGTAGACGGACGGCGAGCAGCAGATGATGATGGTGGTGCGACAGTTTCCCCCCAGGGAGTCCTGCAGGATCCGAGTCATCTTACTGTCTCTGTAGGGGACGTGAGTTTTCTGGAAAAGGAGCAGACACACGTTGCATTGTCACACGTTTATTTCAGGTGTGAGCAGACAGAGGTACGCCATGACGCCTCGTGGACATCCATTGAGATCTGAGCACTGAGAGCTGTTGAGTGGGAACAAACCAAACAGTGTAAATTTGGTGAAACAGCTCAGGCTAGTTGCACTAAATGGGGCACATTAAGCTGTTTCTTTCCTCGGGCAAGCCGTTGCATCAGTTTGTCCCCAGACATAATGACGCCGTCTACTGCTGTGAATTCAGCAAAGTGACTGGTAGAGCGGTAGAGCGCCGACTGACAAACAGAGCCTTACCGTTCCCTCGGCGAGAGCCGAGATGACGTTCCCCAGCGCCGACAGAGACTTGTTGATGTTCTTGGCCTCGTCCAGCACGGCCCCCTCTGCTCCCGTCTTGCTGACCTGTCCGACACACAGACTTTTGTTTAGATCCATAGCGAGTCAAACTCGACACCTCTCACGACATATTCGCTCCATCTCCACCTTCTCGCTTCCCGCCAGGTCGACCAGGTAGAGCTTCCCCGACAGTTTCTTCTCCGTCTCGATGTTCTCCTGCTTGATGTTGATGAGGAAGATGCTGTGGCTGCGAGAGCTGTGCTCGTTCATGTCTAGGAGGGGATTAAAACATAAGAGTTAGCCTACAGCGTTCTGTTGCACACACATAAAACACATATAAAGAGACATACTAGTCACTGCCACGTGTCGATTGGCTTTGCCCTCATCGATGACGTCCATCACCTCCTCCGGACTGGACACAAAACGCTCAGTGCAGCCCTGATACAGAAAGACAAAGATTTATTTACTGACTATTACGACTTCAATGATTCTGAACCTGCTGTGATGTCAAAGAGCATTCCTGCAGAGTTCACCAACCTTGACGTAGGGCACTCTGTTTTTGTCTTCGTGCACGGCGAGGTTCGTCTTTGACACTTCAAACAGAGCAAACTTTTAACAAAGCGTCCATCCTGCTAAAATACCATAACAGTCACTTAAACTGAGCTCGAAACTTTACAGAAATGGTGTTTCTTACCATCCAGCAGGTCTCTGATCTTGTCTAAGTAGATTTCAAAATAAGAAACCTGTGAAGAGGTCCAAACTTTAAATGTCTGTCAGATATAATCATTACGGCATAAAGAGTTAAATACCAAAGACTGAAACAGACATTAAATGTGATCTAAGAACAATATAAGTTCCTACACAAACTATAATAACTGTTATTTAACATCGAAGGTATCGAGGTACAGTTTTAATGTTGTTTAATGTTCTTTACCTTGATGTGAAACTCGAGGTTCTCGTCCATGGAGTAGATGTGGTCAAAGATGTCGTGGGAGATGCGGGGGATGATCCCCATCAGCTGGGGGTCGTGCAGCTTGCCCTGAAATCAGCGACAGACAGTTTTCTATCGCTTGTCGAGCTCTGACTCGAGGAGATTTCTAAGAGGAACATCAGGGCCCAGAGGTGTAATTCAAACTTGATTTATACAGTGAAGCCTGTTGTTGATCTCCTTTGAGGGCTGTTTGTGTCAAGATTCAACTTTTGCCACTTAAAATCTGCTAGAAAACCTTTGAAACATTCCTCACATCTCAGCCATCGTCGAGCCGAACTGGAGTCTGTTACACAATGCCCGCTGTGCTCTAATCCTCTGATCCGAGTCCACTGGAGCTCAAAAGGTCGCTGACAGTCTTTATATAACGACTCTGGGATTTATCGATCGCTCGGTAGCAGTCACAGTAAAAAGTCAGAGGTACAGCGGACTCAAAGAGTCTCTCACCTCCATGGTGTGTGTCTTCCCAGAGGACGTCTGTCCGTAGGCGAAGATGGTCCCATTGTAACCGCCCAGCACATCTGGAAGGACACGAAAACACCTCTGATCAATGAATACTACAATATTACGCATCAGCGCTACGGACTGCTGGGGAAATAAATGTGTTTTATGACCCTGAATATCAAGTATGTGTGTAAAATACTTTACTCTAACTCCTGCTACTGTATTGCTACCAGCACTGTCTCTCCTTTGCTGGGGAACGTCCAAGTTTCAAGTCCCAAAATGAGGTCCAAGTCAAGTCTCAAGTCATGGGATCAAGCCCAAATGAAGTCCATCAACTCTGGAATGATCAAATCATGTCCAAGTCAAGTCCTCAGTCCCTCCTCAGTCCTAAGACTAATGTCATGTCAATCAGATGTATACAGTTGATTAAAGAGTTTTGGTCATGTGCACAGACTAATGAGAACGGTAGATGACATGCAGAAGTCGAGGGAACAAAGATGGACGGCAGATTAAGCCACGATTACAGTTACACAAGAGCGGAGTTCCACCGCTTTTCTGTCCAAACGTTCGTACCTTTAACGATCTGTTTGGCACACTGGTCGTAGACTTGTTCCTGCGACGTGTTGGGAGGCAGCACGCGGTCAAACACGTACGGTTTACTCTGTTCAACAAGGAGAGACAAAAATAAGACACGTTAGTAACACGCGGTACTAACGGAGAGAGTTTCCCCGTCCTTTTTGTAATGCAAATGCAAAGAAACAAACATGACTATCTGCTATTATCTGCGAGAATAATCAAAAATTAAAGCTGCAAGCAGCATTGGACGGGCCCTCGCACTCCCGCGCAACTTGACGGGCTGGCGTGTTGGAAGGCATCAGTCGGAAAACGTGCAAGGCGCTTTCAAAGCATTTCGCTCAATCGACCGCACACATTAGCCAGAATTGGGACAAACGATCAAATCTGACGGAGCGCCACACCCACATTCTTTCAGCAAAATTCATAATTTTGATAACTTTAACTCAGGAAGACTATATGACTTTGGACGGCCCTGAACCAACAGCTCAGGTTGTTAGAGTGCTCTACAGTGTGGACCCTTAGGCAAGGTCCTTAAAGCTACCAGCCTACTTCATGATGCGACACGTGGGTGCTTTTTGACTGTTATCTATCTCCACTTATGAAGATGAAGGTTCATCATTGGTAGCTTCACAGAGGGTGTGTGGATAGCTCAGTGGTTAATGCTGCTGACTTTCACCTGGCAGATCGTGGGTGCTTTTTGACTGTTATCTCCACTTGTGAAAATCTACGTACTAGTTCAGAGTGAAGTGTGAACTATTATCAACTTGTTCGTGGACGCCCACAGCATCAAGCATCTTACTACAGGGAGCATGAGTGATGTATGAGGAGAAGCATGAGTATGGCAAAAAGTCATAGTATAGTATGGTAAAAAAAATCATAATATAGTATGGCAAAAAAGTCACTGTATAGTATGGTTAAAAAAACCTCATAGTATGTAAAAAAAAGTCATAGGTATGGTAGTATTTTTTTTTTTTTTGCCATGCTATACTATGACTTTTTTTTGGCATAGAGCCATTTTTATACGTCCACGTACGAGACCCCCAAAATACGTAATTTTACGCCCGACTTTGGGGGGGTAGGCAAATTTTCGCAACTTTTCGAGTACATATAGGCCGTCGAAAATGTGATTTACTTTGGAGAAGAAAACGTCCAAACGAAATCCAATAGGGCCCTGCACACAGTTCGTGCTCGGGCCCTAAATATCCAAAGTAAATGCACCTGTGAAGCCACAACTGTGGGAAAATGACACAGATCTACATCACCAACATGTAAAGATGCACGTGTTTCATTTATGTGAGAAATACTGCATGCTCCATGTGGCAGGAACTGGAAGTCTTGACAGATCTGAGTCTGTCGAGATGAGAAACTGTGACATCAGGTGCACGATAAAGGTTGTTTCTTTAAAACTGAAAGTCCTGAGCTGTAGCTTCCAGTATCTTCCAGTCTGACCATCCATCACTCCTGACTCGGCCTCCCAGGAGGCTAAAAGCCTCGTTGTGCTGTGAAAAGCAGCTCTCAGCACTCGGAGGCGGCAGCAGCACTCTAGCTCGCTCTGAACGGCCGACGTAAAGCAGAGAAACCACTGACATGAACGGTATCAGAGCGCGCGGCCTCGGTAATGTGTTTCTTAAAGTTTGATTGATGGAGGCGAGGTGCAGTTTGTGTTTGTGTGCAAAAATGCAGCTCAATGAATAATGCAGGACGTGCAGGGGCTGCTGATGGCGAGCGCGGTGACCGATTAATCTCCTAACTTTGAAGTCAATTTTACAGATTTTCCAGCTCACATTGACAGATTGAGGGAGTGATCATAAGCATCATTTCTAGCTTTCTGTTTATTTAGATGTAAATATTGAGCTATGTTCAAGGACAGCTGGGAACACACGACATCAAGGACTTCTCAGGTGCAATCGTTGTCAGAATTGAACAAACAACAAACAATTGGTCTGCTGTCTCCACCCGCCTAGAATGCCAGGTGTGTAAAACAAGCCTCAAAGAGGCTCTAAAGCAAAGTCAGCGGACACAAACGTACCCCTGTCGCCTCCTGAATCAGCAGATCTAAAATTGGTGAGTCAGTGCAGAGTCCGACCTTTGACCCATGACAGTCAAATTATTACTTCCTGAAAGTGTCTGCGACCAAAGAAATCAAGATGATTGATTTATCGTAATTCCCCACATTGATGAAAGTGTCACAGTTCAGGGGGGGGGGGCTGGTTAGCTCAGTAGGTAAAGTGCACGCCCTGCGTACAACCTGTGGCCATTTGCTGCATGTCATTCCCGTCAGTCTTCAGCTGCTACTATACAAGAAAGATTAAAAAAGCCCAAATATATATCTATATATAATGGATGGCTTATGCCACCACCATCTTGGTAGTCCTGCCTCTAAAAATCGGAGATAATCTGCGACGCAACTTTAAGCCTTAACATAATCTGAACAGCAGAGTTCACTCTCAGTACAGTTGTGATGAACGGGGAAGCTAGCTATAGAGACCAAAACTGTTTTTTGTACCAGGCTGTAAACATGTTTATTTCTGCCGTGAAGTTGGACATTTTAACATGGAGGCCTATAGAGACTCGTTTGGTAGCCAGCCTCAAGTGGACGTTTGAGGAACTGCAGTTTTTGGCACTTCCCTTTTCACAAAATTTTTAGATGCATCACAGCTTGAGGAGCTCCTGTTATCCTCCTAGTGTTTGACTAGATGTCAAAGAAACATTCACAAATAACAACGGGGATTTAATAAATTAGAATAGCTATTTTAAGAAGGAATTTTGCAGCATTTTGTAAAGAAATGTGGTGTTATGTCTGTTTTTTTTTCCATTCGTTGGCTGTTATTTTATCTTTTATGACCTCAGCTATTAAAGTTTCTACAAACCTGAAGGTTTCGCACAGTTGTTTTGATGCACACTTTCTCTCGTGTATGCATATTTTTGTCACATAGTGTGAAATATTTGTTACCCTGCCTTTATACTCCTGTAAAACCTCCCACGGGACTCCGGGTTTACTGCGCACTTGGCATCCCCAGCCTGCCTGCAGAGCTCCAGGTGACTTTCTATCTGTGAACACTGCAGTGTATGTGTGCGTGCGTGTGTGCGTGTGTGTTTCCAGCCGCAACACAGTAAACAATAAAACACATCAACATCACAACAGCAATGAGAGGACTTGCCGATATGACGACGGTGTCGTCCTCTTTGAATTTGGGGATGTATTTGTCTCCTCGGGTGATTTCGGCCTCGTTCAGGGGCCTGAAGCGACACATCACCCTCACCCCGCACTCCGACGCATCCATCATCTCTGCTGCTGATGCTGATGCTGCTGCTGGCACTGTTTACACCGCCCACAACAAATAATGCGGGGACAAACAAATAAACAAAGGCTGGAAAAGGAGCCTGTTTTTGGGCAGGGTGGTGTCCAAAGTGAGGTTCAGGGACCTTCCAGTGGGGCCTTGATGATTCTCCCTGCGTCCCGGGCCAAGAGAGAGTTTAAACGTCACTTTAACGGAGACTTAGATCATTATTGGCAACAAAAATCGCTTCTTCACCGCGGGAAAGTACAAGCACCTCCCGGTTTAGCTGCTGCGCAACGCGTCCTTCATCCAAGCCGAGGATGTCCAGCTTTCCTCGGCTGCGCCATGGCCAAACAACCGCAGCGCTGCGCTGCGTCCCGGTGCGAAGCTCAAAACAGTCGGTGTACAGGCCTCCGTGCGCAGCGGTGACAGCGACACTCTCCGCGGGGGGAAGGTCGGACTTGATCTGTGTGTGTGCGCGCGTGTTTTCTTAACGGCGGGGTGAGACTCGGGGGGTGCTGCCCGGTCTGCAGAGGGAGAGCCCGGAGAGGATGCGCAGAGACAACCGCATCGTCCTGACTGACTTGCATTCAAGGCGCGCTCCCGGGCACGATGCCGCGGCGCGTGACCGTGTCCTGCATCAGCACCATTACCGAGGCGCTCCTGCGCGCGCGCGCGCACACAAAACTGCATTAATTTCTTAGAAATCCTCATAAATGTAAAGTTAAAAGGTGAAAAGTGCAATAAATTAATAATTTATTTATACTACTTTATATCAAGGCCAATAATCAGATACAGATTATCAATACAAAATAAAACACACAAATAAATTAGGTATTAAATATCAAGCTAACCAGCAGGAGCCGAAAGGAGGCTAAAATTATTTGATTTTGGTTAAAAAAAACATTTAATAAAATAATAAAAGGAACAGATGATGAATGTTTGTCTGCTCCGATAGCTTTTAACAGCTTTATAGCGGCCATTTTCTTTAAGTGACTAGCATATTTTAATAAATATTGTAGTTGTTTTGTCAGAAAATTCACACATGAAAAAAAATGGTTTAGTTATTTATCAGATTAAACTGCCGCTCCTGTTAGAACGCTCGTCCTTAGCTCACATTACAGACTACATAAAATGTCATTTTGAGGTTCAAACTTCATCCCCAACATCCATTCAGCAGCTTTTCTCCAGAACGATGAAACCGAACCATTTGAGTCAGCTTTGAAATGTTTTCATCGTGACAAGTGGGCAAACTTTACCTCCTGATGAAGATCATGTGACGTGAGCGAGAGCTCCGGAACAGCTACTAAATAGACCCGGAGATGATTGGGGAGAAATAGAGTGTTTTGTGAGTAAATGTTCTGCCATGTTTCGGGCATAAATTTATGCTTGAATGACAGAATATTATGTACCTAATATATTATGGTCATTATCTGTCTGTACGGTAATTTGTTCATTAAATTATGTGTGTGTTTTTGTTAAAGGTGTGCTCTCCTATCTGAGCACTAGATGTCAGTGTGCAACTAGAAACACTTCCAACTCCATCAATTTAAAAATAATGAATCAGGAAGAAACAGGGAGCAGAAATACACGTTACACACCAGGTTATTCAAGTAAGAGTGACCATGTTTTTAATATCTTAAACATCTGTGCAACATTGTTCAAAATGTTACATCACTGCATGACCTGTAATGTTTCACAATATTTACAAAAAAATGCTGCTTACATCAAACCATTAAAAAAAGTCCGAACAATCTCAAAATAATGGACTCTGACAAACTATCCCTAGCCCACATTAATGCAAAAAAGAAAAATAAACAAGAGCAATCAAGTGCACATCATACTTCACGCAAGTCTATTTTTTGTAAAGTATATATTAGTGAGAAAATATATACTTAATTACAAGTTGAAAAAATCAAATACTGACAACAAAAGGGTGGAAGAGAGAAATGAGATTCAAAAGAGCAGAAAACAAACACCAAAATAAAAGGAGAAAAAAAAAAAAAAAAAAATCACACTCACACCTCAACACACACACACACACACACAATCACAGGCGGGGAGGAGGGAGAAAAAACAAAACAAAAAACAGACTGCACAGATCACCTCAAACACAAAAAATGCTTTGAACTCTTGACCACAAATAACATGAAACTGATAGAACAGATCCATAACACATGGGTTCCCAACGTGAGACCGGGTTCCTGCATGTCATTGCACAAAAAACAGGAAGGGGGATAAAGGAGAAAGGGGGGAGTGGGGAGGCAGAATGAACTTTACCGAAAGAGTGTTCTCGACACCGAACGTCACATTTTGAAAAAACGGCCGGAGGGTTTCCTCGCCACGGATTTACAGTAAAAAGTCAACTTTGAGGTTCCTTGAAAGTGTGTACACTGGAAAACGGGGACATTTTTTTTTTTTTACCAACAAGTTCTTAAGGTTTTCCAGGATGTGTAATATTTACCTTTAAATACTGATATTTTTCAGTGCTTTTTTCCAAAATGTCCTCCAGTTTTTCTGTGCGCACACGGCAAATGGAAAAAAAGAAAAGAAAAAAAAAAGACAAACGTTTTGTAATAAGTACAGTACAACTTAAAGTTTAAAGGTTCTCAAAAGTGTGCAGACGTGAAGATGAAATGGTTTACTTGGCTGTGACTCATCGACTTTGACATGAGAGGGTGGAGACGTTTGAATAATAGTGTTTACAGAAAGAAAATCTCTTGATAAAGTCGTGGAATTCTGATTGAAACGTCATTTTTAAGTCTAGATTTAGTCTGGGTGTAACAGCTGTGTGGAAAGAAAAAAAAAAAAAAAAAAAACACAAACAGGTAAAGCTACAAATAAATTACTACTTCATGGCTCTTAGGTTAGGACATGATGAAGATGAGCACGTCAGTGGAGAGCGCTTGTAACTAATCACAGTCCCAAGTGTGTAGAAAACAATGAAGAGGCGCAGTGTTTGTGAGCTGTTGATCGTTGCCGTCGATTTGTATATTGCACTTGATAATTCTGTAGTGATTTCAGGTCGTCGGTCGTTTTTTTTTTGATCTGGAGGAGCAGCTGTGTGAGTCGAGCCAGAGTTTTTCCAATCGTGTGCATCATCGTTAAGACTGACCAAGTGATGATTTCGATAGCGAGTAGTGTTAAGAAGCGCTCGTCTGCCTTCTCGGGTGTGCATATTCATAAATAGTACGGTGTCGTCTGCAGACGTCGTGACGTTTTTCTTTGCCTTTTAACGAAGAAATCCATGACACAATGTGTAACAAAAAAAAAAACAGACCAGAAAACCTCGCTGTAAAAAAAAGAAGAGTGTTATCTGAAATGCTCACTTCTTAAATAAAAAAACGGGAACATGACCTTTGTAATGGACTCTGAATACATATCTATTCACTGTTAAAAAAACAAACATACATATACACATATAAGGCTTGAGTTCTCAACTCTTGGTAGTATTATTGCCATCTAGCATATTTGTAAAGCTTAAAATAAATATGGAGTACTGTACATAAATAATTTACATCAATATGCAAAAAAACAAAACAAAAACAAAACAACAACAAAAAAAACACAAGGCCCCTAAAATGAGAGAAATGCTTCCACCGCTCGAGTTAGTGTTCCTCATGATAATCTAGACTCTGCCTCTGAGGTTGGTTACTCTACCTAAAGCTATCGTTGTGGCAAGAAACAACTACAGTCATGGAGAGAGAGAGAGAGAGAGAGAGAGAGAGAGAGAGAGAGAGAGAGAGAGAGAGAGAGAGAGAGAGAGAGAGAGAGAGAGAGAGAGAGAGAGAGAGAGAGAGAGAGAGAGAGAGAGAGAGAGAGAGAGAGAGAGAGAGAGAGAAAACTGTACAAACGAGCACGAGAACCTAATCACAACAACCAAGTGACAGAATTCATCAATGCAGCCTGTGACTCGTGGTTGGAGTTGAAGGAAAAATCCACCCCAGAAACACTCAGTGGTGATTTTATGTTGCATGAAATCAGTAAGAAAAAGGATTTCTGATGAATCAATTAATTATTTGGTCAATCAAAAGCTAAAAAAACAACAAAACAAAAACAGGCAAAACAGAGCCCGTGGTGAAGTTGACGAGGACAATCAATTTAAGGTTGCGTCGCTTTTTAAAAAGAATTAAAATTCAAGCACTTTCAAGGTACGTACGCCAAAACTTGACTGTCAAAGCCTCACCGCGTCGAAATTGTCACAACAAATGTAAGTGTGAAACCATTCTCCATGCCAGAGTTGCTCAGATTTGGTCATTATTTATGCGTTTCTCAATGCGTAAATATGCTACAGAGTTCGTTTGTTTCTCTTTTATCCGTTTGGACAATCAGAAGTTTGCACATGGACGTTATGTTAAGAAATTCTGCTTCTGAACTGGACCACAGCAGTTTGAAACATTGACTGGAACGAGATCACAAGAGATCAATTTGGTTCACGAGTGATGTTGATGAAGCGGTAGATTATGTTTTGCAATCAAGCATTTTTCAAGGAGTATATCTGAATCCAAACACATTCCTGACCTTGAAAACGGTTCGAAGCATTTGCCAAACTTTCAAGGTTTTCGACAAACCTTGTATATTAAAAAAAAAAAAAGAAAGAGAGAAAGCTGCTTCATCCTCGCATTTCAGAAACTGCACCCAGAGAACAAATTATTTCTGTCGTCTGAGTAACTGGACGCTGCTTCGACACAAAATGACAGCTGAAAGTGCCTCAAGGTGGATTTTTCCTTCCTGAATCGGCAGGTAACCAACTTCCTTTTGTCTGTCTGCCAGTCACAAAAATCGGTCAACACAACCCCCCCCCCCCCCCCCAAAAAAAAAAAACAAAGAAAGAAAGAAAGAAACCACCTGCCAAGCAGAGCTGGTGGAGCAGATGAAGACCAACACTCGCCCGGCCGCTCGCTCGTTATCTCCCCGCCTTACACGGGGGGGGTGAGAACGTTGAACACTTTCTGCTGGTAAAGTTCATTCTGGATTCTTTTTTTTTTCTCTTTTTCATCTTATTTGTTAGTTTGTTTCCCCAATACTAATGAACACTTAAACTGGTTTGTAATGGAGAACTCAGATACTCATGCCTGTTCCGCTGCTGTTCCCTTACAAAATAAAACGAAACGAACAAAAAAAAAAAACGAACAAAAAAACGAACGAAACAAAAAACAAAACAGCACGTCTTACAGTTCGTCATATAAAAGCTTTAGGCTGTATTCTTATTTATCCTATGCATGCGGTTCGTATGCAACCGCACTTCTGAATAGAAACCAAGACATTGGTACACTTCTGCTTTGTTTTTGTACAATAAAAGATAAAATGTGCATTAGGTATGCTTGTACATGACATTGTACAATATTTACATACAATTCTTAATAGCATGAAATTTCAGGATTATCTATATACATATTGAAAATGTATCAGAAATATTTGGACTGTCTATTTTTCTTAAATATGTAAGGTAATGCTTGTAGCTTTTTTTGTTTGTTTTACTATCTTATACTAGAAAAAAATAGTTAATTCAGTGAGCTGTAGACAAATTGCAACCGTTTTTTGACGTTTTTATCTTTTTTTCCCTCTTTTTTTTCATCTTCTACAGTTAAAACTGTATTGGTGATTGGATTTTCCAGCACCTTCTGTGGTCAGTCATTTAAGTCAAGTTGATGTATCATGGATGTACCACTGAAAGTCCATGTGTAGCACCTGTTAGAGAGCTCAGATCGCATCAAGGCTGAACGGACGAAGTCTCCGAAAGGCTTTGAGGACGTTCTTGGGCCGACACATTCAATGTTATCTGGATATCTTCCTCCTCTTAGGCTTGGGGAGCTTCACCTGACGATCCCTCGATGGGATCTGATGGCGGACAGACACAAACATCATCACGGTGACGACAGGCAGATGAACAGTAATATTTTTCGTCATCTCTCTTGGGGTTAATACTCACTGTGCCCGACATCTTATCCAGCTCGCTCATGGCCTCGTGGATAGCAGCTTCCAAGTGATTATTCAGTTTCACCGGTCTGTTGGACGACATTTGCATTTTTAATTATTTACAGTGAGGCACACAGACACGCAGAGATCCAAGACACCATGTTAACCACTAGGTGTCAATGCTAACCTGGACAAACGTCAGAAATCATTCCACTGTTCTGATCACTGTGGTACGAGTGACACATGATGTATTTTTACAGCAGACGTGTGAACAGATGTAGAAGTACTGAAGGTTTTTGTGCTAGCAATGGTGTTGGAATTGAATAAATTGTTCTGACTGGAAAGCTGAGACTCTTGTTCATGTCCAGAAGAAATCTTTTTTTGTCAGTTTGAGTCGTCAAAAATGGTTGAATCCACCAAATCTGTCCAACAGTCTATCCTATTCATCTCCTTATTGACCGAAACAACAATAAGGTCGGCAGGTTTACTTACTTCAGGCCTCTTTTGGCGGCTCGGTCAAGTGCCTCTAAGTCGTGAGTTAGTGTTTTTAGTTTCTCTGGCTCTACCTGGATGGAGACAAGAGAAAACATTTGAGTACACTCCGGACTGTTTGCTAACAGACCACCAAACAGCAGAAAAATTGTGGTGAATTTGTTGTACTGTCTACCAGTTTATTTGGCAGTCACCAGTCGGTGGACCCCGTCTATTCTGAAATGCTGATTTGGCAGGTAAAGTGGCGTTAAGTGTTTGGAGCGTTTCGAATCCATCTGTCATTATGGACAGTGGACAAAAATGCTTGTTTCCTTGCGACTTTTCAGTGTTGCAATAGGTTTCCATCTGGGGAAACTTGGTTGCAGTCAAATACAACTTATTCTGTCATCTTGACTTTCTGGCAATCATCCATCTTACACTGGAAAAATAAGACTCTTCACTCTATAAAACTTTTAATACGGCTTTACAGGGAACATTGCTGGCTGGTAAGTTTTGTCAGTCTGCAGTAGCAGCCACTGAAATCACTCTGCAGTGCTATCTATTCTGAAGCTTCATGTTGGCCAGTAAAATGATGACAGGTGGTCACAGACGGGTTTCTCACCTTGGCCTGCTCTCGCAGCTGCATAGCAGCGCTGTGCACTTGTTCGTCCCCGGCCAGCTTGGCAGGCCAGGGTGGAAAGCCCTTCAGCTGGCCCCAGACCAGCTCTCCCATGTTGAAGGTCCTGGACCGGTAGTGAAGCAGCTCTGAGGAGGGCGAGTCCGGCTGCCGCAGGTCCTCCTCGCTGCTCAGGCTCTTTGTGTCCGAGGGGCTGGGCGCCATACCGTTGAAGTGGCCGTTGTAGTGGCTGTAGTCTTTGGCTGTGGCCAGAGGTCCCTCCAGGCTAGTGGAGGAGCTGGGTGACTGGTCGTCCCCCGTCAGCTCCTGCCGTGGAGGGCCGAGGACTTCTCCGTAACCCCGGGTGTTGAAGTGGGGGGTGGCGCCGTTGATGTGGGCGCAGCGCTCCACCGTTTGCTCCAGACGCTCCTTGTAGTTAGCTGGTGTCCGACTGCAGTTGTTGAAGCGATAGCCATCGTCGAGAAAGGCCTTTTCGTGGGCCATGGCCAGGCCATGGTCGTTGGACCCCTCAGTGGGGCAAGGTGGGGCGGGTGCCAGGCTAGCGGGTCGCTCCATGCAGGGACTACTCCTTACTTGTGTAGAGCACTCCAGAAACTCCTCGCCACCCCAGGCGCTGTTGTTGCTGTGAGCGTCAAAGCTTCCTCCGTGCTGCGTCTCTCCGTCCCACTGCCCCCGAGGAGTCCCACGTCCAGGAGAACGGAAGTAGTCGTTGGCCTCGTGGTTGTCAGGAGTGCTCTTCCCTGGATCCATGTTCTTCTGACCTCGTCCCAGCCTCACCTGCCTCGGCCTGGCTTGCTGTGGTAACGCCTCCCCTTCCTGGTGTCCGTGCAGGACTGTGCTAACTGCTTTCGGGAGGTTGATGGGGTCTCCTATGGAGGCAGTGAAGGCACTCATGGCACTGAGGGCAGGCACCGGACTCGCCTGTGTGGTCCCACTCACGGTGGTGGTTATGGTAACATGCATGCCCTTGCTGGCAGCGTCCACCACTGCTCTGTAGATGGCATCAACCGACTCTGGGCCACCGCCAGGGCCCCTGTCGGAGCCGGATGGAAGCCCCTCGCCCTGGGGCTGCTGCCCCTCCCCGAATTGTGGGTGCGACAACATCCCCTGCTGTGGACACAACGGCAAGGTCACAACAGACGAAGAAGGTGTTTATGATCTGAAATGCTACAGAGATCAGAACATTATCCCACCTGGTAGTTCTGGTAGAGGCAGGCCATGGAGCCAGGGTTAGTGTTGTTGTTGTCTGTGTAGGGTGTGTTGTCAGAGAAGTGCTGCTGTCCCTGGTAGCCTTGGTGGGAGGACACCCCCTGCTGCATGCCCTGGTGGACCTGCTGCTGGTATAGCTGACCTCCGCCTGTGGTGACATGTGGCTGCAGGCCGCCCATACCACAGCCAAGGGATGAGGGGTTTCCTGCACAAAGACATACAATGTGTGTCAGGTGGATGTCAAAGCAGCACCTCTGCAGCTTTGGCTGACAGTAGAGAAGGAAAAGAATGATGGAGCTCAGACTGAGAAATGTTCCCTCTGCCTTTCAACGAATATTCAAATATTTCTTAAACCGTGTTTCCCAATAAGCACAGATTTAAATGGATAGTTGTGTAGGATTTATCTAGTGGTGCTTCCCCTACCGATCGCCCACCTGTGCAAGGTGTGAAGGAGTGCTATCTAGTGTCTAGAGTCAGTGTTTGGTTGTTCTGGGCTGTAGAAGCATGGTGGACACCGTGAAAGAGGACCTGCAGAGTCTGTAGCAAAAAAAAAGGCTCATTCGAAGGTTCTTTCTAAGGTTCATTATAAGGTAAACAGAACATAATTATAACTTTCAGAAAATAATATAACTACGACTCATTTCTCATTTGGTGCCATTGTACCACACAATACTCCTCTCTGCAGAGCAGTTCACCTTTTCTAATGTACAGCGCACACTCAGGAAATGAATGTCAAAAACTGGACGAGTTGTTCCTCAGCTGCCACAATTAAAAAAAAAAAGTTGCATGTTAACAATCTGTTGCACTTAGAAGTAACAGACGGACACGTTGCCAAATGTGTGGTACAGACAGACTTGTTAGCAAAGTGTATAAGGATGGAACATGTACAATGTATATCAAGGCCACAGATGTATCAATGAATGAAGAGAAGGCCCGGCAGCAATGTTATGCAGACAAAGCCGACGCAAATACCAAATCTCCGAGGCCTAACGCTGTGTTTTGTGTGTGTGTGCGTGTGTGTGGACTAGTGGCGACTGGAGCAGCTGGTGCGATGCTGCGTAGCTGAAGGGCAGCTGTGTGTGCTCTCCATTTTTTTCTCCTCTTTTCTTTCTTCCTCTCTCTCTCCCTCTCTCTCGCTGCTCTCTAACGCTGAGAGCCACGACTCGGCCAACCCCCTCCCCCCTTACCTCCCCACACACACACACACACACACACACACACACACACACATCCTCCGCTACTGCTATGATATAGTGACGGCTGTTGCCGGGGGAGGTTGCCATGGGAACCAAGTGATGATTGGTGGTGCTGTCCATTGCCAGGAAGCTTGTTGGGGGGGGTTGATGGGGGGGGGGTTACGAGGGTCGGGTGGTGTGATTTTAGCCTGCTGGGGGATTGTTGGTGGCGTGGGGGGGCGGTCAGCTGGGTGGCAGGAGGTCTTGGGGGGTTTACAATGAACTTTGGGGGTATTTGTCAATGGTGAGAGTGTGTATGGGGAAGGGGGAGCTCGCTAGCTCTCTAGAAACAGATGGTTAGAGGCTAATGCTAAAAAGCCACTGACTAGGCCACTTTCAAAGTGCTTCAGTGCTCTTAAGATCCCTAACATGTCTTCCAAATTAGCTTCAAGTATGGGAAAATCTACGGAGCCACTCTGAGGCACAACATCTGCCATTTGGTGACAGAATATTCTTTTATCCCAAGAGCCTGTGAGTGCTTATGTGCTTTAGCCACCAGCATCCCGAGACAGTGGAAGGACTTCTCAGAGGAGCTGTGGTGAGTAAATTCACCATATTAGTCATCTGTGACATTATCATTGCTTTCTTTATTCATTGGAATAAAAACAGATGGACCACTAGAGGCACGGCAGAGCAGCGTTTTGATTAAAACTCACCAAGAACAAACCAACATGCATGAGCACATTTATTCTAATTGCTGAAAATCACCAAAAAGAAAGATCACAAGCCAGCAATGAGATAAGAAATGTACTCAACATGTTTGGTAGGCCTATATACTCACACAATTACTGACCATAAACACCGAAAAATAGACATAACCCTAAGCAGCCATAAGCAACAGGAGGAGGCAACAGGTTGGAGTTTTTATGGCGCTCCATATGGTGATGAGTCACACATGCCTGCATGTTGGTTCAGTCATGATGAGAAATATAACTTGGCCTAAGCCACTAACAGCTTCAGCCACAAGGAAGTAAACAGGTAAGCAATGTCAATCCAAAGGCCGGATGATGTACTTGCTTTTTAACCTCGTGTTCACCTACTTTGTGTGATTGGAGGATTCCCACCCAGGAGAACTCACACAGACCATTAACAACTTCCGGATTTAAAGTAATAAACATTGCGACTAACGGAGGTTTCTGTTTTGTTCATTCAGAGATCGCCGCAGAAAACAAGACAGTATGCAAGGCTGTGCAGCGGCAATGACACATCATACAGATGCAGGCAGACTCGGTCTATGAATTATCAGCCACTGTCATTACTGATGTGTGTACGGACCCCGTTATATCCCCATACTGCTCCTACCGTTCATGTGCATACTGAGTTTTTAGTGTCAATTTCTAATTAATGTGGCTGTGAAGTGACGTCCACTTGAGGCTGGCTCCAGAAAAGTTTTTATTCATATCACATCAATAATTTAAGCTGATCAAACTTTGTATTGTTGAAATGAAACCTTGCTGTTATTTCTATGTGTCAATACAGACCTATATTAAACATGAAGATAATATGTCTCTCATCGATGTCAGATACTCGATCATTGTCCAGGATCGAGGCCAAAACACAACTACATGCTCAAATATGCTGCTTAAAATGGCATATCACAATTGTAAATGTCTTAACAACTGTTTTCCTCCCATCCCCGTAGGATGCTGACAAACATCATAGGCTACCTCCTGACCTACACGGGACCACCTGAATTTCAATGACTTGACGAAGGAAAAATACAGAATAACGAAGCACCTGGTGATAAGAACAGGTGGCCTGCAGCAGACCTTGGTGATATCTCCATTAAAAACCATATGAGGACACACAACACGCACAATGAATACATAAACTCATAGTCTGGTCTCACAGCAGGCAAGAAGGGGGGGGGGGAGACAAGATCTGGGCCTTTTCAGTGCTTTCAAAACAAACGCTAACATGAACGCGCCTATACACACACACACACACACACACACACACACACACACACACACACACACACACACACACACACACACACACACAAAATAAAAACATACAGTCACACACAAAGTCATTCACATGCACACAAATAAACAGAAACACACACACTGTAATACACAAGTAGTCATAGACATGCACACACAGTCATTCAAACACACACACACACACAGGCCTAAACCCTCATCAAAGGCTTCACTCTGGTCTCTATTCAGGGTCTATCGTTACTATAGCGACCAGCTAGCTGGGAGAAGCTCTTTAGAGCGCCTATCTGGGCTGCTTCCCTTAAAGCGTGATCCAGATCCCATTTCCATCTTCTTACACCATTGACTGATGCTAGCATACAAATAAAACAAAGAGAAACACTGGCTGACTGACAATTAGCCGAGCTTCCAAAGATGAGGGGCCTGCTCATTAGCTCGGAGATACTGGAGGAGCCCGACTGTCTAGGCTCGGGGCCTATCACCTAAATCCTTTGGTTTTAGTTTGCTCATAACCATAGAAACCACATCTTCATCCAACCATTAGCTTATCACGGGGAAGGGAAGGGGGATATATGCACTCATTAACTGAGCGTGGTATCAACACCATCATCCAGACAGAGGGAGGTCAGTTTGGACGGAGGTTGTCCAGTGTGTGTGCTGTCGGTCACTATGAAACGTCATCCAATAATAATTATTTTTAGGAGTTTTATAAATGGAAATGGTGGGATTATTAAAGTAGCTGCTGAGCACTTGTAATAATTAATGATCGGAGGAGCTTTTAGAATTTTATTTATATTTTTATTGCCATTTAATCAATTGATAATTAAGGGAATAAGATGCCTGTAATCACTGGCATGCTCGTGATTAGCAACAACTTCCCTAAATTAAATAACATCATATTGGCTCCACTGTGTGGTTTACAGAATAAATGCCTCAAATTGAAATATAGAGGTTAACTAATAAAAATTAGTCAACAGAAATCAGCACCATAAAATGATTTGAAGGCTTGGTTGTGGTATTTTTGTTAGTCATACAGTTGCTGAGCAGAGTTGAGGTCTCACCTGTATCAGCGATGGTCTGTGTACAGCTTCCATCACCGCCTCCATGTGGCATCACCACCATGTTAGTCCGCCCCATGCCGTGAAGGAGGTTCTGCTGCGAGGGGTGGGGGCCGGGATGGGACAGTGGTGGAGGGTTAGTGTTGGGCCGTCCCAGCGGCATGCCGTCAGGACCCACCGGTCCACCTCCTCCTGGCCCCATGGGCCCACAGTTACTCATAGAGGAGGCCTGCATCTGGGCCATCATGTCAGGGAACTGGCCTGGACGAGAGCCCAGATGGCCCCCAGAGGTGTCCATGTTCTGGCAGTGCTGCATGGCATCTCCTGGACCGCGCAGTCTCTGCTGAGCTAGGAGGCTCTGCTGTGGGCCACCAGGGACCATACCTGTGCTGTCGTTGTAGTGCAGCTGTGCAGCTCCTTGCGGACCAGGCCCTTGGCCGGGGCTAAGACCTGGGCGATGGCTGTTCCCGGCCAGATTGTGGGAGCTCTGGCAGCTCATGGACTGGAGGAGCTGAGCCATGGAGGTGTTTGGGGGAAGGTTTCCAAGTCGGCCCACCTTACGCAGCTGCTCAGTGGCGCTGGGTCCTGGCATGTGGGGTCCTCCCATGCCTCGTTTGTTGAGCATGTTGTAGACCATGTTGTTACTGTTGTCGTGGTTTACAGTGGCGCTGCCTGACGACTGCCTCCGTTTGCGCATGGGGTCCCTCTGCTGAGCCATGAGCTTGTCTCTAAGAGCCGCCCGACCGCTCTGGCCCTCAGGAGTGTTGAGCAGCATGGTGGAGTTTGGCGGGAGCATTGGGTTTAAAGTGCTGTGTCCTTCCATGCCTCGAGGGCCGCCCATAGAGCCAGGGTGCCCGCCGCCTCCACCGTTACCTCCTCCACCTGTCCCCATGCCTGCCATACCAACACCACCACCAGCCATGCCAGCAGTGCTGTTGCCAGCAGCGCTGAGTTTGTTTTGATTTGCTAGCTGTGCTTTGGCTGCAGCTGACAAGAGACTGCTGGCGGGGAAGGAAGCTGCATTCTGTTGGTTGAGGATCTGATTGAGGGGCATGCCCAGGAGTCCTGGGTGGCCCTTCTGGGAAGCGCTGGGGGTTGCCAGAGAAGAAGATGACGAGGAGGAAGAGGTGGGTGAGTACATGGGGTTGCTGTGCTGCTGGGTGCTAATTGAGTTCCCCATCCCGGGCAGCAGCTGGGAGTCTTTGTACTGGTGGAGTGGGTCATTTTTGTTGGTGGAGGGGCTGGAGGGCATGGCTGGCCTGGGAGAACCCATAGCTGACCTGGGGGAACGAGGTGGGACCTTCATGGTGCCACAAGGGGCCTGGTGCCCCGAGGGCATTGCAAAGTTCCCATGGTCAGAGGAGGTGGAGGACGAGCGTGAGCGATGAGGGGAGGCCTCCATTCTCCCGAGGGCAGGCCCAGCCATGTGGACAGGGGAAGTGACAGGGGAGGGGGACATGGAGGAAGCCGGACCACCCTGTTGAGTCCTTTGAACATGGCCGCCATGCCCCACAGGCCCAGGCTTCACTGTGGGTAAAGGTAAGTTGCTTGGCAAGGGAACAATGGCGGGAGGGGGTATGTTTACATTCATCATTGGTACCTGAGAGTGGATGTTAGGCTGGAAGTTGGAGGGGTTTTGGGCATTGGTGGGGGGCTGGCTGACTGGCTTGTTGGGGATGGGGTCCAGGATGCCTAAGGGGTCTTTTTCAGAGGTCAACTGCCTTTTCTGAAGGGCACAGGATGGTGGTATGGATGAAGCAGGCGGTACGGGATGCACTGGGGGCTGTGTTTTATGATGAAATGCTGCACGGGGCATATCCATACCAGGGGGGAAGTTCCCCCGGGGCATGTTCATGTTCATGACAGGGCTTTTGGCAGTGGCCGTCGGGGAGAGGGGCGTGCTAGTCCTCCCTGTCATGGCGCAGGATGGCTGGCTCACGGGGGAGCCATGGAGCAATACACTGGGTGGGGAAAGAGGCGTCCTAGTGTTCCCGTGGATGGAGGCTGAACCGGGACTGCCGGCTCCTGGAAACCCACAAGGATTGGTCCTTGGAAAGCCCTCAGGGCTGCCTAGAGTGTCTGCACTGGGAGACTGTGAGCCATCTCCATACAGCTTAGCACTGGAGGGAGGTGGACTCAGCATGCCTCCATACCCAACCCGGTAGGGGGATTTGGGGCCCGGCTCCCCACTGCCAAGCCTCTGTGGCCTGGGGTACCCGGAGTAGAGCTCTGGCTGCTGGCCTCCACCCATCTCCTGGGGTGGATATAGCCTTTGCTGCTGCTGCTGCTGTCCGACTGCCATCATCATCTTGAAAGGATTCTTGCAGTCTGGGCCAGCAGCATTGGGCAGGCCATCGTGGGGTTTAGTCCTTATTGCTCGTTGAGTTGTGGAATGCGCAGTGACCACAGATGATGTACCTTGAGGCCAAACAAAACACATTTGAGTTACATCAGTACCAACAAAGTAATAGGTAGGGCAGGAAAGTCATCGTTATCTGCGGGGCACAGAGACAAACAAGTTAAAAATCAGTATTTATCTGACCAGAAACAATCGAAACTTTGCATTTCTGAAAACCCCAAATCACTTGCTGAATTTTCCCATCAAGGTTCAAGAGTTCAAAGTTTCTACCAAACTGATAGCTGGTAACATGCAAATTAACAGCCAAATTTCACCAACATTTAGCTGGTTGCTGGCATTTCTTTCAGACAAGACACATACTAACTTACCAGAGATACAAGGACCAAGAACCAGCTTACTTCTGGACATTATATGTTGATTTTTGACTTCAAATAATTGAATTTGTCTATACTCGTACCTCCCCCTGGGCTGGTGAGTGTCAGAGGTGGGTGCGTCTCCATGCTCTTGTGCAGTGTGGCCACAGCCAGAAGCTTCCTCTTGTGAATGCAGAGTTTGGTGACGTCTTCATCTGCTTTCACATCCTCCGCCGTCCTCTGCTTGACAGCTGCCCCTGGGTCGAAGTTGAACACCTGAGGAAAAATACAGGTAATTTGAACAGACACTCAAAATCTTTCAATTATATATAAGGATACGTGTTTAGATGGTAAAATGTTTAGAGAGACAATTTAACAGGGATGTTTCGGTAAAAATGTTTTGGGTTTGGGGCATCTCCATCTGCTTTATCAAAACATGAATAATAGAGCAGAGAAGTCAACATTTTTCCCCAGATGAGACAATATCAGCCTGATAATGGCCTGATCCAACAGACGTTGTGTGTTGGGGACAAATTTAGCTTCAAGAAAGATAATCGTCTGGATTACCCAATGTAATGTGATACACAGGACGCCTCAGACATTTGTATTTGTTTGGACCTTCACAGAAATCAGCCAAAGTGATCAGCTTGACATCATATCATACATGCTGAGCATGTGGAACAGGAGTGGAGGAAGTGATTTTATGGTGGTTTGAGAGCTTTCTCTGGACGTTTTTATAAAAATTTCCACCGTGAAAAAGGGGTCACAATTCATTCAAACTGGCATTAATTCAAGCTGACCACGGCCACTGTGCTGTGTGAAGGACAAAACTTTTTTTTTTTTTTTTTTTAAATACACCCACCTCTCAAGCTGACAGTTGACTTTTTGATACTCAAAAGACCATCTCAACAAAAACAAAAGCATCACTTTAACAATAGCCTGTCAGAAGTTGTTTTCACCTTGGGTTTGACTAGTGACACACCATTTCCTCCTCACAGACGTGTTTACTTCCTTCTCATTCCTCCCTCTATCCCTTTTCCCTCCTTTCCTCCGAGCTGCAGCAACGAATGTCAAACAAGTAATGTGTCCTATCGTGAGGCCGGGACACGTTGAGAGTTGATTGTGTCTGCTCTGAATTAAAATATCACACAGTCTGAAGAGGCATTTAGCTCGCACTCAATCTCAGTGACTCACAGCAACTTGGTAATAAGTGGAAAAGTTTCCGAGCAATAACCAAATGGAACCAACAGTTAAATGTCATTTAATTCTTTTAACAAAAATTAATAAAGCTTAAAATTGTATGAGGCTTAATGGAACGTCAAATGAATCGTTTCCCCATTTGTGTTCACTTAAATGGATCAATCAAACATACGGCATTGATTAAAACAAGACAAAAACAAGAGTCGCTATGCATTCCTAAAGAAACAAGAAATCTTAAAGTGTTACACTTCACTTCAACCTGTGTCTCCAAACAGCAGGGACGGGATAAGATGCATGATTCCCCAAACTAAACCAAAATCCTGCTTGACGTCATCTGCTGCTGCACGCTTGAAATAACATTTGGTCCACATCCTTTTCCTCAGCTGATAAATACAGCTTGTTATAAAACCGATCACCAACATTGACAGTTCTAGTGCAGACACACCACCTGCTAATGCACAGACTGAATGACAGTTTTTAAATCCCGTGTTTTAGCTCTAATGTTTTTGGACAACGTTGTTTTAATTTCATCTGCGACTGGAACTTCAATCTTCTGGAGCTTGGTTAAGAGGCAGCTGTGAAATCTCTGCTGCGTTTTTAAATGAATCAGGACCACAAAAAAAAAAATAAAAAATTACCTTGTGGAGGATGAGTGGGCACTCCAGGCCACATTTGCAGGTTCCATCTGTCAGCAGGTAGGTCTTCACCTGCTCCAAGCTGGACAGCAACGAGCCGCTGGGACTGCAGACAGAAAACAACAACGTTAGAGGAGAGACTTCAACGCCAGAGCACAAATCCTCCTTTATATGTTATGTTACATGTTGCAGCACTCATTTGAAACAGCACATCATTCAATATTCTTCGACTGAAGCTCCTGAAAAAAGATAATATTTTGCATTTAACTCAACCCTTTTATGCGGAAATATTACAAAAGGTTCAGTTCTCCCGCCGCAAATTTATTCCTAACTCAGAAGAAGAAAGGAAGCCATTGCACGCTGAAATGCTCTGACAAGACACACAGATGATTATTTTTTTTTTTTTGGTAAGATGAGTTAGCAGCTCCTTGAGGAAGGTTTCGCTGCAGGTTTTACAAGCTTGCAACCAGTGAAATCAAACAGTCAAATCCTCCCACGCCGTGGTGCTACACCACAGTGGAATTCTTTCATCTATACCAATTAAAAACAATCAGATAATCAATACATCGCTTCTAACCATAGCACTGATTAGGGAATCCCTCATCATGCATGAATCATATCAGCGGATACCTTTTTGTTTTGTTATAGCAGCTGGTACAGCAGTATTCAAAGCAATCAAGGACTGGAATACCTTGAAAATGTCAGCCCCCTTTTTAACAAAGTGCTTAAAAAGTGCTTGAAATTCAAATGAACCCACATAACAGTCTTATATTTTGATCATTGAGTCATAATTAAAAATCGCTCGGCTTTCCCTTTAAAAAAAAAGAAAAAACTGACTCGTCACTGTCTGTCTCTCTCCTTTTTTACTCGCCTTAATGAGAACATTACTGAAAACTAAATCAGCAGGGAAGTGTAAATTTAACCCAGCACGGCTGGAAGGTGATCTCGGCAGTCGGGATTGGCTTTTTGACCGACTGCTGACTCCTCACTCCACCTGCAGGACCTGCAAGCGATCAACAACTGCTTGGCTTGAAACAAAGTCTGTTGTCAGAGACATTTTGGTCTTCTTTTTCGTGGCTTAAAAACTGATGTTTGGTCTCAACTTAAACCGGTGCCTCTGCAGATTATAATCCTCTTAGTTCGGCACGATATGATGTGAGTAAAGTGCTGTTTTCGTTAGCTTTGCCGGCATCTTGACTGGAAGGAAGCCTGCCGCATTGACGGAAGGAAAGCTGGAAAATTACCCCAAATGTTCTCAAATCATTCTTCCTTATATTTTTTACTTTTGTGGTGGAAAAAAAAACATTTATGCCACTGTGATGTTTTCACATAATGGACAAATTTGGTGTTTCTTGAACAAGAACACTGAAGTACTGCCCAAAAACGTTGGGGAAGCTTGAAAAATACCTCCAAGAAAACATTTCAAATGTGTCACCAACACAAGAGGAACAGTAGTAGGTCCTATCAAACATAAGTTAGACAAAACAACCGGTGGATGAATCATCAGTCAAAGCTGCCGAAGTACCTACTGTGGGGATCTTCAGTCGCACATCTCTGAAGCTAACGCACAGCTCCTATGTAAAATAACGTGAGCGAATAACAAGTGTGCGGTGACAGTATCAGGCCACGGTCACAGAAGTAGACAGGATTCTTTCCAACACCCAAAATAAACCTGACACCAGCCAACTGCTTTAGTTCATTGTGGCTGGTAAATACATGTGCTGGTCTCCACATGCTGGAGAGGACACCAAACATGCTGGTAAAAGATCCAACTCATTAGTCAGTCCAGTCCCTGTTGCACAATTTCAGTGGATTTTAGAAACACAACAACTTTAAAAGATGACGAATGATGGATCGTCACTTTCAAAAATCTACCAAGCAAACATGTGGGCTGCAGTTTACCTGTGTCGAGGGATCACTTACTGTTACCAGCAGCCTCTCAAAGCAGATCTTTACAGCTAATACAGAGCAGCTTCACCAGAGCGGCAGAGAGAATAACCACACCTAAGGCAACATCATCAAAAGTCACATTTCTGTTCACCCACTGCAATAAGCAAACCTGTTGGGCCTTCTGTGAGTTTAACGGATTCGGACACATTATGCAATTGTTAAATCTGACAAAAAAAATTCAAATAATTTAAACTGTTTACTGTCCAAAATTGTAGAACAAACCCTATTTTAGGTTCTCAGACTTGCTTCTTGTCTGTGTTGTCTTTGAATTATGGATTGTTGTTGAAGCAAAGTCTTTAAAGTCATGGTGTAGATGGGGGTCAGGAAGCCCCCAGTTTGGAGAAGCTGCAACAAAACGTATAGATACATATATTAAGAATACTTCCACCGCTTGACCTCTCCGGCAGACGGCCATTTCAAATGGGAAACTGAAATATTCACATCAATTTTATATTCTAAATATAGCAAATAAAAATGCTAAAATATGTTTTGTTGTGGATCCAAACTTGCACTCGTTAGCTTTTTTGTTCATCTTCCTGTCTATCCTTGTCTAGTTTTCCAAATAAGAGGTATGCCGACCACCGTCAACTGCAGGTCGGGTAAGTACCTCACACATCCCACTTCAAATAACGCAAACTATCCCTTTAAGGAACTATTTTCTGACATTTTTTCTGAACAAATTAGTCAAGAAAATAATCAGAACGTTGGTCGATAATAAAAATGATCGTTAGTTGCTGTCTTCGACGAACACCTTACAACTCCAAACGGAGATTTTCCTCTTCACTCCACCCCAAAAAGGCAGACCTGTTTGATGGAGAGATGGCTCTTACCTCACGTATATGACCCCACCGCCATGCTCCACCTTTCGCTGCCAGCCAATGGGGACCTGGACAGGGACGGCCTGCCTCTCATCTCCCGCCTCACAGTCCTTTCCGCCATTCATTGCTCCACTGGTTTTACGCTCGACACCTCAGAGGTATATATATCAGACATCAACCAGTGTCTCCGCAATGCACGTCATGTTCGTCTTCCAAAGCCGTGGTGGTGGTGGTGGAGGAGGAAGAGGAGGAAGGGTTGGTGGTGGTGGGAGGGTTTGCGGAGATGGGTGGGTTATGCTTGAACGTCGGATTCGGCTCTCGGGCGGAGCTGATGGGGTGGTCGGGTAGGTAGGGTGAGGCGAGCTCACAGCAGACCCTACCCTTTGAGCTGCTTCATGGCTACAGTGCTGAATGCTGCGTGGACTTCCATTACTGCATCTTGTCGTTCAGAGCCATCCGACTCGGGAAGATGCTCGCAGGAAATGTCGGGAGTCGGCAAGCGCTGTGCTTTCACGGGAAGGTCTTTTATGATTAATGTTTTGCCGCCCTGGATACAGTCCCTCAGTTGGACAATTAGACTGTGTTCAACATATTGGTTCCCAAACGCAGTTGGGTAGTGGTATTCCCATGGTTCCTGTGTGGGCAGAACAGAGGGGGGAATGAATTAATGGTCAATACGGTCCATTTTCTTTGCATGAGTAAAAGTCTATTATTTAATCTGCTCTGGGAGTGAAAGGCAGAAATGGTATAAAAGCCTCTTTGATTTTTGACATGAGTATTTTCATCTCCAACCAACTTCTTCTAGTGTCCTATTGAAAGACAAAACTCTAAATTATTGTTGGAAAAGCTCTTTTCAAATGTTTTACAAAAATAACTGAAGTTACCAATCAGCTATAATTAAATAAGTCGAAAAACACCCTTCATTATTTTCAGTCCTGATACTGGTCAGTCTCTTGCTGAGACATCCTGACAATTAAATGGATTTTGTCTGAATCAAGCTAACGATTAGCTGGCTGTCACAATACAAAAAGAGAATTATTAAGATGAAAAGGCTTGTTTTGAATGAAACCATCTGTTGTCGGCTACCTTTTTGTTTGGACCAGTTCAAATTTAATGGTGGGCAAAGTGGTCAAAACCACTACCACAATAGTGAGTAGAGCTTCAACGATCAACAGAATTGGTGAACTGAAAAAATATATTGATAAAGGTGAAGGTCTAACACAGCCAAATTGTTTAAAATAACAACTTTAATACTTAATTTTTCTTTTTTAAGGATGTTATTCACCCAATCTGCTGGCTGCTGTTTGTTCCTTGTAGTATCTGTGGTTCAATCGTTTGAAAGTACGGCACAAAATTGGTAGATTTGTTTCACTCTCCAACAATGGTAATCCACTGGACATTCACTCTTTGGTCATTAATCATTAATTTTGCACCCAACTTGCGAGGCTCTGATATATGGCTGCGTTCATACCAGCTGCATAAAAAATGCACTGAAATAGGGTCAGGTAAAAAGGTGAACCCGGCTCAGCTTTTGCCACAACAAGACTGCTGGTCTTTGTAATGTGGCATAAATGCCATATTTTGACAGTTTACGAAGCCTTTGTAGCAGCCATGGATAAAATAACTGCATTTCTTTGCATGGTTTTAACTAACCAAGTCTTATGCTTGTTGGAGGCAACTGCAGTTCCTCAAACATCCACTTGAGGCTGGCTCCAAAAGTGAGTCAGTCTCCATAAGTCCCCATGTTAAAATGCCCAACTTCCCAGCAGAAATAAAGATGTTTACAGCCTGGTACAAAAAACTGTTTTGGTCTCTATAGCTAATTTCCCCGTTTATGACAACTGTATTGATGGTGAATTTATATAGAGCTCACCTGTTCAAATTATATTAAGGCTTAAAATTATGCAGAATTAACAGTGTGGAGTTGGTGGAGGCATGGCTGCAAGATGGTCCAGAGCCACCACACTCTCACGGACATCATGGAGACTACGTCCATGTTTTATACAGTTTGTTGTTTTAATGCAGTCTGATTACCTGCTTAGATATAGTTTCTACTTGGTGTACCCAAAGTGCAACGCGATATTTATAATAAACTAAAAGATCAGGATCAGATCGGGCTTTATGCAGCCAACACTGATCAATGTAATCAGCACAAATACTGATATTGCAGATCAGCTCAGGATATCAGCGCATACATTAAAAAGGCTTCTCATCTCATGGTGCAAACCGCTTTAAAATCTAACTCAACTGTGACATAAACACATATTGTATCATCCAAATATGACGCACAGAAAGACAACAACAGAAATCCATTCGATTTTTACTCAGCGGTATGAGCAGTTGTTCCTCCTGTCTCAGAGAGTGAATTTCAAACACCGGTAGAAGCTCATCAAAGCTGGCAAATCGAGCTGAATTCGGTGTGTGAGTGATGGGAGCTCCATGCAAAGCCTCCGCTCAGCCGCCGGTGCTGCTGACTCATAACTGCCCTGTGAGCTGCTGAGACCAAACCCAGTGACACTAGAGAGGTAAGGAGGGTAAAAAAAAACCAAAAACACAAAGCGAGGCGGCAGATGAACGTATGCTGTTTATCTGGAAAGACGCAGCGGCGACAATCATCTCGAGAGGAGTGCGTGGCGTCCTCGCAGAGAAACCGCGACATCGTTAAAATCTCATTCCCCAGAACTCCATGTTTAAACGCAGAGGTAACAGAGAAAACATAATTTCTATTGCTGCGTTCGCACGGGAGGAAAAAAACAAATTATTTTCTCCAAACAGTTTTGAAGACGTCTCCGCCTATGACGAGCGTTTAACCCTCTTTTTTTTCAACGGTTTGCTCGAATCAGAAATATACAAGAGAGGGGAGGCATGTGCAGCAAAAGTCCTGGACCAGATTCAAACCAAAGACATTTTGATTAAAGATTACATAGGTGCCTTAGCCAAATGACTTCATCCTAACCTTTGGCAAAGCAACACTCCCTAAATCTGCCACCTTGCTAATGTAAAAGCCCAAATTTAAATCCCAACTCTTACCGTTTTTAACGGCCCCATCCATCCCCAACGTTTCCCCACTTCTCAAGAACTAACACATCCAAATTACATACAGTACCTTCTAATCTGTAACCTTTTACCGCAGGCTGATCTTTTTTAAGATTACAGGGTTTTTTTTTTCCTGGCCTTTTCACATTTATTGTTCACAGCAACAAGAAAGAGACAGACGGGGAGAAAACGACAGAGAGGTGGTCAAAGTCAGGACATTGCGAGTACATGAAAACCTGCCAGAAACGCAGCATGAATTCAATTATTACTCCTCAGGAAACGTCTTAAGGTGGATTTATTTTTTCTATGCGGAAGGTCCGGCTAAAACTGGCGGTTGATGTGCCATTTCTCAAAACTATGACTGCATGTCGAGGCTACAGATATATAAGGTGGACGATACAAGAAGCTTGGGTTGCTTGGTTTTTTTCTGATCACGAGGATGACGTGAAGGAAGACGCTGAGGAGTCTTCGCAATAGCTGTCATTTTGAGTCATTTTTTTGTCCAAATTCTCTGATCTTAGCTTCTAAAATTGTTTCTTTGGCCCTCAATGACCGTGAACTGAATCTCTTTGGGTTGTGGACAAGAAACACCCTTAAAAAAGGACATGACATTTGGCTTTGGGAAACATTTTCTGGACCAAATATCTGATCAATTAATCAAGAAAATGATACAGACGTAGACATTCCGAAATATGTTACCCAGATTTAACTCCAGTGATACAAGAAGCCCACCATCGCTCGCCATTACAAGATGACGTTTAACGGGTGCTGAACTACAAATCAAATCACGTGACCTCTTTAGCATCAATCAAATTGGACTTAGATATATGGCAGACATTGATTATTGATAAACCGTCGAATCAATAGCTGATGGAGTTGTTTTTTTCTGGCAGATTACGTTGAGCACACAAGGTATTGCTGTCATGTAAATCGTATAATAAGCACGTAGCTGCGATGGCAGTGGCAAAATATGAGTCTTCATTAACTGATAACCTGAATTCAACTCGAGATGGAGAGCCCCACTGCAGCTTTTCAAGAGACGCCGACGAGAAACATCGCATTTAAAAAGGCTTCGTAATAAAGCGGCATACTGCTGTGAAGTACGTGTGACAAGAGCGATTAAAAACAATAACATTCGGGATTTATTGGAGGTTTAGAGGCGACAACTCAACGGCTGAAATCCAAAGACGCATCAAGCTTGACGATTACAGGAGAAACAATTATTTTAAATATATAGGTGGGGAAGTCGAACAGTCCTCTTGTTCTTCTGACTGCAGAGGCGATGGCTACATTTGTTATTTCTGTGATACTTAAGATCGGTGATCGATCCGGTGGCATCAAGACAAAGATTTTGCAGAGAATTTGACTGTGAAAGCAGATCCTTTCAATCTTATAATGAAATGTTCCCCGATGTCTCGTTGTTTTAGGGACGAATGCCCTTAATCAATGACAGAGAGAGTAACGTGGACTTCGGCAACGTCACCGCAGACTGCGGTAAAATGGATTTCATACATTTTGGAAGGTAAATCTGACCCATTTCAAAAGTTGAACAATGAAAAGAATCACTGAAATCTGAATGATTTCCCATTTTCCTCCCCAACGTATGATTGGAAACATTTCGTCTTGAGTGCGGCAGCAGCAAGTTTTGGCACAGACATGTGACGGGACTCGAACATAGTTTGGACTCGATCCAGCGGCTAACTTCATCCGTGCAGCGTGCAACAAGAAGACATAAATACAGGAGACTTATAGCCATGCAGAGAACGTAAAAAAACATGTTTTAGATAAGAAACCGCAAAAAAAAAAAACAAGTGGAACCACCGCCAAAAGGTTGAGTAACTGGATTTGTGGTCCATTTAGGATGGGATGGCAGTGTATGTAAATTTTAAAAGATATGATCAGACAAAGTAGCTTTGAATTACACGTTCAAGAGGTGGTTTTCTTTCTCTCGTGTCCTGGTATCATCATATTGTGATCTTTTTATTATTTTATTTAATTAATTAATAATGAATTCACTTTTCCTGACTCATCCTGAGCAGAACAAGTAAAGTTTAAATCCAGCAGCTGTTAAACTTTACCCGCAGAACAAGATGACGACAACAAAAAAGTTTTAGATCGTGGTGATTTTAACGCCGAGTACCAAATCTAATAAGAAGTGATAAGGTGAGAGGATCGCCTTAAAATTAGGTCCAAGTCACGCTATATGCAGATGAATCCCGTGTTTGGCTCGAGCTGACATGGACAGGCAGGTTACAATCACAAATAATCTATTCATGATCAGATTGTTGCTCGTTTTGCAGGTGAATTAAGCGCTTGGACGCGTCGCTTTGGTTTATCACGTAACATGCACATTATAAGGTTGACTGAGCAGGTTTACAGTAAAATAAATACCACTTGTGAGCATTTGTATCCACGGCTTGTCATACGCTGTCAAATAAACCAAGAGTGGGGGGAAGAGGTAGAAATGTGTAACCTGCACAAAGCATGCAGTGTTTATGCTTTACCTGCCGAACAAGCACCTAAAATGATGACAGCAATGCAAATTTTACAGTGTTTGAATCGTGGGAAAATTTCACACCTTTAATCCGAGTACTAAAGCCAATAAGGAGCTATCGCCTTAAAATTAAAGGTCCAGTATAACCTTAAATTTGTGGCCTCACCACATTAGTCATGTATAATACATCCAGATAGATGCTGTGTTTTGCTCCAGGTGGCGTGGACAGGCAGGTTACAGTCACAAATAATATATTTAAGCACGTACGATGTGTCACCTTGTATGCAAACAGTGCTTGGGAGGTTTATTAGAACATTATATGGTTCACTAGGCAGGTTTACGCCACTTGTGAGCATTTGCTGCATTAATATTAGCATCTAGAGCTGCCCAATATCTAAAAATGCAGGAATACTGAGCGAGCAGGGTTTGTCATATGCTGTCAAATAAAGTAAGAGTGAGGAAGAGGTAGAGATGTGAGCAACCTGCACAAAGCATGCACTGTTTGTGGAGTGCAGCATGCTCCAGTCTCCTCACCACTGCTCCAGTTAGATTAAGTCCCATTAATTCTCCACCTAGCATTTAAATCTTGCTGTAGCCCCGTGGAGTTGGCTGGGGCTAGCTTTAAGGGGGTAAATTAGCCATATTGTCCTGCAGCAGCCTTCAAAGTTGACAGCTACACAAGTTGGCTAACATCGCCAGCTACATGACAAGACTTTTTTTTTTTAACCTCCCCACCACAAAACTGGAGAACATGACAACCGTTTGTGTACATAACCAAAGCAACCACAGCTAACCTAAACGTTATAGATAATAGCCAATTAGCTTTGGGTGAACGTTAGCCTCGAGACTGTCTATCAACTGAGCTTTATTAACGTCTTAGCGACAGCCGTGTTAGCATTAAAAGGTTGTTTGCTTCAAACTCCATCGTTTGCGGGGCCTGTGCGTGAAAAAGTGACCGTGTCAACAAGCGGACTCGGTCCTGTCTGACTGTGCTTTTTGATGCAGCATCTGAACTAGCTGAGAGGGGGGTTAGCATGCCAACCGTCAGCTGTCTGGCTACCGTTGGTTAGCTCGCCGTGCTAGCTTGTTGTAACGAAAATGAATTAGAGGGCGAGCTCGGCTACGCTAATAACGTTTTAGCATTTATTTGGAGCACCGTAACCGGGGCCGTGCACGTCGAGGAGCCCGCACACTTCATATTTGTCGAAGTAAAAAAACACAGCTAGTAGGCCCCCCGCGTTCGGTTTCGAGCCAAGTGGGGGCCAAGGCAAGGCAAGGCTAGGCAAGGCCAGGGCCAGGGCCAGGGCCGAGTTAGCACGGGTTAGCTTAGCATGCTAACCTAGCCGTGCAAACGCCGTTGCGTTTGCAGAGAGAGAGGGAGAGAGAGAGGGAGAGAGAGAGCGAAGAAGAAGAAGAAGAAGAAGCAGAAGAGAGAGACGCTTTTCAGGCACCGTCTGCGTCAAATCACACCGTAAACACTCCGCTCTTACCCGGGCATCCCAGCGAATTCATACCGGCGCTGAAACAGTGAATTAGGCGAGCAGCGGTACGTTTCTGACCTCTGGAAAAATAAGAATAAGAAGCCTACCCATTAGTTCTCTCTGCCTCTGCTGGTTCTCCTACATTGGGATATTGGAAATGATGGAGAGGTGCACCGCGCATGCGCGGCAGGAGCAACCAGCAGATGGGAGAGGTGATGCACGTTACCTCTCAGAGCTCGGCTGCACGAGACGTGCATGGCCAAAGTTTGGGGATAAAATGATTAAAATGATGAAGAACATCTGGGTACATGGGTGGAGTGGCTCACAGGGAGGTGTAGCTTTCTATTATGGTTCGCACAGGGGAGTCTGGAGGTCTATCTCGTATTTTTTTTTGATAAAGCATTCTTATTTCTATGGTCACTTTCTATTTTTTTATTTAGTGTTCTGTTTGTATAGATGATTTCTATGTAAATGTTTAACTCCTCTGCACATTTTTAATTCATGTGTACATATTTAAATCCTCTGCAATTGTCTATTAATAATTTTGCTATATGTGTACATATTTAAATTTTAAATAGATTTATCTCAGGTCAATTTTAACGTATGGTTACTGTGTTATAGGTTCATTCTAATGTATGTTTAATGTATGTTTGCATGCTGCTTCTGGATGCTTGAATTTCCTTTGTCATCAATAAAATATCTATCTATCTATCTATCTATCTATCTATCTATCTATCTATCTATCTATCTATCTATCTGTCTGTCTGTCTGTCTGTCTGTCTGTCTGTCTGTTTCAGTTGACTTTATCCACTTTGATTAAGGATACACTAATATTATGACACTAATTTCTTTATTATTTCTAGCAGGGTGACAAATCCTAAGCTATATTTACATTAAAGGGATTTCAAATTAATATTAACGTTTATGTAAAACAGAGTGTAACAGGGTGTAATGTTTGCTGATTTTACGCCTACGGAAGCCCCAAGCTGTCATACATTCATACATTTTATTTCCTCAGTCTCCTCTGCATGTCATTTTTAAATGTCTTTTGTTTCTTTTAACATATTCAACATGTTCATACATGAAAATAGCTTGAGATAGAGAGATATGTTGGGTTTTTTTTGACAAATGGTGTTATATTATATGTTATTTATGTTATTATATGTTAACGATAAGTCTAAACAACAATCCATTATCTTATTCAGCCTCTATTGTTCTGTTATACTGCAGAAAGCTAGGATATTTTTTGAATATATGACAGCTGGTATGTGTCATTTGTTGTGTGAAACAAAAACCCTGAATTTAAGATACACTACACCAAAATAATTGCCATGTTTGTATGAAAAGGCACCACGCTGCAGAGGAGCTTTGTGGTTGACTGTGTCGAGATCTCAAGATAACAAAAGGACAGTTTAGTGTATTGTTTTTTTGTGTTTCACTTTCTCGAGATTTCAAACTAATTAAATTGTCATTACGTCGAAATAACACATGCTGTATTTCAGAGATAATGGAATAATTTTCTCGACTTCTCAGAGTAAGAAAAACTTTGTTTTCCTGACACACAACATCATTAATTTGAGTTCTCGAGAAAACAAATAGATATAGTACTATTAAATCAGGCAACATCATTCAGTGTAGCAGTGTTATTGCAATTATTTCTTATACTAAACTGTTCTTTTCTTTTTTTAAAGAATTAATCATGTCACTATTTCGAGACTTGGGGCTTCCATACACAACAGCTCAAAACCACAGAACTCCTCTGCAGTGCCGTTCTTTTTCGTAAAAACTTATGTGGTGTAGTGTAACTTCAATTCATTGTTTCACACAACAAATGACACATACCATCAGTTTTATATTTAAAAAATATCCTTCCTTTCTGGGATATAACAGCCGGAATAAGATAAAGTTAAAACACAATGAAGTTTTACATTACCGTTGGCAAAATAAAGACCTGCAGAACCACAAGTGTGCACAATTTCACCTGATAATTTAAGTGAAGTAAGTATTCATTGCCAAATTAAATCACCCCTCATTAATGTAATAAAACGCACTGATAATAATCCCATTAACAGTAAAAGGGTTCTTTTACTAATTGCTTTGAGGTATTGTGTCATGTTAGTGAGGCATATTGTGTTAACGAGCTTATTACACTGTGATGTTAATAATTAATTCCATCAACTGGAAGGTTGCACATTGAAACTTTTAACACCGGCTGTATTGCATTTTGCTAAAATATTCAAATTTATGAACAGGATACTGAAAAAACTGCAGATCTTCACAGAAATAGAGCAGACCAGGTGGTAGAGTCATTGAACAAAATCCACTGTTTTATTGTTAAGACTGAATTTGAATATAAAATGTGGACAAATAAAGGAAATAAAAGCTCATGGAAAGCAGAGTTCAGCCATGTGAAGTGAAAAGGAAGACGCAGCTCAGGCTGCAAATGGTTTATATTTTGTCTGAAGGTCAAAGCCGAGGAGACGTTAAATTAATTCAGTGTATGGCTGCTGTAAAAGGAGGCGCTTCATGTATTTTTAAGGGCAAACACAGAGCTGAATGTGAGAGCGGAGAGTTGTATTTTAGAATAATGTGACAGGCTAAATGTGAGCGGAGACTGGGAGACGATTTGCGAGATATCTGGTGGTTTATTGGCGTTTTTTTTTTCTTGCAGTCACTCCTCCAAAAAGCCACAGGAAGCCTTTTAAGTATCTCCAGAGCTTCATCATCAGTGTGAATGAGTAAAAGATGTTGTTATGCAGGAAACCCACCAGCCATTCAGATGAACCATCCCTCCTAATTTTATGGCTTTGAGTTTATAATTACATGTAATTCCCTCTGTTATGATGCTACGCTGTGCATCACACATCCAAATCTTGTCAGGATTATGCAGACGTTTTGTTTTTGATGATTAAAATCGTTGCTCTATTAAGAGTCTTGGCTGTTGTTGGCTATTTTAAAAGGTGTTTTTATTGGCAAAAAATTCAAACACCAACCACTGAAAACTCCTGAAATGCCATGAATATCTGACGTTTTTTGTTTAGTTTAAATTTCTGAAATCTGGTTCAACATTTCCACTTGATTAAACCGTATAAAATAAGTACTACATTTATGTCCTTATTTTATACGGTTTAATCAAGTGTTATTCGTTTTTAAAAAAAAAGGCCCAGTAAATGACTAAAACTGCTGGACACTGTAGTTTTCAGTAAACCTTACTCAAGCAGCAGGAAATAGTGAATTAGTTGGGGACTATTTTAAGCGGCGGATTAATTCACATTTGGTGCTCCAGTGAGTATTTGCGAAAGCAGGACTGTGTGCGTGGGACTAGATAGATAGATAGATAGATAGATAGATAGATAGATAGATAGATAGATAGATAGATAGATAGATAGATAGATAGTAAAACCAGAAAGAACATTTTCATAGAAATAAGAAATTGAACTACAAATAGAAAAACTATATAAACTACATCTATATGAAAACTGTGTAGAATTAAATTAGGCTGTAGACACTGAAGTATGGAGTCAGAAGTGACAATTCAAATTATTATTATTATTATTAGTAGTAGTAGTATAAGTATGACTGTGTATTTATGATTAGATGCCACATACTGTATATATCAGTGCTCCCCTCTGTCCTGTTCTGAGGCTCGACCAATCAGAAGCTCGCCCAATCTGAGGCTCAGCCAATCAGAGCCGGAGAAGCAGGAAGTGGTCATCCCCTGGCGGAGCAGTATTCGCGCGAAGATTGAGAGCTCTCCCCGCCGCCGTGTGTCACCGCTTTCTTCAGGTACGTTTTCATCTTTAACAGCGCGTTCACACGCGTGTCGACAAACTAGGGCTACGTCGACGACGTGACGAGTCATACTGAAGGGCTAAGAGTGAGCTAAGTGCGGCTAGCGAGCCTCGGAGATTGCATTCAAACAGGTGACTGCGGGTAAGTTAGCTATAAGCCGAACTGAACACGGGTCTGCCCTCGGTCGTTACACCCTTTAAGTCGTTGTTGCAACATCAATGCGCATGTCACGAAGCGAGGTCGTTTGAGTTTGGACGCATCCTGCAGTGGAGTTTGGTCTAAAGGCCTCAGACAGAGTTAGTGACGGAGGCTAAAGCTGTCAGCTGCTAACACTCGAGATTTATTTAAAGAGAAGGTGTCACCTGTCCGTGTCCTAACCAGCTCACCACGCGTGTTTCCGCAGCAGCATGAGCAAGAGGAAGGTGAAAGATGCTCACTTGCCCGTCGGCGAATGCATCGCACAGGTGTGTGTCACATTCTCTTGAAGGTTAAATGTCTCCCTGTGATTATTTTTCTTACTCATCATGTTGGTTTATTCCGCAGCTGCAGGAGATTTTAAGGCAGCGGCTCTGCTGTCAGCAGCTCCCCGACAGGCCGGAGGGAGTGGAGGCTCAACACAAGTAGGTTTATTCCAGGAAGAAATGGATTTGAATGTGTTTTTAGCACTGTTGGAGGGTGGGACATACATTTCTAAAGGCCTGGAGAGGTTCAGATGAGTCCCTCGACGAATAAATATCATCTTTCACGATTAACCCGCTCCTAAAATCCCAAGGTGACATCTTCAGATCGCCTTTTCTGTCCAAAACCCTCCAAAATAAACACTTACTAATGACCTGAAACAAAGCGAGGAGCTGAAACCGCCTGTTTGCTTGAAGAACTGACCTCAATGTTGGATTTATTATCAGAAAACTTCAAGATGCTGCAGTTTGGATGATTTTAGCTTCACAGCGCAGAGAGCGTTAACGATGCACACAATCAAATGAAACAAAAAAAAAGTTGAATCTTTAAATAGAAAACTGTAGTAGGATTGTCATCTGTAATAAAGACACGGATCTGGGTCTCAGTGTGAGTTTCAGTGACCCAGTTCAGTCTTACCTGGCTGACAGCACTGTCCCAGTTTGTGGGCTGGAAAGTCTCCAGTTCCCAGCTGACTTGGATTTTTCACGTGTGCACTCATTAGACGGAGCAGGAGTAGGTTTTTTTTTTTTTTTAGCGATGCATTATGGGTGTTGGAGTCGAAAAAATAAAAGAGAACGCTGTATTTTCAGACACCTTCTGGAGCTGCTGAGGCGAACGGCCGTCCACGGGGAGAGTAACTCGGTGCTAATCGTCGGTCCCAGGGGAGCCGGAAAAACAATGGTGGGAACACGCGCCCTAAAACGGGCCGAAAAGATGATGAATCGTGCGTGCGCGAGCTCCTGGGAGGTTTTATTGTCTGACGGAGTCTGTGTTTTTTTTTGGTTTTTTTTCTGTCTGCAGCTGCTGAAGTGCGTGTTGAGAGATCTGCTGGAGGAGAAGGAAGTGCAGAAAAACCTGCTGCAGGTTCACCTGAACGGTACGGAACCCTCGCCGCGTTCGTGCCGATTTTAACCGAGCGGTTCGTAATGACACGCGCTTCTCGCCCGTTTGCTGCAGGTCTCTTGCAGACTGACGACAGAATAGCGCTCAAAGAAATAACACGGCAGCTCCACTTGGAGAACGTCGTCGGCGACAAAGTGTTTGTGAGTATTTTATATGAGTTTGAACATAAATGAGGCGATGAAACGGCTCCAAAATAACCCCGCCTTTTTTTTATTTCAGGGGAGTTTCGCAGAGAATCTGGCTTTCTTACTGGAGGCGTTGAAGAAAGGTGAAGATTCATCGCTGATCACTTTAAATTGTGTTTTAAAAAGTGCGACACACGCTTGATTTTTTTTTTTGGGGGGGGGTTTCACGGCAGGCGATCGCAGCAGCAGCCGGCCCGTGTTGTTTGTCCTGGATGAGTTCGACCTGTTCGCCCACCACAAGAACCAGACGCTCCTCTACAACCTGTTTGACGTCTCCCAGTCCGCCCAGGCTCCCATCGCTGTGGTCGGCATCACCTGCAGACTGGTGAGCCCCCCCCCCGAACCGAGTTCGAGATAAACTCGGCGCTGAGATTAGATTTAATAAATGTCATTTTCCCGCCCAGGACGTTCTGGAGTTGCTGGAGAAGCGGGTGAAGTCGAGGTTCTCCCACCGTCAGATCCACCTGCTCAGCACCCCCACGTTCCCTCAGTACGTGGACCGACTCCGGACTCAGCTCAGCCTGCCGGACGACTTCCCCGACGACAAGTTTGCAGAGGACTGGAAGGCCAGCATAAAGGTGAAGCTGACTATAAATCCAACGTGTCGGTCTCCGGGTTCTCCTGAAGGAGGCGCTGTGGGTTTCGCAGCTCCTCCCGCAGAGGAGACAAGGAGTCAGTTTGTAGCTTCAGTCTTTGTTTTCTCCCCTCAGAGTCTGTGTGAGGACAAATCAGTGGAGGACGTTTTAAGGAGACACTTCAACTCCAGCAAAGACTTCAGATCAATGCACATGCTGCTGGTACAACTCCTCCTCACCTCTCTTCTTTTCTCTTCTCCTTCTCTCTCCTCTTCCCTTGTCTTTTCTCCTGTTCTCCTCTTCTCCTCATCTCTCATTTCCTTTGGCCTCTTCTGCTCCATCTCCTCTTTCCACCTCATTTCTTCTCCTTTCTCCTCTCCCCTCATCTTCTCTCCTCATCCCTTTTCCTTCTCTCCTCCTCTCCTTTCCTTTCCTCCTCACCCATATTTTCTTCCTCCTGCCCTGAGAGGAAAGGAGGCCTCTCATCTCTCCTTCTGTTTCCTCCTCTCGTTTCCTCTTCTGCTCCCATCTCCCCTTCTTTCCTCCCCTCATCTCTCCTCCTCTGTTTCACCCTCCACGTAAATATCCAGTGTGACTCTTTGTCTTTTGGTTTCCAGATGTTGTGTCTGAGTCGTGTGTCTGTATCCAAACCTGCTATCAGACCCGCAGACCTGCTGGAGGCCAGCAGACTGTGTTTCACTGACTCCAAGGCCAACATGCTGCACGGTAAGAATAAAACCAGCCGACAGAGAGAGAAACGTGTTTCACTTCACCTCGTCCAGGACGTCATCAGGTTTGTCCTCCGTCTCTCTCCAGGTCTGTCTATCTTGGAGCTGTGCCTCATCATCGCCATGAAACACCTCAACGACGTCTATGAAGGCGAGCCGTTCAACCTCCAAATGGTTCACAACGGTACGACAACTGGTGATTTCGAGAGGAGCAGTGCAACCCTCGAGTGGCTCAAACACCGTCAGTTTTTAGTGTTCACACAAACATCCAACAACAAGAAAAGCAGCAAAAACTAGTTTTCATGGGAGGAAAAATGGAGCAGAAAAACATCAAAATGATAAAGATTAAAAACAGTGAAACAAATTCAAGATTTTCCTGCTTGTATATGATAACTCTTCCTCTTTGTTTAGAGTTTAAGAAGTTCCTGCAGAGGAAGTCAAACTCCATGTACAACTTTGACCAGCCTGTCATCATGAAGGTCTGTATAAAGCATTACTTTAAGTTTTAGAGTTATATTTCAAAGTCTTATGTTTTTCATGCCTCGACCTCTCGCGCGTCCTCAGGCCTTCGAGCACCTGCAGCAGCTGGAGCTGATCCGGCCGGTCGACAGCTCCTCAGCCAAAACTCAGAGGGAATACCAGCTCATGAGACTCATGCTCGACCACAGTCAGATCATGGAGGCCCTGCAGAAGTACCCGCAATGCCCCACTGATGTCAAGCAGTGGGCCATGTCGGCCTTCGCCTAAGGACTCCGCGTACAGTTTGGACTCTTGTTGTTTCAGCGCTGTGAAAACAGCTTGAATCAAGGACCGAAATTAAAGACTATCCATGGCCTGAATCAGGGAGAACATATGTCTGCAAATATGTTTCATATCACGATTATTTTTGAGAACTGTGAAGAAATAAAAAAAAAAAAAAATCAAAGTGTGATGCAGTTCATTTGCAGATACAACTTCAGATCAAAGGGTATTCTCAGCAGTGTATGTACATTTTCAACAAAGTATGAAATGACAGAGGTGAACTGAATTCCTCTGAGCCTTCAAAGTTTGGATATCTGTGCTAGAAACAGGCTTGTCATCTGCTGAACACTGCCATCTAGTGGTAAAAATCTGCAGGCATCTTTCGCCTGGACAGGAAGTTAGAAAAACCCTCATGTAAAAGAAATCAACACTGGTTTCCTGCTAAAATATGCCGTTAACCCTCATGTATCTGTGTTCAATCATGGCGCATGATGTTTACCATTCCCTGGTACGTCCCAGAAAACACACACTGTGCATACTGTACATATATGCAGTTAACAGGTCTATTAATACCACACAGAACCACTCAAACATTTTTAGGACTTTGTAGAGTGATCAGGCTCTGGCTCGTACTTCGTCAGTCGTGCGGGGAAGATTCAGTTTTCATTTAAAAATCCATTTACTTTAACGTCAGTAAGAATAATTTAATTCGGACGTTGCTTCCAGTAGATGTTCATAGTCTTGATCAAGGATACCTCACTTTACGCTCTTCTGGTATTTTTCATTAAAATTTCTTTCGGTCTTGCCAAAAAAGTGTTTGACCTCAACAGACATGATAAATAAATGTTTTGAAACATCCCTTGAATGGAAATTTAACCACCATCCTAGGAATATTTGTTAACCTGTAAAAAAGTATTCTAAAATGTCGCCGACCTGATCAAATTAACACCCTACTGGCTTATTTAAACTCTGTTTTTTTGGGACTTCCGACAGGCAAAATGGATGGCACACTCATAAGGTTTCACATAATAAATGAAGCTGAATGTTTGGTTTCTACCATTTAACTGCAGTTGTAAATAGGAAACGAAATAATCTCAGTCAACACTGTGTGATTGCATCAATGAAAAAAGAAAAACATCAGTTTTCACAATCTAAAAACACATTTATTTACATCACGTGGATCACTTCAGCTGATAAAAACCATTTGCCGAGAGTCGCAGCACTGATCAGGGATCAGTGTTGTCTCCTTTGTGATAATGTTTCCAGGGTTTCTGAATGTTTTGGCCTGCTGTTTCAAAGTTTCAAAGGGGATTCTCATTTTTCTAATCCTGCCTTGTCCCTTACTGGAAGGTTAAAGGTCAGAGGTCATGCTGAGAACCCCTGGAGCTGGTGAAAATTCACTCTTGCTGTGGGAAGCTTTTGTTTCGTTCCAGTTTGAAATTCCAGACCTTTGATTCTTGTCCTATTTTCACATTTTTTCTCAGTAACATAAAATGTACAGTCACATGTATCAGGAGTAAAGAAACAAGACAATTTCATAGTTTTAGACTTTTCTTTTCTTTTTTTTTAAAATACAAGTTTCATGATTAAAAATGATCTTCCGGCCTTGACTACCAGAAACCCTGTGAGCATCACTACCATTAGAGGTCCCGTTGGCAGATCCTGGATCAGTGCTGCGACTCGAGCTTTGAGAAATGTGGGGTCAAAAAATGCTTGTAGTGTTTTTTGTTGTTTTTTTTTTGTTTGTTTTTGTTTTTTTTGTATTTTTTGTTGTAGAAATTTCAGGCCTGGCAACCAGACTTATCCTGCTGCCAAGACAAGTCTTGGCGGCGAGGTCATTGGAGTTCAATGTTTCCTCTAAAATTCTTACCAACTGTGGGGAAAAAGCAGGAGATTGAGATGCTGGAATGAAATACCTGTAGTGGGTGATTGCACTATCACATATGAAGTATTGCAACTGCTCTTAAAGAGCGTCAGGGATTCTTTAAAATTCAAATTGTCAGGGGATCCGGGTAGGTTCCTTGAGGAACGCCCTGGGGTAATTCATTTGTTTTTAATTTTCTGCCGAGGAACCCTTAAGTGCTTTCTTGGATGCCTTACAAAGTACTCCAATGAGCCTCTAGCTTTTAGCTTACACAAAGCTCAACTTTTTCGCATAGTGAAGGACAATTTTTATGCAGCCGGACTAAGCCCCGCTGCTGAGTCAAAACACAAGAAAAGTATAACTGAATGTAGAGGAAACACTGAAGTTCAACACGCACTTATAAAGATTCAGCTCAGAGTATATAGTTGATACAGGTATTTATGTTCTCATGTCTGTACAGAGCCTAGACTGCTTAAAATAGTGGGGGCAACAAGACACAAATGTTTCACTGGTAGTTTATATGCACAGCAATGTGAGGTGCTGGGCTGGAGGAAGTCGAGATAGAAAACCATAAAGCCAACATGCTTGGGAAAACCCATTCATACACCTTTAAAATGACAATTTTCTGGAGCATATTTAGACCATAGATGAGTCAGAAAAGGTTTGCTAAGATCATCAAGACCTCACTGAGGGGGAAGCGAAGAGGTTTACCTCATCTGTGATTTTTAGACAAGATTGTCTCAAATCGCCTTAATGATAACATCTGGCTGCAGACCCAGACAGTTTATTTTGAATTGACAGAAATGTTTCTTAAAGATCCAGGAGCCGATGTAGATCATTGTTTTGGAAACCAGGCACTGCATTAAAATTTTAAAGATGGGCAAAGCAACAGGAAAGCCAGAGGATGTATCTCTTTTGGTACCACAGGACTGGCAAGGTCCAAATCCTCTTTGGGAGCTTGGCAAATAACTATCAAATAATGCACCAAACTTGCCATTTCTATTCTTTTCATTGCTCTTAGAGCAGGTTCACATCTTTAGCAGGTAACCCTAAAGCCAAGAGGTGTATGAATAGATTTCCCAAGTGTGTCGGTTTTACTAGTTTCTACAGCGTCAGGGCACAATCACACGAAACCAGCCAAACGCAAAGCCCTCTAAAGTTACACAGGGCCGGGCTCAATCCATCAAAGTACACACAATACTGGAATCCAGGAGTCTGAAGAACATTCATTCTCGGTCGTTTGTCCATAGACTGAATAGAAAGAAGCATGTTACAGTTTATATCTTTTTCTTTTTGAATTAATGAAAGTATTTCCTGAATTACAACCAAACACCCACCCCCAACCCCCCCCAACAACAACCATAAATCGTGCCAACTCTTACAACTTTATTCCGAGTTGCACCTGAGCTCTGATCCCCAAAACCTCAGGCCTGTAAATTAAAAAATAAATACAACATATCAATATGCAAGGTCACGGATTAAAAAAAAAAATTAAAATGCTACAAGTTATTTGTGTGTGTGTGTGTATATCGAAAGTCACTCCTGCAGCTGATCCTACAGAAGTAGTAGGGTAGTTTGCGGCACTGGTTGCATATAACTCGCGAGAACTTAGAAAAGCATAGTACTGAATCCCTGAATGGTATTTTGTCGGTTTGGGTTGGTTTCTCAAGCGCAGTTTAAACTCAAGTTGTCAAACACTGAACATCTATCATCTACCTACAGTACTGGGATGTGACCGCCAACCAGACACTGGCAGGTTTTTTTGCTGTGGCTGATAGGTTTGTCGACTCTACCAGCCACTTTGGCAGGTAACCAACCAACATTTGGAGGCAGTTTTTAAAATTCACTTGGCTGCTGAAATACTGGTGAGTAAGTTTTACAAACTTGGGTACAAAACAAGGGTAATACTGGTGTTTTTCCTTAACGTTTGTGTCAAGACAGTGTATGCCGAGATGTCCTTCTCAATGAGAAGCCTTCTGCTGTCGTTCAGTCTTGTACAGTAATGGAACGAGATACTGCATCATGGTAAAAACGAGGAAACTTCTTTTTAGCTTCATTCGTCAAACATATGGGGAGAAACTGGACTCTGGACTCCAAGAAACGATCCCCCAAACTCCCCCGGAGTTCAAGAAATTTGCGAAGAACTTGGGTATTTTAATTTTTTTTGTACTGGTTTACAATTTTGGTTTATTCGCCATACTTTCTACCCCAAAGAAATCCCTGCGAGTGAGGTAGTACTTTATTGAAGGGCTGCTGGGGTTTGCAGTACTGATCGTCCCTGACTGTTTAAGCTTCATGAGGACATTAGATAATTGCTGTTTTTGAATAGCAGTTGATTGAAAAACAGCAGCAGCAAAAGGAAGCGATATTGATGCAAATATCGTACTCATGCTACAGTAAGTAAATAAGATGATGGCTTCTACTTCCTTCAGGTTTGCGGTGTTGTTGCAGTACTGTTATGTGCTGAAATTCTATCTCAAACTGTCTCTTCCTCCTGAATTTACCGTTTTAGAGTTGCAGCAGGAAAGCAAATACAAATAGTTTCTGAGCACTGAAGGTTCTTTACTTTTTACTTCTTCTAGTTCCTGGGTTATTTGGTGGATTTGCTTGTTAATATTAAGATAGATTGGCCCTGCAAAGTGTGTAATTTGGAAGAATAAAGAATAATTGAGTACATGTATGCGCTCACAACAAATATTTAACTCAATGTTAGACTTCTTTGCTGTAAAGGATTGGAGGATAAGGAATAATCACTTTCAATTTCATTTTTTAGTATTTCACCTCTTTATTTGGCTCTTGTTTCCTCGAGCGCTACAGTATGGTTTGCTTAAAATGTTAAGCATGTTATAAAGAAAACAGAATTATGTATTGCCCTGAATGTGAAATGGTTTGGTAGAAAGAAGTTTCTTCATGTTTTAAGTATTTCCGACCACAAAACTTGATTTTTAGAACTGCTTGATTTTAAACTGTGTCTTGTGAAACCGTCCCAAAGCTTGAGGAGAGACTGCAGGTCTGCCGGCACCAGTGTTCAATGTCCCTCAGAGGAAATAAAGACTCAAAAATGCCATTGTTGCCTTCACAACAATGACAGGTACATCCGTTTTGCCTGACATCTACAAGAGTAGCTAATATGGATACGGAAAGATGGCACCAGGATGAAAGAGAAAGAGAGATTCCTTGTCTCAACTCGTCCAATTTGCAGTTCGCCGTGTGATCGTTTGGTTAGTGTCAGCAGGATTTCAAAACCCATTTATTTCAGCCCTGTGTCAGGAACATAAAATCACCCACTCATTTTGTGAAAACTGTTGAATCTGTCAGCTTACAGCAGGTTGCGTCCAACTCTGGAAAAAGACGTAAAACATGGTTTGGTTCTAGAGGGACTATAAACACTTGCCAACGTACTGACCAGACTTCTTGGGTGAGGTTTCAACTTGGTTCTCGAGATGTTTTTGAGCACGACAGCACGGATAAACCCTTTTACAAGTCGAGATGAGGTAAGGAATAGAGAGAGAGAGAGAGCGTGAGAATCAGCGAGAGAGAGAGAGAGAGAGGAGGTATTCCAGTCCAAGACAGGTGAGGATGAAGAGGTGGGAGATGTGAGGAGGTGGTGAGTAGCAAAGATTCCTGAGGTGTATCAAAAGAGAGCAGAAAACTCTTGATAGTAATCCAAAAAAGATGTGTGCAATCAAATCAAAAAAGCAAGCTGGCTCAGCTAAATACAGGTATAATTCCAAAGTAGGGCTGGGTACCCCTGGAAATCTCCTCAAAACTGCACTTCAAATCTGATACCTCTCCACATTGGATGATCCATTTTGTTAATCGCCGTTTTCTAAACAGAACCAGACCACACATCTCACAAATGATAAGAACAAGAAGAATATGCGTCTTAATACCGTCCAATTTGATACCAAACATCAAAAGGTAACATTAGTTAGTACCCAGCGCTAATCCAGAGAGATATAAATACATATACTGTATATCCAAATCTCACGGGCAAAATTAGGCTTGTCAGCGATAGATATTATTACACCGTTGACAATTGACACAGCAAACCAAAACGGAAGAAAAATACCACTTTAAACGACAACTTCATCATGGGGGTATGCGTTTTTTTTTGTTTTTTTTACCCATTATCAGAAGAAAATCTCAAAGAGAAAAAAAAACTAAACAAGTTGTTATTCAGTCAAAAAAAAAATAAAAATCAAGTGGAGCAAAAAACTAAAAACGTGAGACTGAGAAAAGGGGGAGGAAAAAGGGAGAAACACTTGTTTACGGTGTGTATGGCCATGTATAATCATCGAGGCTTTGCTGACTACATTACCCATGAGTGTCACGGCTGACAGCAGACTGTTTGGATGTCGAGAGCCAGGGTTGTGGAAAAGTGTGAGCTATGACTGTGAACAGGGAGAGGGACTAATTTAAACTGTGTCCATCTGAAGTGAGGTATACCTGGTTGAAGGAGGTTTATGGTTTTTTTTTTTGTTGGTTTTTTTCTTAATCGTCGTAATGCTTGAAAATGGACCCCCCCCTCCCCCCTTCCCCCTCAACCCTTTAAAATAAGCTTGATTACCAAGTTGTCTGGGTCCATAATACACTATGTACAGCAGCATTACACTATAAACATTCAGAAGCCGTTGCTTATTGGCAGAACGATCGTTTCTTCAAAAAAAAGAAGAAAAAAAAAAAAGAGAAGAAAACAAAAAAAGAAAACGCACACGAGAAAACAGCAAATGTATCCAGAGCCAGGTGCTCGCCTTTTTTTCCTTTTTCTTTTGATTTTTTTTTTTTTTTACACTAAAATGCACCGAGAGTTTCTGTGAAATTTTCTCTGCCGGATCTTCTCTCTCCGTAGAAAAACCGAGCAGAACAGGTCGCCCTCCTACGTGAGTGTATGTATATAAAAACAATACATGATAAAAGTGTCCCAGCATGTCAAGCGCTATCACTCCGTCACGTCGTTCTTTTTTTTTGTTTGTTTGTTTGTTTGTTTGTCGTCGACGTAATAATCCTGATCATCGTTTTTGCTCGGGATGAGAGAGTTTCAACCGTTAAAATGTTTAAAATCCTCAGGCACACATATCAAAATGAGGTGGATATCAACTGATGTGGTGAGGTGGACGCAGGGTGTTTCCTGAACGCGAGTAGCGGCCCGCACTTAAAGGAACAAGAAAAACAAAAACAAAACAAAACAAAAGTAAAAGAGAGAAACAAAAACAAAACAAGAAAAAGTAAGGAAAAAAAAACCCCACTACGCCAACCAACCAGGGTCGGCTGCTCATCCCCTCGTGTTGATCCGTGCTTCCGCTATCCGCTCATCCGTCGTGTCGGTGGATTGGCCGATCATAAGCTGGACTCCTTGGGCGGGAGGTCCACGTTGGTCACCATGGTGACGACGGTGACGATCTCCTCGGGGCCGATGATCGGGGCTTGGCGCTGCATTTGGCCGATGCGCTCCTCGACGCAGCCGGCGGACAGGCGAGCCTCGGCCTCGTGGTCCCAGCAGTCCTCGATGGTTTCGCAAAGCATGGCCAGACCCTGGGGGGGACAGGAGGACGGTGTTAGTGTCTGTCGGAGCTCCGCTGGTGAGTTGATGGTGAGTTTTTGCTTAGGTTGAGCTTCATAAAAGTTCCACTGATGCTCCGAACTAAACAAAACTACCATATTAGGTTTTCTATGACATTTTTCAGATGTGTTTTGGTATTCCTGGTGTCTTTATAGAGGATATTTGGCACGACAAGTTGAGCGAATCAAACTAGTGACTAGAACAGTACCACAGTGACTCAATGGTGCTAACTTCTTGTTGCTCACCGTGTGTTTCTGCCAACAGTCTCGCAGGCAGGGCCTCAGTTTCTTATGAACGACCACCTCCTGCATGTCCTCCAGAGACGGATGCTGACCCACCTCCTCCTCAAATGGGAGCATGTACTCATCCACCGGGCCTGATGACGCACAGCCCCACATGCAAAACAAATTAAAATTAATCTGTAACATGACAGAGGACACGACGGTGGGGTTTTTTTCCCCCCCGTCATTGCGTCAGACTCACCGTCGGCGGCCGTGCACCTCGCCGCGAGCTCCCACAGGACGAGGCCGAAGGCGTACATGTCGATACGCAGGAAGGAGTCCCGCTGGAAGTTGATGGCGCCTTCCAGGACTTCGGGAGCCATGTAGCGCCGCGTTCCCACCTACGGGTTCAAAAAGGGAGGTCAGAGAGGTCCGAGCGGAAAAATCACAAGCACAAGCAGCGAGGAAGAGGAAAGTCATGACGCAGCTCGCGGATGGGCTGAGACGGTGAAAAGCGATGAGGGCTGTTGTTGCTTAGCTGGCGCAAACATCAAACTGAAACAGTGATTCAGTTTGGGTGATATGACTCCAGCATGTGTTTTTAACTATTAAAAATATTCAAGTCAAGGCAAAGCTGTGAGAGTTTGGCTCAAAACCGGGAACAGAAACAGATGCGAGAAGATCTGAAGAACTGATGAACTGAGTGGCCTGAGTCTGTTTTTCACCTACAGATGTTTCAAACTATTTACCAATATTTTCCAGACACTCAAAGCCTGTGCAATCACTGCATGATTGGGCCACACTGCCACCCGCAGGTGCTGTCAGGTATTTCCCAACAGGACACAAGAAAGTGGAAGCTGTACCTGTCCATGTGTGTCTCCTGCTGATTTCCCCGCTTCAAACTGCAGCGCAAGGCCAAAGTCAGCTATGCAGGCTGTCAGGTTACTCTTCAGCAGCACATTCTTACTCTTAATGTCCCTGAGACACAAAAAGAATCCAAGAAAACACATTGAGTGCTCTGTAGCCCAGAAGTAAAAGATCCCAAAGCCTTGACAAACGCTGGTTCGATATTTTGACAGCGTACCTGTGAGCGATGGAGGGCTTGTGTCCGTCTTTATGGCCCGGGATGTCTTCGTGGAGGTAGGCCAGGCCGCGAGCTGCCGTCTGAGTGATGTGGCAGAGCTCGTTCCACGACACCACGTTGGCCTTCAGGTAGTCTGTCAGCGAGCCCTGGAGGAAGATGAGGAGAGGAAAGATGCATGAAGGGAGGAGAAAATATCCGGAGTTGACTTGCCCTTCAAGACATTTTCGATAAGGCTGATCGACTTTAACCTCTTCCACTCCACGGGGATGTTCATGTCCTTGGCCGACATTACTGTCTTTCAGAGGAGTTTTAAAGCGTAAGTGAAAAGTATCAATCCGCTCTTTGCTGGTCTGTTTCCCGTAATAGGAGCCACGTCATTGACCTCGCTGTATAAAATGACCTTGTGTGACCTCGTGAAACTGTGCAGCCACAAACTTGAGATATGGATGGTTTTCCGACACACACACACACACGTCGACAATAAAGGAGGTTTCAAATCAACCTGTCTTAACTGTCTGATACTGAATCACAGCATGAATTACAAGGAATGCTACTCGGCGTTCGGGCGTCTTAATGTGGCATTTTGGGCCATTTTTATCAATTCTCAAAGAGCATGAGCATCATACAGTTCAGTCATTACACAACTTTCTGAATTTCAATCCATTTACAGTGTCTGAACTGAATCTGACTGACACTTTACTATAAAACATACAAAGGATATAATAGATCTAAAGCCATATTTATTCATTCAACTCATTTAAATGGCTGTTTTTGAAATACTGACTCTGTGCAGTGGGAAGAAAGTGATTCAACAACAATACCCAAATCAGCAGGAGTAAATAAGGCTAAATGATTGTATAGTGATGGCTGAAGCGGGTGATGTTTCCACGGCAACGGCAATATCCCTAATGGATGGAAACTCACTAAAGCTTGTGGGTGGCGTTTCACGAGGGACTCGTGCAATAAAACGCTTGAGATTGTCTGGAGCGGCGTCCAAGTTTCGCTCGGCGACGTGCGATTCAATCTTGAAACTCCCGGAGTGACTTCTTCTGCGGCCTCGCGTTTCAATGGCATGCGATAAACAAAGCGTACGACCCCGCCGCGCGTCCTCTTGAAACCACAGCGGAGTCCTTTTTGGTCACCTCTGTCGGCGAGCCAACGCGCCGCACATTTTTTTATTGCTCGCGCTGATAAACGCAGCTCGTTTGTCCCATCGTTGTCTGCGCTGTTTGGATCATTGTCCTTTAATCTTCATTTCATCACAAAGGGAGGCTCGCCGAGCGCGCCGGCGGCTCTTTATCAGCAGAGACCCGCTTAAAATTTTCCAGTTTTACTTCGCGGAGATACATATTTCATCACCTGACAGCTGCCAGGAAATCATTTGTAATGCGCGGTGAGCGTCTTTGAAGACACTGGACGTGCATTCGCGTTGAACACCGCGGCTTAGAAAGACAGAATTGGATTTCAACCTCAGTGCTCGCTGCGTCCGTTTCATGCCTTGATCCTTCACACAACATCTTTGCTCTTACATAATGTATGTCATTTGGATACAAGGTCACTTCTGGCAAAAGCAAAGGCAGGTGTAGTTGGTGGAGTGACCACTAGGGGGCAGGCAGCCACAACAGATGTAGAGACAATTCAACCTGATCAGTTCAGTTGTCCTGGTTTTTAGGATAGAGGCTTTCCAGTGTGTGTGTGTGTGTGTGTGTGTGTAAATTGTGAAAATTCAAGCAGCACACAGACAATATCTCTTTGTAAGACACCCATGGGTGTCCGAGATATGAAGCGCTTCAGATACAGGGAGTTTCGGAGGCGCCTGTATCCTTCAAAGCAAGCCACTACATGCTACGGACACGGCGAATCGCGGCGCATGAAGCTGCTCGGGTGCATCAAACGGCGAGGCGATAAATCAGCTGTCAAGGAGACGCCGAACTCTGCAATCACTCTTCCAGCTGTGTTGCACAAAGCGTCGGGAGGTTCAGCCCAAACCGACTTCGACACCTGCTCTCGACAGAACGGGCAGGAAGGAAGAGCTTTTTTTTTTGTCGGCTGAGGCTGAAGTTATGCGTCCTCCAAGGAGGCCTGCTTACAAAATAATTACAGTGCGCAGCTTGACAGGGCAGTGAGGAGTGTTTCGGATATATAGCTGGGGGTATGACCTTTCCTACAACTCCTTTAAAACAACTCCCTTGTGTGTGTGTGTGTGTGTGTGTGTGTTATTTCTACTTGGAGAGCTTCTGCACGTCGGGAGGAGCACTTGTGGAGCCGGCTGCAGGGTTGAGTGGCTTCCTGAGAGTCGCATTGTTGGGTTAAAGCTTCGCGGGCCACGCCCACAAGCCTTTCATTTTTCAACCTTCATTCACGCGCGGGGGGGGGGGAAGGTTTCTTAAGCACGGCGATTCAAATTCTTCCCCTGGCTGGGATGTTCGAGCAAGCGAGGCGTGCGAGAATCACTCTCCACTCCGTCGGTAATGACCCTCAAAACGCGGAGGCACTTAAAGCCCCCAAATGCTCCAAAGACTGTGGCTGAAGAGGGCGACTGGAGCACAAAGTCCACTTCCTCTTGACAAACAAGGCTTAAGACAAAGCGGCGTGAGATACATCGCCATTATGGATTACATCTCACGGCACCGAGCAGGATCAATACAACGTGGTGGTTTTCATGCGCGTTTCCCCCCTGGTTTCTCTGGTGTTTCGCTGGCTTGTCCTGGAGGGTTTGAGATGCGTGCGTGATAAACACGAGACGCTACACTGAGAGCACTGTGTGTTTACAACACAAACAAGATGCCCGGGAGGGGAAACCGCGCTGGAAATCACGGAGAAACACACGCTTAACATGCATATTTCTGGCCATGTGACACTTCCCTTTAATCCCTGCATGTGCTGAGTTGCAGCTATCTTAGCTTCGGTTGTCGGACGATCAGCTTCACTCCCACCATTTTTTTTTAAAGTTGGAAACAATTCAGGGGGCATCGGAACACATAATCGATGTGAGAAAAGCGCTTGAAATATTAGCCCCGTGTTATAAAACTCGAAATGGGATCAATAAATCCGGCCGCTTGCTCGTGTCCGCCCTGGATGAGCTCACCTTGTCGTGGTAGGCGGTGATGAGCCACAGCTCCAGGTCCAGGTTGTTGTTCCTCTTCTCCACGCCGATGAAGTGGAGGATGTTGTCGTGCTTCATGCCGCTCACGCTGTAGATCTCGTACTCGTTCTGCCAAGACAGCTTGTCCTAGACGAGGCAGATGTTGCATCGGTTAGCGTCTAGCGCGGCTCGGAGGAGGAAAGGTAAAGACGGTGACGGGGAGCGGTGGCTCGTTTTGAATTTGTTTTCCCGCGACAAAAATGTCCCGCACAATACCTGGATGGGGAAGATCTTAACGGCCACGTAGTCGTTGAGCAGCTGCGCCTTCCACACGCAGCCAAAGCGCCCCCTGGCTTTCACCTCGATCAGCTGCAGAGGTTTGTGTCCCAAAACGGGGGACGGGGGTGAGGGCCCGGGATCCTGTGGAGAGAGAGAGAGAGGAGGGGGAAAAAAAAAAAACAGAGAGGACAGTGTTATTCTTTATTCTTTTTTTGTAGTGCATTAAAATAGCATTGGCTTACACTGAAGGTGACCGGGCTTTTGGCTCAGCAACAACGTGCCTGAGGAGCTTAGGCCAGCAGAATCACTATCATCTTCACATCTTAAATCACATCTTACAAATTACATTTATAGACCCGCTTTTTTTATGCGATGATACACCCTTTTCCAGCGCACTGCTCTCTGTCTCTTTCTTTACCCTTCATGTTTTTAAACCCGGCTTTATTCCTTTTATGGCTCTGTTGTTTGCTTTATTTGATTGTTAAAGCACTTTGGAAAGTCTGGTCCAGGAAGTGCTGCATGTTTAAGTTTAGCATTATTACCGTGGAGTTTGTTTTTTTTTTTGGTTTTTGGCAGCGAGCACGCAGCATACCAAGCAGGGTTTAGATTAATTCATTTTAAATTCAATTAAACCCCTCAAGGCTGCACTCGCTTGGATTTACAGAAGCGGGACTGTAACTGGAAGGTTGCCAGTTTGAATCCAATGAGCTGCAGAGGGGGTTGGGTGGAGAGGTTGGGGGAGAGATCTAAAACGTTGATTGCCGTGAGTGACGTGAACGAATATGAAGCGGGGCCTGATGAAAATGGCTCAATAAAAACCGTTCGGGAGCCGCCGTGTCTGACGCCGGCGGGGTCATGCGCGCGCACCCGCGTGTTCACGCTAATCCCATATAGACAAAAGTGAACGCACGGAAGGCCGAGTGTTGCAAATCTAAAGTCGGTTAAACACAGCTGGTGATCGGGATTAAGATGATCACTTTCACATGTGACTTCGCGGGGGGGGGGGAGGACGGAGAGAGACACGGAGAGAGAGAGGGGAAGGTTAAAAAGAAGCATGCAACGAGGGAGTCACATTTCCGAGAGGATAAAAGGTAGAGGAGAAAGTCTAGCACATGACTGATGGCCTTTGATGAAACCAGATAGGCTGCTGTAAAATCTCAACTTCACTTCCACGCCTCTGTATCACTGCTGTCAGTAAAAAGAAAAGCCCCCCCCCCCCGCCCGCCCGCCCTGTGCAACGCCGCCGATGTTCATGTTTTTACTTGAACCGAAGGCTTACAAGGTGCTTGATAAGCCGGAGCAAGTTTCGAGACCCTGAGGCCCAAAGGAGCCACTCAAGACACCCGTGACAATATATCAAAAGCGCTCATCTGTTTTTCTAACTTCCCATAAAATGCCCTCCTTATGCGTTACAGGGTTTGCTGCTGATGTGAGATGGAATGGAAAAAAAAAAAAGAAGGTACGTTTAAGTGCACAGTGCAGTTGAGGTTTTGGCACCCAACCGTTCTTTAAAAAAAAAAAACAAATATCGGTGCCATCCGAATCCTCCTGCTGTGAAAAATGAGCTAAAGCGGCGCTACAGGGCCAAGCCGAAAAGCATTTAACTGCACGGGTAGTAAAACAGGGAAGAAATGGCTTTGGCTTTTACCGCCTGTCCTGACAAGATTACTGTGGCTACAGAAGCAAACTGTATATCATTTAGTAGCGTTTACGAGTTTTGATATTTATCGATTTGACAACGTCGTGCCTGGACATGAACTTTGGCCTTTTCGCGCACACTAGAAGAAGACGCTACTGTTTGACGGGGGAAGACAAAGGTGTCTTCGATGGAGAAACTTCAATTCGTAGCTTTTTATTTCGCTGATTAGCTGACGCTCCCTCGCAGTCCTTCACTGCCTATGTCTCTCGACCAACGTTCGACCTCTCTCTTTCAAACCATCGCAAACTTCTTTGAGACAGACTCAGATTCAGAAATTGGGTTCATGAAATCACCAAAGCCAGAACACAACCGGTTTAGTCCATGAATACACCTGGATAGCCTCAGTTTAAGAGACATTTCAGGCTGACTGCGGAGGCTTGACCGGTATGATCATCTGATTGGAGGCCGCATCGTGACGTCGGCCCCCGGATTGTGCCTTACGCGGCCTAACCCCACCGTCAGGTCAAAATTTCAATGCACCACCAAAACTCACGACCCTACCATCATCTTCAGCTGCGGTCTGTGTTCGCTGCTTATTTAAAGGCCTGCGATGGGCAAACACAGTTTATATTAAACCCGCTAAACATCGGCTTATTAGCATTGTGAGCATGTGAGCGTGATAGAGTTAGCATTTAGCTCAAAGTGGAGCTGTCTCCAAGTGCTGTAGAGCCTCGCGGAGCTGCGAGCATGACTCTTAGTCTTGTTAATACCTAATACTTATTTATGCTGTATTATTTGCTCCTGTAAATGAACTAATTGCTCCCCGGGGATGATGAAGTTTCACCCAGTCTAATCCACTATCCTGTTGCTGTAGTGCACATTACTGTAGCTGCAGCTGCCCCTGTCTGTTTAACAAGACGCAGTAAGAATAAAAGCAAGAGCAAATTTCTTGTTTTTTTTATTGAAATATGGAGCAGGGATCCGCGCCTTAATAGCCGCCTCTGTAGTGCGCGGGGTAATGGAGTTTTCGAGTGGGAACTGGTGTGTTTACTTAAAGCCTTTCCCCCCGCTAACACAGAACTGCGAGGCAGACCTGCTGTCTCGACGCACGGCTTTCACACCGAACGCCAGCCAAATGACGGGGAAAATTACCCGCGATGGTGCTGAGGTTGGATTACAGAGCGGCCCAAGCGGTCCCAAGTTGGCACCTTGAAAAACATCTTCAAGAACACATTGTACTCAGCAACATAATGAATCTATAGTGGCACAGAAACGCTTCTCTGCATCTGCTTTTGAGGCCGATTATGAATGTACAAGAGGAGGCTCTTTGTATTTCTTTTTCCTCTTTGCCTGATACTATGTTTCAACTACCAACTGAGGGTAGTTAACCACCCACACAGCAAACAAGTTAGCGCAGGACTCTTTTCTTTCTTTGTGTCTGCATTGTTTCTGGAAATTCTCGTCTGTCTTCCGGTCTTTTGGCCTGACGAGGCGGCCCGGCCCGGCCAGGCCTCCCTCGGGAGTCACCGGATCCCTTGTCCGATCACAGGGCGCCGTGGCCTCAAACGGGGGCGCATTACACTTAGTCAGCAGACCACAGGAAACAGGAAAACAGAATCTGCTGCTTCACGCCGTTCTTCCCAACCCTCAACCATCTCCCATGGCCTAATCGGGTTACACCTTCATCTATTACATCAGAACAGGTCCTTTAGGTCTGGTTTGGTTTGTCGTGGGTCTAGGTTCAGAGACGTATACTGCAGACGTCAATTTGACTTTTAGGTACAATGGGTAGTTAATCGGGACGTAGAAGGTGAAGTTATAAAACATTACAGGCGTGACCTTAAAAAGAAGCCTGGACTAGCAATAAGCCTGGTCTGTAGTCTGCAGCCACACTTCTACTTCACTGTGATGAATTTTGAGCCAAAGTACATTTGCAAAGCTTTATGCTCCTCTTGTACTTAAGTAATTTACACTCCCTGACTTGAAAAATGTTCCAGGTAAGTGGCAATTCTCTTACTTATGCAAAAACCTATCTGGCACTCATCCTCCGGTCTGCTTTTAAGATGGAAAAGCATGCTGCAGTTTCTGTTTCAAACACTTCTGCCTCTGTCTCTCTGCATAGTGAGCCATAGGTCTAGCAGATACCATTCTGGAAACTGGGTCACATCACACACACACATAATACGTTACATAAACATTACAGGTGGACATTCGTACAAAAAAAAAAAAAAAGAGGGGGAAGGGGTGGGGGCTGCATTCGGTGCCATTTTGGCTACTTTCCACCATGCAAAATACACTTTTTTTTTTAAGCAGGGGAACACAAAAGAAATCCATCCATGCAATAAACCCAAGCAGAACAAAAAAATAAAATACAGACAGAAATGTGCTACAAACCGAGTAAACAAGACGCTGTC